>CM039483.1:15005708-15121577 GCA_022433065.1 Begonia loranthoides
TGGTTGGTTTTCCTCATTTGTTTGCTAAATGATGGACTTTCGTGAAATTGTTTCTCTATTTTGTAGTTTGGTTTTGCCAATAGATTTTGTTATAGAATATTGCTCTGCTATAATGGTTGGGGTTCTTTGATTTGGTTTCTGCCGAGAGATGTTTTTTAGGAAATATTGTTCTGTCAAATTGGGTCTTTTCTTATTTTGGGTTTCTGCTGAGACACAATTTTTGAGAGATATGTCCTGCTGATTTACGTTCCTTTATCTATATTGGGTACTACATTGATTAAATTTATTGAGGATATATATATATGTATATATATTATTGAGGGCAATAGTCTAGTGAATTTGGGAGTTTGGTTCTGTGATTTTGGCTACTATTTATTAGACTCTGATGAGGATTTTGTTTTGTTGATGGAGAATAGTGCTCTAAGGATATGTTTTAGTACCACGGTTTTGATTCTGAAAATTTAAGGATTTGCATATTTGTTCCTTGTTATAAATGATAGGTTTTGTGGGTATACTATTATGTCCCCCGTACCTCTGATAGTGAGTTTTGATTTAGTAACTTATATTTGTTGATGCCCTGCTTCGTCCTTGGAAAAGTATAATATTGATGTTGTTTTTAATTGTTGAGCACATAGGGGATTGATTTTGTAGGGTAGGTTGATGTTGTTTTGTTCTTGGAGAATTTCTGTTACTGCTTTCTTTAATGGTTGAGCATGTGTAAAATTTGTTATTGCTATGGTTTGATTGTTACGTGTTATGTGAAAATGTTCTCATGACATTATAATGTATGTTCATGCATGAGTATGCAAGATCAAATGTGGATAAAATATACGTAAATGGATGAGGAGGACGTACCATACATTATTACAGAAGGCGTTCCCTTTTATCAAAACGTATATTCCACGAAAATTCCTTTCATTATATTTATAAAGGGATTTATTTAGGTATTACATAAAGTACACCAGTTTGTACAAGGTCTCAAAGCTGAAGTTTATAGATGAGTAAAGATATCAGGCACTCAAGGAATATCTTATTCAACAGTAGTAATAAAGGCTCTTGAGGTAGAAGAAGCTGAGATTTTATATGCAAAACAAAGAAATTTAGGACAAAACAGTATAGGAGGAAATCAACAAGGAAAAGAAAAATCAACTTAAGAAACATCCACTGATTTAAAATGCAAGGGATCTCAGAAAAATCAATGCTCGAAATATAAAAACCCAATTATGGGGAATGTTAAGCAGGAACTGTATGATGTTTTAAATATAAAGAATTTGGACATTTTGCTTGAGAATGCCCCACTTTGGCTAATGATCATGAAAGAGCTACTCCAAGAGTATTTGCTTTCCTTGAATCAAATGAGGTAGAAGATATGGTGGTGCTAACATGTATTATTTATATTGGTGGTATGATAGCATATACCTTGATAGACTCAGGAGCTACTCATTCATTTGCATCGTCTATGTTTAGTACTAAACTTAGATATTTACTTGAAAATGTTGAGCACAATTACAATGTGATATTACCATCATGAGAATATTTATATGCCAAACATGTTTTTAAAGATTGTTTTGTAACTATAGACAACAAATATCTATATGCAGATCTTATAGTAATAGACATGAAGGGGTATGATGTTATCCTGGGAATGGATTGGTTATTTAAGAACTTTGCCACCATAAATTGTAGAGACAAGACGGTACAATTCCAACCCCTGAATAGTGAGGAATTCACTTTTCAAGGCATTCGAAGAAATTCTAAAGCATCAATTATTACCAGAACAACCTCCTGATAGAGAAATTGAGTTCATTATTGATGTATACCCCAGCACTACTCCCATATCTAAAAATCCGTATGGGATGTCTCTAGTAGAATTAAAGAAAGTAAAGTTGCAATTAGAAGAGTGATTACGCAAGGGTTTTATAAGACCTAGTTTGTCGCCATGGGGAGTAGCGGTACTATTTGTAAAAAAGAAGGATGGATCATTAAGAATGTGTATTGATTACCAGGATTTAAATAAGGTAATGATAAAAAATAAATATCAATTACCAAGAATTGATGATTTATTGAATCAATTACAAGGTACAAAGGTGGTCTCTATGATTGATCTAAGATTAGGATATTATCAATTGAAAGTGAAAAATGAATACATTCCAAAAACTACATTTAAAACCCTATATGCTCACTATGAGTTTTTAGTTATGTCATTTGGTTTGACTAATTCCCCAGCAGCATTCATGGATTTAATTAATCGATTGTTTTAGAAGGTTCTTGATAAGTTTATCATTATCTTCATAAATGACTTATTAATCTATTCACAAACAAAAGAAGAGCACAAGGAGCATTTAAGGATTACTTTGTCTATCTTAAAGGCACGTCACCTTTATCCAAAAATTTTTAAATGTGAATTTTGGCTCGATAGAATTAACTTCTTAGGTCATGTTATATCTGATGATGGAATTTTTGTAGACCCAATTAAGATTAGAGCAGTATTGGAATGGTCACAACCAAGAAACGTTGGACAAGTACATAGTTTTTTTGGTTTAGCAGGATACTATCAGTGATTTATTAAAGAATTTTCAAAAATTTTGCTACCTTTAACTCATTTAACAAATAAGGATGATAAATTTGGTGTACGAACAGTTGTGAGAATAGTTTTCAAAAACATAAACAAAGATTAACAAATGCATCTGTTTTAGCACTCCCAACGAAGAATGGAAAATATTGTATATTTTGTGATGCATCAAAAGTAGGTTTGGGATGTGTCCTTATGCAAGAAGGAAGGATAATTGCGTATGCTTCTAGACAATTGAAAAACTATGAAAAGAATTACTCGACCCACAATTTGGAATTGGCTGCGAAGGTTTTTGCACTAAACATCTAGAGACATTATTTATATGGTCGACAATGTGAGATATTTACTAACCACAAAAGTTTAAAATATCTTTTCACTAATGATGGAGTCCAAGACTCTTGGGGATTCAACAAGTGCAATTGGCTAAACTTGAGAAACAATTCTGTCTTCCAATTTTCAAACTAGTATAACTTCGAAAACATATGGAATCAAGGGCTGAAATTCACAGGGGCTTCTACTAACATATCAAAGATCATCATATCCAAAATTAAAGTAAGAACTCGATCAGATCAAGGAGATATGATTAAAAAAATCTGACCCTCGGATTAAGGCTCTTGGAATAGAATCTGGTGACTTGGAAATAACCAGTGAGTTCTCAACGAGCATACATCCTTTTAATACCAAATTTGGAGGAAAACCCCACGACAATACCAAAGTGTCTCAACCAAAATTGATCATTGTTCAATGAAGAGAAGCAGATTAAATCGTAATCACAAGTTAGGACCAAATTAGCACAACACCAAACAGATTCTCGGCCAAAATATTTCCTTCCAAAAAACACAATCTTAACCACTTCGAATCACAACCAAAAACATACCAATTCCAGAATAGTCAAGGTCAAGAACAATAACTTCAAGAATATGAGATCCCCTTTTAAGAGTTGATACAAGAAAACAATTAAAAATCCAGAGGAGTCCGCAATCCTCCAACACTAGAGGGTGCGACTTGTTCGGCCAACAAAAAAGAAGGCTCTCTCCAATGGTGTTGCTGGTTCTTCTACCTCCACACCACAAAGGACCACCACACAAAGAGGTAGCACGAATCAACTCACCAAAGATCTAGCAAGAAAAGGTGAGACGATTGGAAGGGAGGAAGTCGGCCTAGGGGAGGGAGACCACCACGGTTCTTCATGCCAAGCTTCATGGCCAAATTTTTAGGGTTCTTCAAAAGTGCCCTCCATCTTCATTAGGATGGACTAAATATTCCCAAGGGTCTTACAAAAGAACAAAAGACAAAATTGCCCTTGGAAGTACAAAAATTGGACATGAGGGCTCAGTTTACATGCAAATCGAGCACCTCCTAAAACAAAACATGAACAAATCTAAAAATTGAAAAAATAAGAAACCCAAACATAATCAGTATCTTAATCATAAAAAATGATGTAGAAAATCCACGAATAACCTTTAAATCTTCGAGTTATGGTGGCTCCTCCAAGGTGGGAAATTAATGAGTCAATCGCTTGGTGTTTCATGGTTCCAAGTGAGAACGTGAAACAGAACTTCTTTGTCATCGTGTGATATCTCCTCCAAAAAATCCCATAATTTGTTGTTACCTGGAAAATAATAGCGCATTAGAAAAGAGATGAGCTTCTTAGCTCGAGAGCATGTGATCGGTGCACGGGGCACATCATCCTCCCGAGGTGGTTAAGGATTTGACCTCAAATCCATTGTTTGTTCCATACTATCCTCCATGGAATGTTCATCCTCCCCAAGGTATGGCAATAAATCTTGCACGTTGAAAGTAGATGAAACTCCATAGTCTTCAGGTAGTTCAATACGGTAGGCATTATTGTTGATGGGTTCCAGAATTTTTAAAGGTCCATCGGCTCTTGGTAACAATTTACACTTCCTTTATAGTGGGAATCTTTCTTTCTGTAAATGTAACCATACAAGGTCACCCACTTTGAATATAACTTCTTTTCGTCCCCGATTAGCAAGTCTGGCATATTCCATATTATTTTTCTCAATGCACTTTCGTACTTCCTCGTGTAGAGACGTAACTCTTGCAGCTTTAGCAGCCCCATGTTCACTAACATAATCGGTTACCGGAAGGGGGAGGAGATCAATTGGTGTAAGGGGATTAAATCCATATACGATTTCAAATGGTGTGTGTTGTGTGGATCCATGCACAATTCGATTATAAACAAAGTCAACATAAGGCAATTGCAAGTCCCAATCAGTCAACCTCTTGCTAAGGATAGTTCGGAGTAATGCTCCCAGAGTTCGATTTACCACCTCTACTTGCCCATCCATCTGAGGGTGGAAAGAAGTACTGAAAAGCAACTTAGTACCCAATTTCTGCCATAAGGTCTTCCAAAAAGCACTTAAGAACTTTGTATCACGATCCGAAACTATAGAACGGGGCACACCATGTGAACAGATGACCTCCTTAAAGAATAATTCAGCCACATGGTGCGCATCATTTGTTTTATTGCAAGCTATGAAATGGGCCATTTTGGAAAACCGATCTACCACCACCATGATAGAATCTTTGCACCTCGGTGTTCGGGGAATGCCAACAATGAATTCGACTCTGATTTTCACCCAAGGATGAGAGGCTACAAGTAGAGACATATACAAGCCTTGTGGAAGGACGCGACTTTTAGCTTTCTTGCACACAATGCAATGTTCTACAATCTTTTGAACGTCTCGGCGTAAATGGGGACAATGGAAATGCTCTTGGACAGCCTCTAATGTCTTCTTACAACCAAAATGGCTAGCTAATCCTCCGCAATGAGCCTCCAAAAGAAGAGTCTCCCGAAAGCTGCAAATAGGGATGCAAACTTTACCTCCCTTGAAAAGAAATCCACTCTCTAAATAGAAAGGAAATTCAGACCTATTCATACAATTATGATAAATACTCCCAAAGTCTGAATCACTAGCATATAACTCCTTTATCTAGTTAAATCCAAAGAGTCGTGCATTAAGTTCCGTCATTAATACAAACCGTCTAGAAAGGGCATCAGTGACTTTATTGGTTTCCACTTTCTTATACTTGATGATATATGGATAGCGTTCCAAGAATTCCACCCATTTGCCATGACGATGGTTTAACTTTCCCTAACTATGAATGTGCTTCAATGCCTGATGGTCGGAATGTATAATAAAATCTTTTGATAACAGATAGTGTTGCCACACTTCAAGTGCTCGAATAACCACAAAGACTCTTTATCATAAGTTGAATAATTTAGGGTAGCCCCCTTTAATTTCTCACTGAAATATGCAATCAGTTTGCCTTCTTGCATGAGTATTGCACCTATACCCAAACCTGAGGCATCACATTCAACTTCGAATACTTTAGCAAAGTCCGGAAGTACTAATAGAGGAGCATTGCACAACTTTTCTTTGATTGAGTCAAAACTGGATTGGCAAGATGACGTCCATACAAAATCTTTTCCTTTCTTCGTACAGTCAGTGATAGAGGCCATGATGGAACTGAATCCTTTAATAAAACGCCAATAAAAGGAAGCCAGGCCGTGAAAGCTACGCACCTCCGAGACATTCTTCGGAATAGGCCAATCTTTAATCGCTTCAATCTTAGATTCATCCACTTCCATACCTTCTTTAGTCATAATGAATCCCAAGAAATATACTTGGTCTTGGGAAAAAGAATATTTCTTTAGGTTGCCATATAGTTGAGCCTTTTGGAGGGCCTCGAATAATAACCGTAAGTGATTAAGGTGAGTTGAAAGATTAAAACTGTAAATAATTATATCGTCGAAATAAATGACGATAAACTTTCCCATGAAGTCCTGAAGAAGATGGTGCATCACTCGCATGAAGGTGCTTGGGGCATTGGATAATCCGAAAGGCATAACCACCCATTCATAGAGACCAAACTTTGTTTTGAACGCTGTTTTCCATTCATCACCCTCTCGCATACGTATCTGGTGGTAGCCACTTTTAAGGTCAACCTTGGAGAATATAGTGGCACCGCTGAGCTCATCAAGCATATCTTCAAGCTGGGGAAAAGGAAAACAGTACTTGATGGTGATTTGGTTAATAGGTCTACTATCAACACACACACACATTGATCCATCCTTCTTGGGAACTAGTAACGAGGGAATCGCACATGGACTGAGCGACTCCCTAATGTATCCCCTTTCTAGTAATTCAGTCACCTATTTGTGTAGTTCTTTTGATTCCTCTGGATTTAGTCTGTATGAAGGCTGATTAGGTAAGATGGCTCCTGGAACAAGATCAATCTGATGTTTGATACCTCTAAAAGGTGGTAACCCTTGAGGTAACTCTTCAGGAAAAACATCTTCAAATTCTTTAAGTACCTCCAAAACAGAATCGGGAATGGATCCCAATTCTTCCATTCTTTCCCCGAATAACATCAAAATGATTGGACCACCTTAAAGCAAGGACCTCTTAAGATCCTTTTTAGATAATATGAAGGAAGTCTCGACCCTTCCCTTGTTCATGCTTTCGTGATCCTTGGCGATTTGATCCAGACTAAGAGGCACCAAATTTATCATCTTGCCTTTGAACTTGAGGGAATAGAGTTTGTAAAACCATCATGGACCATTTTTCTGTCATACTACCAAGGTCTTCCCAGTAGTAAGTGGCTTGTATTCATTGGAATCACATCAAATAGTGCTTCATCTTCGTAGCCTCTGATTTTAAAGGTCAACCGAACTTGCTTGGTTACCTTGGTCAGATCCTTGTCATTTAACCAATTTAGCTTGTAGGGGTTGGGATGGATAGTGGTTTCAAGCCCCAATTTCTCAATAACATCCACCGATACAACATTGGTACAACTTCCACCATCAATAATCAATGGACAAAGCTTTCCTTTAACTTGGCAACGAGTATGGAAGATGGTTTCCCTTTGCAACTCCTCATCACGATTTTGCATGGCCATGGACGATTTCATCACAACAAGTAACGGACCCTCTTGTGCATAAAAAGTTTCTTCCTCGGATTCTTCATTAAGAGAAGTGGTTTCTTCTTCCTCATCTTCACTAACCAATTCATTAGTTTCCCCTCTTAAAATCATTACTTTTTTATTCAGACATTGAGAAGCAATATGACCAAACCCCAAACATTTGAAACATTTCACATCTCTCGATCTAGGCTTGGTAGTGTCATTAAATGACTTCTTTTCATCACTAGGCTTCACAGCATTAGTTTTATCTTCAAATTTTGGAACCGGCTTTTGTGGAGTGTTGGATTTTTGAAATGGCTGATTGGTACTATCTTTTATTCTCCTCTTCTTTTGTCGTTCAATCTTTAATGCAAGTTGTACCACATCATCCATAGAGTCATAAGGTTGAAGCTCTACTAGGTCCCCAATATCCCGTTGTAAGCCTCTAATAAATCTCGCGATACTTTGCTCCTTTGACTTGTCATTTGAACACCGAATCTTAAGACTATCAAATTCGGTCAAATAGTCTTCTACCGAGGACGACCCTTGCCTCAAATTTTGTAATTGAATGAAAAGCTCTTGTTTGTAATGGGATGGTACAAAACGTTTTTACATTACTTCCTTCATGGTGGACCATCTTCTAATTTCATCAGAACCATCTCTTCTTCGTTGAGCTTTTGTATCTTCCCACCATAGTATAGCATAACCCATTAGTTCTAATGTAACCATTTGAAGATTGGTTTTCTCGGAAAAATCATGACATTCAAAGACCCGATCCACTTTCTGCACCCACTCAGGGAATTCACTACCATTGCTAGAACGTTTAAATGGAGGAATGGTAGCCTTTACATGTCTCATTTCATTGCGATAAAAAGGTCTTCTCCTCGGATTATAAGAGAAATCCGAATCGGATGCATAATGGTCCTCTTCGTCAAAACTATCCATATGGTCTCGGGATTCTCTTGATGTGGTACTCATGCATGCTTAGGTGAGGTAAAATGTTAAGAAAATGAATGAAACGGGGAGTTGAAGGGCGAATGAGTAGCATATCTAGCCCACGGTTAGGCTAAACCCCCTACCATGTTGGGAACGAGGGCCTAATCATAAGGAAAGGGTTAGATATTGTCCATTATTCCATCCCTCATGAACCCTTCAATCTTCCACTCGATATACGAGTAATGAATGAACGAATGAAGGAATGTAAAGTAATGAACGAACGAATGATGTAATGAAAGGATTGGTTTGGGTGGCCTCCATTCCAAAAAGAACTAAAGAGAGACATTCACATTTCATTAATCCTTTTTCCTTACTAAGCCCTCGGGCTTATAGTTTACTTGTGGTGTAGGTGTAGGTACGTGTACGTGAAAAGAAATGCACAGACTTAGGAATAAATGCGAAAGACAATAATCAGATAATAAAGCAAGTATAAAAGATTTTCACGAGTGAGATTCGTGGCTGGCCAGGCAAAATTGAGTAGAAGAGATAACAGTTGTAAATAAATTCTATTTAATTGTTTAGTTTTCATTCCTCAAGCGCAGTATTTAATTGCTTAGTATTTCTTTCTCAAATGATTTACGCTTTTGCATTTCATTGATTTGATTCTCATAATGAGTTTAAGGAGTCTTTTGAAAATTTTAAATTTCTCACATTTTCAAGGAATTACGAAAATCTGGATCGTTACAATAAGGAAGCATTATTGGTGGTTCAACCTCAAAAAGGACATTGCTAAATATGTAGAATTGTGTTTGATTTGTCAACAGGTTAAAGCAGAACATCAAAGACTATCTGGAACTTTGCAACCTTTACCAATTCCTTAATGGAAATGGGAACAAATATTTATGAACTTTGTAGTTGGATTACCCAAAACCACAAAAGGATATGACTCCATATGGGTAATCGTTGATAGAATGACTAAAACAACCCCCTTCCTACCATTAAAGAAAACATATTCCATAGATCAATATTCCAAGCTATATGTTCAAGAAATCATAAGATTGCATGGTGTACCTATATCCATTGTGTCAGACAAAGATTCCCAATTTACCTCAAATTTTTGGAAAAGTTTAAATAGGGCTATGATTACTAAATTGAATTTTAGCACAACCTTTCATCCTCAAACGAATGGACAATCTAAAAGGTCAATACAAATTCTAGAAGACATGCTGCGGGCTTATGTTTAGAGTTCTAGATTTGTTGGAAAAAAATGTAATCATTAGTTGAATTTGCTTATAATAACAGTTATCAAGCAACAATTGATATGGCACCATTTGAAGCATTGTATGGAAGGAAATTGTAATGCCATGAGTTCATTCTATCCGTATAAAAAATTTTGATCTTCAAACACTTGTGAGGGAAAACCAAAGCGGAAGTCTTAACCATATAAATTTTAGAGTAAATGAAATGCAGAAGTCCTTTAAATTAAAACACTATAAATCACCAATTTAAAAACAATTTAAAACAACCACATTAATACTTAAAACTAATTAAAACATTTGTCTCAATTAAAATATAAGCCACTTAAAATCTTGAAATACTTAAAACACTTATTCCGTTTCCGTGAGCTATAACCCACTAAGGTCAACATCGCCAACAACACAAAAACCCCAACATGGCAATACTCCATCAGCTACATCCTTAATAATCTTTATCCAATCATAGGCAGCGTACCTACATTACAAGACTTAAACTATGAGCCTAGACCTCAGTAAGTGATATAAATTAAACATCCACATACTATGCAGCTTTTGAAATCTGTTATGCAGTTTTCTATTTTTTGTTCTCGTTTTCCCTTACCTTTATTTTGATCTTAACTTTATCTTTTTACTGTTATTTCTTTTGTTTAGGTGTCGTGCTTTACCTACCGTTCCACAAAAACGTCCATTTATGTTTCTTTTGTTTTTATGTCGGGCTTTACCTACCAGTTCACAAAAACATCTATTTATGTTTATTATGTTTCTATGTCAGACTTTACCTACTGGTCTACAAAAATGTCTATTTATGTTTCTTTTGTTTCTGTGTCGGGCTTTACCTACTAGTCCACAAAAATGTCTATTTACATTTATTCACATTTCATTTCCATTTCCATTTCCTTTTCAAAACCATGTAGAAAACCATTTTTGTTTATCTTTGGAAAACATGATGATTGAATGCATGCATATGATCCTATCATATAGGTCTATCTAGCATATCCTCAAAACATAATCAATTCTTAACTAACGAACTTATCTTAATTCTAATAAACACAACATTATCACACATCGAACAATCAGCAATACATCTTCAATCAACAATTATATCAATAACCTAAGCATCTAGTAAATACAGTTAACATATAACCCTAACTCTTGGACGTAGGCCCTTTCGAGCAAAACACATGCAATATCACTTACCTAGAGTCCTTAACACGTTAGCACTTAACGTTATTCTTCACAAAAACCTATTCAAAATTAAACATATGAAATCATTGATAATAGGGAAAATGAAAAATTAACCATCGTGGTTTACGGTCAATGATAAGTCAATTACTATCCTTTATTTTTTAACAAATTAACCACTGACGTATGGAAAAATGACAAAGCAAACATCGCTGTCAGGTTTGTAGTTATGGATAACAAATTACAGACCTGCTTTGAAAGGAACTCCTACAGCCGAAATCCACTTCCCGCCTTGAAGAAACGAAGAAATCGTAAACAGAGTCGGCTGAGCTGCATTAATATTCCTTACTCCTGTCCTGTTCACTCTCTTCGCAGTCGAAGACCCAGCTCTGAAATTCTAAAACTCGGCGTAGAAGATGGTGCTCGGAGCCGAATTGCCGACCCATGGTAAATATCTGGCGGGGTTCCTTTCAAAGCCGTTCTGATGGAAGAATGCAATGGCATTCTGATGGAAAGGAAAAATGCCATCAGAACGCGTCCATCAGAATGCCGCAGCGGCGTTCCGCAGTTTGTTACTGGAAAAATTTTTGATCGCAAAATTGAGGGCTTAAACACTAAAAACCGAGAACCGCTGGGGACTATGAAATAGCCATGCATGAAAAACAAAGAGTTTTATGGCTACTTCAAAGTCCTTATGTATATGTTTTATGAATCCAATGTTTTTATTAGATTTTTGACCTCTTCAACTTCAAAAGACCATAACTTTGGCTACAATTATTAGAATCGATTGCAGAAGGTATCAAATCGAAGCTCTCTCAGAGATCTATCACTTGTCATTGGATTTACCCTATGACCCCATTTCTCAGCCCCAAAATCATGTGTTTAAGCCTTCAATTTTGTGACCAAAAATTTTTCCAGTAACAAACCAAGGGACGCCGCCACGGCGTTCTGATGGATGCTGCAACGGCGTCCCAGGAAATCACAGCATCGTCTGAGACGCCACGGCATCTAGCCCAAATTTGGCCTTCTTTCCACAGATCGCTACAGCTCTAGATCAGCTTGTTAACGACAAACGTGACAGTGATGTTTGCTTTGTCATTTTCTCATATGTCAGTGGTAATTTGTTAAAAAATAAAGGATAGTGGTTGACTAGTCATTGATTGCAAACCACGATGGTTAATTTATCATTTTCCCTTAATAATAATTCTCCAACGAATATGCAGGATAATATTCCATAAATTATTTCCTAACTTATCACTTCATTCTTGCCAAAGAGTCCTTCCAAAATCTAACCATAGCATAATTTCCAAATTTATCTAATAGATTATTATCACTTTCATCAAAATCATCCAACAATAAGGTATTCAACACTTGCTTATTAAACCACAATAGTCAACGAAATCTTAACTAATATTTTCCAATATTTTCACAGCAAAGAGCAACATGAAATCTATAAGGTCTATCTATCGAAACCTTAATTGAAAGAGTCATAATTCATCAATCTTAATTATCCTAATGGTATTCCAATTCACTAGAATAACATGAGTATATTATAAAACTCATTCATATGCAGTAACCAACAAACAAAGCAATAGTCAGAATTATCAAACCCAAGTATTCTTTAGAAGCAATAACAATAAACATGGCTATTACAGGCATATCCATCAAAATACTGCACAAACTAAACTCACTATCCTCAGCATAGATATCCATATCATTCCAAAACAGTAACCAAGTTGCAAAATGACCAAACAAAAAAATATCTTGGCGGTATACTCAAACCAATAAACATTCCTCATAGGATGTTTTCATCAAAGCAGCTTCTTGAAAACATAGCAGAAACTAAACCAACAGAATATCTCTTTCATCACAATCATCCAATAGAGAACAAACTGGGGAGAAACTATGACTTGTAAAACTCGAGAAGCAGAACTTTTTTCCAAGTTCCCTCACGTTCTCTCACAACTTTCTCACTGTCTCTTTCTCTCTGTAAAACTTCAAAGACTCCTCCTTTCGTCACAGTTTTTACTCTCTGTAATTCATGTTTCCCTTCGTCTCTCTCGCAACAACACTCTCTCTCTCTCTCGGTCACTTTCTCCTTAACCTCTTCACAGACCATCACAACCGTTCGTCTCTTCCTTTCCAAAACTTCTCTCTTCTTTTTTGTCTAAACATCTCCAATTTATACACTAAAACCCCATAGGGTGACGAGGAGGTGTGATCTAGGTTTTTAGGCAATTCAAAATCCTCCGAATATAAGTTACCGTATTTTTTTGTAACTGAAAGATTGTGCACTGGTCAATCAATGATCAACCGTTTGACTGACAAAATTACAACGGTCGACCACATTATCGACCGTTTCCTCATTAAACGCCACTATAAGAATTAGTCGTCGATGAGGCGTTTGAGTATGCGGATGAATAGATCTACTGAAATATATTATAGATTGCATTCAGTTCAACGGTAGAGCAATGAGGATTTGGTCGACCAAAATATATTACAAATTGCATGACAGTTTGATGTGCCCCAGAATCCTATCGTCCATAGTCGAGTCAAGGAGCTTATTTCTTTCCTAACTAGCTTCTATTTTGCAGGGAATATGAAGATGTGGGATGCTTTGAAAGATGTATCACAAGACGATAAAGAAGTTCCTTTTCATTTGATCGCTTTGGACGGTGTTCCACCAACCTAAGCCAGATTCCACATTTGCCTTGAAGTGTGGTGACGTGACGATTTCAAATATTATTTTAGGTCTTGTTTTGATTTAGTAGAATTGGTATTCTGAACAACAATTTTATTTGGTTTGTTTTTTATTTTGTTTTGTTGTGAGATTTTAGAGAGGTGTGCGGTTTGCATGAAAACCGCACCCTCATGCCGAATTTTCGTCTTTAAGGGTATTTTGGTCTTTAGACCTATTTTGTAATCCTTAGGTTAAATTCCCTCCCTTGGAAGATTGTAGGGCAGTTTTTGAATTGAAGAATTTTGTTGTGTTTTGGAAAACACTAGCCGCGGCCTCCCCCTCCCTTAGTGCCGATTTCATCCATCCCCCAAGCAAGGCCCCTCTTGAAGCTTCTCAACCTTGCATCCTTGGGATATTGCCTCTTCCAATCCTTATGTTTCGAGGTAAGATTGTGGTGTGGAGACAAGAGAACTTTCCAACCTTGGAGAGTGTTGGTTTTAGGCCAACCACAAAGTTGCCCCTCTCACTAGGAGGTCCGCGGACTCCATTGAAGCTACTCACGATTCTTGAAGGTTTTCTTTGTTATTTCTTCAGTACTTGGATGCCCTAACATTCTGGTGAATGAGTATTTATTCGTTGTTGTGGAAATCTTTGTGGATAATTGACTTGGAGGAAGATCTTGTTGGATTAGTATTGTAGCATTGAATCTGTTTTATTGCTGGAATGATTTTAGCGCTGATTAGGGCTTCTGTTTGAGGTACTTACGTCGTTCTTTTCTGATTGACGTCTTCTAGAGATACATTCGAGATTGAGTCAGGGAGCTACCCTCCAAAAATGAGCTTCATTCGATGTATACAACTCTAGTTATTCTGTTTTTAATTTGCACTGGTAAATCTGTCCTGCTGGAAACAGATTTTGGGTTGTTATTGAAATTGATAGTTCTTCTAATCCAGAGTGCTTTTTGGGCTGGATTTTTGATACAATTCTCTTGAATATATTGAGTTTATGCTCGCCAAAATACAGCTCTAGTTCATATATATATTTGGAGTTTCATTCATTTTATTGCTGCTGGTTCGAGTATTGTTAGTCTTCCGGGGACAGATTTCTTTAAGGCTCTCCATTTGTTTCTTGGAGCCTATCACAGTTCTACGGTTGATGAAGCGATAAAGTGGCAAAAATTTGGTTGACCAAAAACGACACTGTAATATATATTTACCTCTGCCATTTTTTTGCAGTCAACCCCGTGGATGACGTTTTTTTGCAGTCGACCCCGTGGATGACGTTTCCAACTGCACTACACTCTAAATGCTTTGCTTCAATAGTGATCAAACACTCCCTTCAAAATGATTGACTGGCATCACTTTACATTATTTCTTCATATAATTATTATAAAATTTAACTTATCATTTTATACCTAAGGTATATAATCCACAATTTCTCCTTCACTTCTCGAATTTTACAATCTATATTAGTGAAACCAATTCTATTATAACTCATTTTAACTCCAAATATTATCAAATACATCTTCAATTAAGTCCAACAATCTTAATCTTTCTCCTAAGCTTAATATGAACATAATTCAGAGTATCATAATTCACTATAACCAATTACATTTCTCTTAACCAATACCTTAATCATCCTATTATATTCCTAATACCCTCGAAATCCTCAATAATTACAACTTAGTCCTTATGCATAGTGTCACAAAATCTGGGATATCACAGAAATGCAGATCGTCTTTGTATTGGGATGAAATTGGAGAAGCCAAACTACTTGGACCAGAGATCATACAACAAACTACAGACATGATACAAATTATTCAACAGAAAATGAAAACTGCCCAAAGTCAACAAAAGAGTTATGCGGATATTAGGCGAAAGGACTTGGAATTTGAGATAGATGATATGGTATGAACTACCAACCTCTATGAAGAAAATTCATAATGTATTTCATGTGTCAATACTAAGAAAATGAGTACAAGGTCCAATTCAGGTGATTAGTCCTATTGAATGAAATTTTGAGAATACCTTAAATTATGAAGTAAGACCGATACGTATCCTGAATACCCAAATCAATAAACAAAGGAATAAACATATTCCATTGGTGAAAGTTTTATGGAATAATTATGCAGTTGAAGAAGCAACATGAGAAAAAGAATAAGTCATGAAGATGCAATATCCAGAGTTATTTGAATAAACAAAGTTTGAGGACAAAAGTTTTTTTATCGGGGGAAGAATGTAATATTTGAAAATTTTGGAAATATTATATTCTAAATTCAGTTGAATTTTATGAAGAATAAGAATTTAAATGACGTCGAAGTAAGGGGAGAAAAATAAAATAATGGTGGAATAAAGAATTTTAATAAGTAGTGTAAATGGGGAGAAAAAAAAATAATGGGGGAATAAACAATTTTAATTAGTGTAAATAGGGAGAAAAATAAAATAATGGTGGAATAAAGAATTTTAATATGTAGTGTTGACGGTGGTTATGGCAGGAATGGGGTTTCTTGTTGAAGAAATGAATGGTAAAAACGTGATCGTTGGATTTTTAATGGGAAAAAGGGTATACCGTTGGATTAAAATAAAATGAGCGGATTAAATAAGAACCGTAATGTAATTCCCTGATTTCCCGTTATGGAATCTAGTACGAATAATTAAGAAATTAATTGGGTATAATAGAATTATTTGGATAATTATTAGAATTTGTTAAGTGGAAATATTGGTTAAGGATTAATTGGGAATGGATTAAATAGAGAAAGAATTAATTAAATTGAATTAAAATTGAAAGAATAAAATAATTTAAAGGGTGAGGAAATGCTACGTTTTGGAGAAGTGAAGGAGAAAAATAAGGAAGCGTTGCGTTTTGGGGTAAAAATAACAGAGACGATTTGACGTTGGAGCGGTCGACATAGTGGTTGACTGTGCATATCAACATCTCCCACGTGAAGATGCAAAGAATGAATTTCAACGTTGAAGTGGTCTACATACCAGTCAACTATGCATATCAACCGATCATACGCGGATTTTAGATTTTAAAGGAAAAAGGAAAACACATTTTAAAATGGGCATGGCACTTGTATTTTATAGCTTATTTTTATATCACTTACTGAGTGTTATGCTCATTAGTTTAAGTCTTGTGATGTAGGTCCACGCACGAGAATATGAGCATATGTTAAGGACCAGTTGATGAAGAATTTGCACGCGTAAATCTTATGGTTGGCTAGGCTAATGGATTTAAAGAGAAAAGATTTTCTAAAGACAACGTAAAAGAGTTATTTATTGTATTTTCAAATGATTTGTTATATTCTTCCGCTGTGTTTTACAAATAGGTTTTTAAAACAAGAATTCAATTTATAGTTTTAACAAGGTTTTAATAATGCAAAGTATTCTGCTGTTTTCATAAAAGAAAAGAAAAGTTTTAAATTTTACATGTTTTTAAATGAAAGAAAAATTGGGTCGTTACAGTTAGTATCAGTGCACCTGGTGTAATACTAATGTGCCCAAAATTCTGTCACTTGAGCCTGAGCTAGGGGCTCCTTTATTTCTAACCTTTTTTATTTATTTTGTAGGTTTTTGAATCAAATAAATATCATTGGAGTTGGCATTTGGGCTAATGGAGATTTTACAATCTTTGGGGAATAATTGTGAGCTGTTTTTTCGCCTAGATTCTGACCTCCAAAAGTTCAAGTGGATTTTTGACAATCGGGATGACGTCTTTTCAACTTTGATCCTTCATACCAAATGTACCCAACATCTAGAGGTTTCGAACGACCTATTGAACGTTGCATTTGGGCTCCATTTGGTATGTCAAATGTCTTTGTTTCAGAGAGAAAAAATCAGACTCGGATTTATTGTTGTTGTTTTAATTAAGGGTTGTTTAGTCTTTTGTTAATTAGGGTTAATTTTGTCTTATGTCATATTTTTGTAAACATTTTGGGTTAAAACCCTACCTGGTTGCAATTGGAACACGATTTTGATGAATTAAGAAAATTTGGTTCTCTTTCGAGAGAAGCACCCGCGGCCTCCCCTCCCCTTTGTGCTGTCCTCATCCATCACCCAAGCAAGGGATTCTTGAAGCTTCTCAACCTTGCATTTCTTGGGATATTATCTCTTCCATTCACTTATCTTCAAGGTAAGGTTTGTAGAGTGGAGATAAAAGAAGATTCCACCCTTGGAGAGTGTTGGATTTCGGCCAACCACAAAGTCGCCCCTCTCATTAGGAGGTCCGCTAACTCCATTGAATTTACTCTTGTTTCTTGAAGATTTTGTTGTTCTTTTTGGTTCCTGGATCTTTCAATGTTAGGGTGAATGTTTGCCTTTTCTTGCTTGAAGGAATCGTTGATGGATTATTGATTAAAGAAGATTATTGTTGGATTATTGTTATAGTGATAAATCTGTTTTTCTTACTGGTTTGTTGTTGTTGCTGAATGTGGTATCCGTTCGAGGCTTTTACGTCGTTGATCTCTGTTTGGTGTCTTCTGGAGATTTATTCAGGATTGAGTCAGGGAGCTACCCTCCAAATTTGGGCTTCGTTTGATGTAAGTAACTCGAGTTATGCCATTTTGAATAATCGTTGGTAAATCTGTCCTGCTGAAACCCTAGTTTCGGGTTGATATTGAAATTGATATATCTCCTAATCCAGTGTGGTTTTTGGATTGGAATTTTGATACAACTCTTCTGAATGCATTAAGTTTATGTCCTCCAAAATATAGCTTTATTTCACGTGTATATTTGGAGCTTGATCCATTTCATTGCTACTAGCTCGGGTATTGACAGTTTTCCGGAACAGATTTCTTTAAGGCTCTCTAATTGTTTCTTGGAGCCTATCAAATACCCCGTTATTTTTCCCTATTTTATGAATATTATGAATTTCGTAAAAATTAAGTGGGTTGTGTTAAGGGCCGACGTTTATTGGACTAATATCATATAAACATATGGGTGATTATTGGGTATGATATAAATACAATTTTTAACCAAAAAGTTGAAGAAAATAGAGTTGGGGACGAGGCAGGACGCGATCCAGCTTCCAAATCTACCTCTGCACATTTGTGGACGAGTACGAACCGGTGAGGATGAAGGAAACCGCTTGCGATTTGAATCTGTCCAATTTTCGGACAGATTCGGATGCATGAGGACGCAACATTCGGATGCCATTTTGCGTCTGAATGACTCATTCGGATGAGTCCAAGTGAAGTGAGGACGCATGAGGATGCACCAGATTTGAATCTGTACAAAAATTGTGTCACTTCAGACGATAGCGGACGACTACGGACGAGGGTAGAATGCGTCTGCAATAAATCTGTCCAATTCCTAGATTCTTTCAGACAAGTGCAGACGCCCCATGCAGATGCCATTTTGCATCCGCCGGTCATATTCAGATGAGATTTATGAGAACCAGGACGTCAATTCTCGTCCCAATTTGTGGTAATAGCAGCGACAGTGGACTTTTGGACGAATGTAGATGCCAACTCGCATCCGAAACTTTCCAAAGCTGCGTAAAATTAGGGATTTCAGAGATTGCAATCTTACTTTTCTTCGCATTTAACTCAAACCACGTGTACTTGAGACACACCCCAAGACACAGAACCTTTGTCTTTCACCTTTTCTTCCTTTTGTCTAGGTAAGTTGGTTTAAATCCATCCTTTCTTCCACTTCCAGCAAACCTTTTTCTTCCCATTGTTCAGCAAACGTTTTCTTCAGCTATTGGAGTTGCATGGTTGGCAGAGTTCTCTGATTCTTTTAGTAGGTAAGAAATTGAGTAGAGTCTTCGCAATTAGAAGCCCTACCCACAAGTAGAGTCATGCTTGTTTCTTTAATTGAATTCTGTACATTTCTATTTGTTTGAATTCTATAATTGTGACTATTGTTAATGTTTGATTTTGGGTAATCCTTGTATAATTGATACCTAGACTTTGAAGAAATTGGTATTAAGATATACCTAATGGAGATGAGAAAATAATGGTTCAATTGCTAGCTACAATGTCAACTCTTGGTTGTTTTAGTTGATTATCGAGACTTATAGTTCTCTTAGAATACTAATTGTTCTTTCCCTTTGATGCTTGACTTATCGTGAATATTCTATATTTTGGATTGTCGTTCAATTATAGTTTGGTTGTTAAATCTTTATAGTTGTTGCGTTGTTCATTTTCCTATACGCAACAAATTCTCAGGTAAGCATGGTTAAAACATAGTATGATATTATTATTAGTTTTCTATGAAATTGCAAGCACATTAAATATTCGTTTCGCTATCATTTCCTTATTTGATTTTTCGCATAATATAGCTATTGTTTTGTTGTTACTTCATTATTATTTTTTGTCAATTTCCAAAGCATGCTAGCATGGTTTACTCGTTGTTGAATTCGCTATTGTTTTGTATTCAGTTTCTAATTAATTCCAAGATATCGTAGCATATTCTAAATTGTTAGAAACTCGTTAATTACACACTGCTGTTTCCCGTTAGATTTCAAAGCATGATAACGCATTTTATTTCACTATAGCTTTGCTGTTATACGCTATTATGTTATGTCAAAAAATTTAGCATGATATTTGTTTTAACTCACTATCCTATCTCGTTAAATTACTGTCAAAATTACAAGACATGATATTCGTTAAAATTACTGTCAAGATTGTTAGCTACTATCGAAATCATAAAGCATGAATGTCCGTTTTAATTGCTGTTGATTCATTAATTTCATGCTGCTATTTTCTATTAGAATTTAGAGCATGTTGCACATTTTTATTCACTGTTCTCGCCATTATTTCCAGCTTGAGTCAAGCATGTTCAACTGTTATATGTTGTTATTAGTTCATTGTTATAAATTTTTAGTACATTTCGATGTTATTCTCTATTGAAAATCAAGTATGTGTTCTCTATTAGTTCGATAATATTTAATTGTTAGTTCCTACACGATAGCAGTTGTTATATGCTACAATTCTATGTTTAATTTCAGTCGTTTATCTTTGTAGATATGCTAGAATTACTTAGAGATATAGAACAGGAATTCCCAATGAATGGATGACATTGTTTGTAGTTTTATTTCCCATATTGCATTGTCATGCATCATGATAATAGAAACACTAAGAAATATCATGAATGAGTCGATATTCATATAGTAAGAAGAAAATAATGAAAGAAAAGATAGTAAGGGAATTGGGGGTCGGGGAGGTGGTTCAGATATGACTGGAAGACTCGGATAGAACTTTACCCTTCCCGCCTTGGGTTGTGTGAGCTTGTCTACTCTAGGGTGTTAGATACCGATTCCCCACCACTCTCCATGCTAGGATCCTCCAATCTCCCAACTCGAGATACGAGTTGATGATATATGTAACCCTAAGTAAAGATCAGTTTGGGCGGATTCCATTCTGAAAAAATGAGTTAGAGGCATTCATATTGCATACCTCAATTCCTTACTAAGCCTTTGGGCTTATAGTTTGCTTGTAGTGTAGGTGATCGTGTTATTGCACATAATCTAAAGAGGAGCGGTTGATGAAGGATTTGCACGTGCGAGCACTGTAGCTGGCAAGGCTAAAGACATAAAGAGAAAATGGTCTTGTAAACATAAATGTAATTAGTTGCTTATTATTCTGTAATTAATTTAATTTAACTTCCACTACGTTTTCAATAAAATGATTTGTACTTATAGTTTTTAAAAGAGAACTATGATTTCAATTAACAAAGGTTTAAGTTGTTTAAGTGTTTTTATAAAAGTTTTAAATTTTATGCATTTTTAAAGATAAAGAAAAATCGGGTCTTTACTCATGGGTTTTAAAATCGATTCTGTATGCTGCCTATCAGCACAAGTCTCAGCGTGGAAATACTCCATCAATTGTAAGTATGTTTTTATAGCTTTTTGTTTTTAAGTATGTCTTTATAGCTTTTTGTTTTTCTTTAAATTAAGTATTTTGTTTTATGTTGAGAAGGTATCATGGCCAGTGGATGAGGAAGAGTTGGACGAGGAAGAATTGGGCAAGAAAGAGTTGAGAGTAATGCAGAAAAAGCCATCAATCGGTTAACCAGTTTAGTAGAACGGCAATTTCAATATTTGGAAAGGTTTATGGAAAGAGCTTAATATGGAAATGAAAGAGTTGCAGAACAATTGGATATGAGCTGGGAGAAATTTCAATGATTGCGATCACCTCAATTTGATGGAGACATTACTGATCCAGCCGGTGCCGAGGAATGGATCAGACTATAGAGGACATGTTTGCTTATAATAAGATAATAGAGGAGGAAAGAGTAGCATGTGCTACGTTTATGTTGGTCAAAGATGCGAGATTTTGATGGGACTAATCAAGATAACTAGAGATGTGATTGCAATAACATGGATAGAGTTCAAGGAGATCTTTTATGACAAGTATTTTAACCATACGATAAGGACAAGCAAGTTAACTGAGTTTACTAAGCTTTGTCAGGAAGGCACGAGTATGGAGTACATTTGCAAGTTTGAAGCCTTATTATGGTTTACCTCGTGTCTAGTAAGCAGTAATGAGCAAAAGGTACACCACTTTGTACACGGACTTAAGATGGAGATTCATAAAGGTGTTGTGATATCGAGTACTCGGGGTGTGGTATACTCAAAGATTGTGGGAAAAGCCCTTGACATTAAAGATGTAGAAAACTAGTTTGTGAAGCAAAATGATTATGCGATAAGATTTTAGCCATGCTCTTGGGAAGAAGGGGGCACATCTAGAGGTGTAAAGCGGTCCTTTAAAGAAGATGGCCAGTAAGAAAATAAACGCCCAAAGTGTAAGAAGAGTCATGAGGGAGAATGTATGGCTAGGTCTTGTCAATGCTTTAAGTGTAGGGAGGTTGGTCATTTTTCTAGAAAGTGTTCAAAGATGTGAGGTATGAAAGAGTGTTGTATTTTGTAAGATAGTCGGATTGTACTAGAACTAGTACATGTGTGTGAGTATGTTAAGAACAATGTGGTGTTGTAATGTATGCATTTTGGTAATGACTATAATGAGTGTAAAAATGTAATGTAAATTAAATAATGTTGTATTTGGTTGACTGTATTTGATGTGAGCATCATGTTTCTTCTGATAAGTTGAATAATGGATATGATAAAAGATACAATGATTCTGAAACTGCTTGGGTTTTGTGCAGGATGTATGAAATTAGCTTTGGGGGAGTAAAGAAACAAGAGAGACTCTACCTGAGTTTTTATAAATTAGAAAGAGGAAAATGGTACAATTCTGATATAAACTAAATCAAGTAGACCATTAGGCAAGATTGCCTAAGTCATGAAGTTTAGGAATAGTAATAGGAAAGTAGTAAAGGAAATACAATCCCAACTGCTGATGGAGGGCCAATCAGAGATAAAAGAATCAAGGAAACCTCTTATTGAGGGTAAGTCACGAGGACATGAAGAACGTCTTCAAGTAGATGCATCGTTTCAAAGAGAAAATGTCAGATCTTTAAAGGTTATGCAATGTCAAAGGCGTAAAAGAAATCGTTTCAGAAGATGTTTTGTTGATTCGAAATGATGTTTTGAAAGGAAATGAGGGTGGCCATTCTGCAAAGGTTGTCCAAGTTTGGTTTAAGGAACAGGAAATGATTGCATCGAGGGTAATTTTATAGTGGAGGATGCAAACGAAGATTGAATTTTGATGAGTAAGATCGGTATTTTTGGAGTATATGGATCTTAAAATGCAATATGTAGTGTAACTATCTTACAGGATGGTAAGCAGAATCGGTATTTTTGGTGCATAAAGATGTTTTGATTCAACAAGGTGGGTCATATAGCAAAAGTCTCCTACCTATTATTGGATGGAAGCAGAGGAACTTTTTTGGATGAAGGCTTTTGTTCGCCATAAATGTATTTGACGATCAGAGGATCTGGATGCAATTTAGCGTTTATGCTAGGTCGTTGTATTATGCAAAAGTGAAAGCAGAGTAATCCTTTGGGAAATCATGTAGAATTATGATACACGAAATTGGTTGTGTGCTTTGCGCTAGGAGTGTTGATGGTTATTGTGGATTGTTAGACCGAAGAAGTGATTTCGTTGAGTAAATTTTGAGGATGAAATTTATATAAGGAGGGAAAAATGTAATACCTCTATTTCCCGTGATGGAATCTAGTAAGGATAATTGAGAAATTAATTGGGTGTAATAGGATTATTTGGATAATTATTAGAATTTATTAAGAGGAAATAGTGATTAAGGATTAATTGGGAATTGATTAAATAGAGAAAGAATCAATGAAATTGAATTAAAATAAAAAGAATAAAATAATGCAAAGGTGAGGAAACGTTCCGTTTTGTAGAAGTGAAGGAGAGAAATAAGGAAGCGCTGCGTTTTTGGGTAAAATTCACAGAGATGGTTCGACATTGGAGCGGTCGTGTAATATCCTGAATTTTCGTTGTGCTAAGCATACAGCTTAAGTGATAATTTTGGGATGATTTAGGATTATTGAAATTAACTTGTGTAATTTAAGATATTAATCAATTAAAACATATTTGAAAATTTATGGTTGAATAGTTTAGAAGAGATATTTATTAAGGATATACATATTTATATATATATTTGGAAAATAATATATATATATATATATATATATATATATATATATATATATATATATTTTGTGTGTATTTATATATATATTATTTGGAATATATATAATTGGAGAAGAATTATGGGTGGCGGATGACAAGTTGAATGGAGGTTGAATTTGAGGTTGATTGTAATCAACTTGGGTGATCAACCTCAAATCAAAAATGGATATTGAATATGGGTATTGAAATGTGTGGTTGATTGTAATCAAATTAACTTGTAATTATAAAAGAAGAAATAATATATATATATATATATATATATATATATTAGATGATTGATTGGTGTGAGGATTAATCAATATATGGCAAATTATGGGATTTACGGACGAATCTACTAGTTGTTCGCAAATTCTATAATCGTCCGCGTGATCATCTGCAAATCTGGAAACAATGAATTCTGCAGTTGATTGGCCATGAAGAAAATCAATCTACCACAAATCTTGAACGTCATATGAAGTTGTTAAACTGTTGCTAGAACTGGAAAGTCTTCGACTTCGACGTTTCTCTGATGCATGGAACGTTACGATTGTCACCTCTTCATCTTTAGAAGGTTCCTGAATGGACACTGGAGTGTGGCCATTTATGAAGGGCATTTTATGATAATAACCGAAGCCAAAAATGGAAGAGCTTCGACGTTTAACACTTCACTGACGTATGAAGCGTTTCTTTTATCACCTCTTCACCTTTAGAAGGACACTGAAGGGTCATTGTGGATGGCCTATAAGCAGAAGCAAAGGCGGATGAGAATTTGGAAGAGGAAAACCCTGCGAAAGCTCTGTCAAAATGTTGTGAGTTCTGGAGTTTCTGAAGGAAGAGTTTGTGAGGGTTTCTTGAGTTTTTAAGAAAGAAACTAAGAGATGGAATGTAACACCCCGAAAATATTTTTCTCCGCTTTGTTGATGTAATAAAATTTGGATAAGCAATATATATGAATATTATATCATGTTGCGTGGCGGTACGCATTAAATTATGCTTGAGAAGTATAGGGTTGATATTGGAAAATAATCCAAGTGTGAAAATTAAGAAAAATGTGTACAGGTGCATTTTCGGACGAGGCCCAGACGGCGCGAACATGGATGAAATGAATCTGTAAAATTTTAGGGGACATTTTGGACACGTTTGTCTCATTCGAAATCTGGCACAGACGACGCGGACGAGGAGGAAATCAATCTGTACCAATTTTGGTGAGTTTTTGGATGAGTCCTTCTCGTCCGAAATCGATTTTAGACAACTGATCTCATTTGAATTGTCAAAAAATCTGCGAAACCCATTTAAATTTCCTTCTCTCTCTTCCAATTTCTTGTCTGCCACAAAGAAATATCTCTCCACTCTTCTCCTGCTGCGATGTCCATTCATCTCTAGAGGAGTGGAGTCTTTCCACTTGGCGATCCCACATTCGACCTCCTTCTCTTGATGTGAGTCAAGAGCCCTGAACCTTGCAGAAGCTTATGCAGGATCGATATACGCCTATAAAAGGAGGGGGGGGGGGGGGTGAATATACGTATTAACTTTTTGTGCAATATTTAAATTCTCTAAATCCATAAGTGATTTACTGAATATGATTAAATATGCAATTACAGTAAATGCGTAAATTAAAAAGTAAGGGATAGAGAAGTGCACACGATATTTGTTTACGCGATTCGGCAAACTCGCATATGTCCACGCTCCAAGTTCCACTTGGAGATACACTACGCAATTGGCTTACGGGTGCCAATAAAACAAATTACAAATTGACTCTTACGATGGACGTCACCCTTGATTAATTCTAAGTCGTTAACCTTTGACACTTATGGGGCATCACCCTAAATTTGACTATTACGGGGCATAACCCAATGATTAAACTTACGAGCGTTCAATCAAGCCTATCAAAGTTTCAAGTGTTTTGATGAATTCTTAAGGAATCACCCTTTACAATTTAGCACAAGAATAATAGAATCAGAATTTAAAGCTCAAATATATCTAATCTGAATTATCCCAAATTAAGTCGCAAGTTTAAGTGTGCAGAGCATTGGATATACAATAATAGCTCACAGTGATTGAATCGTGTATAAAATTCGGCAGGGCTTCGCCACCATTCTCAGTTTCGGTGTAGAGAGCTTGGAGTGAACTTGTATTTATAGACTTTGTACTTCCGGACGTCCAGGTCTCATCCTTAGTCGTCCGTATGTGACCGTTGAAATCTTTCCGTTGAAAATATAGCCGTTGTGCAGAAATTTGGACTTTAGGACGCAGAGCTTCTCATTCGCAGTCTCATCCGCAAGTCACTTTTCAGCAGTTTAGGACGCAGATCATCATCCGCACCCTCATCAGCACCTCATCCGAATTGCACCTTGAAAATTACAGATTCAAAGTGAACACATCGGAGCTCATCCGTGCTCATTCGCATGCGTCCGAAATGTCCCGAAAATGTCCAGAAATATTACAGATTCAAATAGGACATGGGGCATCGCCGTCTGCATTCGCCCGCACTCGTCTGAAAAACCATAGAACTGATTGGGACGCGTTTTCTCTTCTGCAATCTCGTCCCCACTTCACTCCAAAATAAACCCTGAACTATATTGAGTCCTAAAATGATATGCCACACTACATGGAGTCAAATAAACATGTTAGCATATTAACAATACCCTTTTTGAGGATAATTTCAATAAACACGGATATAAATATTATGATAAAAATGATGAAAATAATATCTGAAAAATACAAAATATAACTTATTGATTTATTAAATTAACCAACAATTTAGTCATCATCAAAATAAAACTTAGCCTAACAAAAAGGCTAACAGCTTATCCCCTACAGCTGCACAGTCTCTCTCCCCTCCATCTATAAGTAGTAAGTCCTCTGGCAACTGGGAAATATGAAATTATGGTGAGTTAAGTGTTGAGTTGTGTGTAAAAGAAGAGTGTTGTGAGTGTGAAGAGTGTTGGACCACTGTGTTGCTCTGAAGAATTTGCGGTGATGTCTGTCCACTGTAGAGGTAAGAAGTGATGTTGATTTAATGGTTAACTTTCAATAGTTTAAACCAAGTTGGTTAAGAGTATTGATCTCTAATGGCGTATTTGTGAAGGAAATTTGGAAGTTTAAGGAACTAGGAAACACCTTGGCTACTACTTTGCTGTGATTTTGCTGTTGGAAATTGGAGGTAAGGATTAGAATTTTTGTTAGCAAAAAGAGGCCCTACATTACGGATTTTGTGTGAATTTGTTGATTGGATGAAAAGCATGAGTAGTAGAAATTGATAGCTATTATGATGAAATCTGAACTTGGTGAATTGTTGGAAACTTGGACTGTCCAGTGCTAGAAATCATTGCTAACGTGATTGTGACTGAATAGAAAGTATAAACTACTTGATATAAATGTTAGATGCTATGAAATGTGAGTAGCTAGAGTATTAACCTTTGTTTACACGAAATTTTGGATTGTGATATGGTTAAATCTTGTCTTGAGATTTTATACCTGGGTCTGACTTTGGAGTTTTGAATTGTTGTCATCTATGACTCACGAATTGCTCGTTGTAGATCTAAGTATCGTAAGTTGTCCCTATGCTCACTATTGGTAACATTGATTTGGAGTATGCTTAGTGATTTAATCCCTTCATTTAAATATGAGGAAAACCATATTGGATAGTCGAATAGGGATGAAGTTAAACTTTGTTCTTAATTTGAATCTGAATATGTCTTTCCTTGCTCTTAATGGTTAAAGGATGCCTCAAACTTGTAATGTCTTGTCCTTTTGTTGTTGCACTAAATTAATTACCCTGATAAAATAATGATAGTTGTAGTGTCTTTAAATTGCACTCTTATTTGTAAATCATATTTGGAATGATTATGTTTCTCTCGTGCGTTAATTCTATGATTTATTTTGTGGCATTCATGCATCACCTTAAGAATTATGAAATTGTTTACACGTTATGTGTCATACCTAATATACGTAAATAGGCGTGTGGGGGTTCGGGTGATTTGATGACTTTCCATACGGTAGGATACTCCCACGTAGGGAGTAGTGTGAAAAGAGAGTTAGCTACGTGGAATCTAGGGTTCACACTCCCCCAATTTTGAAACCCCCAACATCTTCAACAAAAGTGAGGATACCGCCATGTAGAACACCCCCGATGAATATATCTCATCGCCGGAGTGAAATGGTTCAGCCACATGGCCCTAGGGAGTATTCCATCTTAACTTCCAGAAGAGATACGGTTCTATTCTGTAATGCATTGTGTGATCACGCATTCATCTGCATTGCATTTAAATTCTTATTCTTGCTGGGCTTTAGGCTCATTGTTTTCCCCGTAATGTAGGTGACTATGATAATGATGATGATGTACCAATGGAGGAGGAGACATTCCAGGATGACCCCTCGTGTTATCAACCGATTTAACCTATTGGGTGTGGCTCGAATGACTTAGAATTTATGGGTATTTCGGTAAAAAGGGCATTTTGGTAATTTACTATTAGTAGTGTTTTGAATGTTAAGAACAATTGTAGTCAAGGACTTTGGGACTTTGCTAAAACATTTAAAACTATGTCTTGAAATTTATATTACCTATTCCGCATTACTTACTCTGATATACATTTTCCAAATGGATTTCGAATGTTGAATAAATTAAACAACAAATTTTATATGACGAAATATTAAGATAAGGAAAAATGGTTTTAAATTATAGGGCGTTACAGAGAAATTGCTGGAAATTTAGAAGGGAAAGTAGAGAATGAGATTCTAGAATTTGTTGAATGGAAGAAAGTTTGAAGGAACAGATAGTGCATGAACAGCTGTGAAGGTTCTGGTTGAATGTAAAGGAGAAGCTATTGTGAGAGTCTAGAAATTTGGTGGACTGACTATAAGGATCTAAGAGAGAGATGATAAGTCGTGAAGGTTTTTCAAGAAATGGAGGAACGATTTTATGAGGAGTCTGGATTTGCGAGTCTTCTGGTTTTGTGAAGGAAAATTTAAGTGTTTACTCATTAAAGCTAATAACTCCAGATATGTAATACTGCATGTGTTTTATCCGAAAGGGCCTACATCACTGGAATTAGGGGGTGTTTGTTTGATGCTTGTTTACTAAATGCATAGCTTATGTTATATTTGGAGACGTACTGTTAAATGATTGCTTGTATGTTTATTCGATTTAAGTTCAGTCCTTTAATTAGGAAATGGTGCGCATTTTGAGGTTATGATAATACACACGATAGATAGAATTGTACGCTTGCATCGTTGTTCCTAATGCACACAAAAGTATAAACATAATTGAATTATGAATAAATGTAAACGTAAATGGATAGGTTTCTTACGTGAGTTCAGAGACTTAAGAGGTTGCTCTCACGTGGAAACGAGTCATAGAATAAATAACAGTAAAGCACAATTAAGTAGAAGAGTACGGAAAGAATGGCTTGAGTTCGTTAGTTTGTTCTCAATGGATGTCAAAACAGACCAACTAATGGTAAGTGACGCCATTAGCGTTGATGCACATGGCTGCTAGTGCGTTCTCGATTGATGTCAGAACCAATTGTTGTACATTATTATGTACAACTGCTAGCAAAGCTTTCGGTTGATGCCGTAACTGCTAACAGGAAGTGAACACGTTTGGGCGAGTTCAGAAACTGAAGAGGTTGCTCTCATCCAACGGGTGGGTGAGTTCAGAACTGAAGAGGTTGCTCTCACCCCAAATTATAAATAACTCGTTTGGGTGAGTTTGGAAACTAAAGAGGTTGCTCTCATCCAACGGGTGAGTGAGTTCGGAAACTGAAGAGGTTGCTTTTACTCAAAGAGATAATTATAGGAAATAAAAGACAAATACACAAAATAGAAAACTATGTGTGATTGAATAGTATTGCATGAGCACGCTTTACTTTTATACTACATACTGAGTGTTAGGCTCATAGTCAAGTCATGTGATGTACTTATCAAGGAATCAAGGATTGAAGCAGTTGATGAGGCATTTGTACATTGCAGACTTGGCGGCTGGTTAGGCTAAAAGGTTAAAGAAGAAATATAATGATTGATAATAACATTTTGAGGAAAGTAAACCTTTGTTATAGTATTTCGTTTTATCAAGAAGGTTTTTAAATTGTATTACGATTCTTTTAGTATTGTAAATACAAGTCTTCTGCTATCGTAAATGTTTTAAAGCTTTATAGTATGACATGTTTTAAATAATAAATGGTTTGATAAAAAGGAGTTTATTTATACACTTCTTATTTAAGCCCGTTTCCAAATGAAAAGTCTTCCACTGTGATTTTAAAAGAAAAAGTTTTCAAAAATCATAAGTTTTAAATTGTAAGAATAACCGGGATGTTACAAATGGTATTAGTGCCCAGTGTTTAAAAATTGGTTATGTATACTGCCTACCATCACAAGTCACAATGTGGAAATACTTCATTGACTATAAGTATATTGCTTTACTTTATAAGTTTATAGACTCTGTTACTTGTGTTATACATAGATTAAAAGTTGTGTGTTATGCATGGATTATAGGTTGTCCTGACTATAAATTAATATAGAGAAAGTGATAAGTCTAGGTGCTTCCTGATTTAATTCCTATAGGACAGCTAGTTTAATACTTAGAAACAACTAGTACAACATTGTTATAGGAAGAAAGAATGACAAGGGAAACTATGAGGAAAAGACAAATAAATAATATTATAAAATCTTAAGAATAGGGCAGATGGATAGGTATACCATAGTGAAAGTAATCGCTACCTTACAAAATAGATGAGAAAACAATTCGAAGCGTGGATTCAAGAGACACAATGATTAGTAGATTGGAAGAAGTGTTGGAGCACCATATTCCGTTGTTTTTGGAACGTAGTAGACGCAACTGATGGCTCCTAGAGAATTAGGATGTGAGAGGTTTCGACAACCGATGCCATCATACTTTGAAGGTGATATCTCTGATCCAGCGGGTGCAGAGGAATGGATTCACAAGAAGGGGAGTATATTCGAATATGCCAAGATTGAAGAACAAGACAAAGTTAGTTGTGTTTTGTTCACACTGACGAAGGATGCTCAATTTTGCTAAGATACTATTAAGACAACTCAAGACATAAGAGAAATAACTTGGACATAATTTAAGGATATTTAACTTAAGATGTATTTAAACAAAATAGCTTGGACTTAGAAGTTAGGTGGGTTAGTGAAGTTTGAGGCACTATCCCTATTTGCTAGGCACTTAGTAGCTACCAATGGTTTTAAGGTGTACCAAGTTCGTTCAAAGGATTAAAGCCAATATATATCAAGGAGTTAAGATACATGGTACTGAAGACGTGCCATACTCTAGTATAGTAACAAAAGCTTTAGAGATTGAGGAGAAGGAGATGCTAGTTATTAGACAAAAGGAAATAGAACAAAAACTGACAAAGGAATAGTCAAACTCAACCACAAGTGGATGGACATATAATTGGAAAAGGAGCAAAGTGGACATTCGATAATGAAGATAAGTCTGCAAATGATAAAAATGCGTGGAATAAACTTGATTAGCTCTGACTAGAAATTTTATGTTGGACCGTGTTGAGGGTGTAACAAGAAGCTTTATGGTGAATGTAGAACTAGTATTAGATAGTGTTTTAAGAGTGGGAAAGATTTAAGGAAATCTTCTAGGATAACTACTGTAACAGCACTATAACGATGAGTAAGTTGTTAAAATTTACTAAGCTTCGTCAGGTAGGAACAGTTTTGGAGTATGTAAGCAAGTTTGAAGTATTGTCGTGGTTTGTATCGCATTTAGTAAGCAATAATGAACACAAGGTTCACCAATTTGTTCTAGAACTCAAGTTGGAAATCATTCAAGGTGTGAAGATTTCGGGTACTCAAGGAATACCTTATACAGATCGTGTAGCAAAAGCCCTTGAAGTTAAGGACGCAGAGTTCCAAATAGTAAAATTAAGCGAATGGAATAGAAATGTAGGGATAGAAATACAATCTCAACAACTAATGGTAGAACAACCAGAGATAAGAGGATCAAAAAGAGCTTTCATTAGACGTGAATTACAAGGAAATGAGAAGCGTATTCAAGAGAACACTAAGAATTCACAAGTTAATCAATGCCTGAAGTGCAAGAAGAGTCATAAGGGGGAATGCATGGCTAGATCTAGACGATGCTTTAGATGCAACAAAATTGGACATATTGAAAAATTTGTCATACACTATCGGATGAAAGGAAAGAGAATTTAGAAAAGGCTTTTTCTCTTGCAGTAGTTAGAAATAAAGATCAAAGGACCTTGATGTAAATTGTATTTAGTTAAATAATTATATTTTGGGAAGTGGGAACGCAATATCTTTTAGAAAGAATTATGAGATATTGGTGTTGAATAATTACGTTTGGGTACTTCGTGTTTTGCGAAGAATAAATTTGAAATAACAAATTTTGGGGATAAAAACTCAGGATGGCAGCCACCAAATCAACTTTGGAGATACGATTCTCCCACAACTGGATAACGTCGCCCCCATTTTCGCTCATCCCTCTTCTCTGAATGGTACACATTGATTTTGTAATACCCCATAATTTTTAATTATCGGGATATTACAGGGCGTATTATGAGCGTTAGGCCTATGGGTATTTAAGTGATGAAGAATAAATTGGATTTAATTTGCTAGAAATTAAATCAAATGAAGGGTATTTTAAAGCTAACGAATAGGATAGGGTTAGAAATGATAAATTGGGGTATATTAATTTAATTTGATAAATGAAATTAATAATGGGGTATTTTAAAGTTAATTGGATTAAATTAATAAATTTAATTTAATTAATCAAAATATTAAATTAAAATGGGAATAGATGAATTTTCGAATGGAGATTTGACTGAACCAGTTCATTTCGAACCAGTCCAGTTCATTAAAAGAATGGCTCGCAGGCCATTCTTCGCTGAAGGCCAAAGAATGGCCATAGGCCATTCTGGTCTATGTGAGACAGGATGAGAGAGCAGGAGGGACGACGAGCGGGGGACGCGCCGGAGAGCGAGCGAGCAATGGCGACAACTACGGCGAGGGTGGCGATCGGTCCGATGTGAGCGAAATCCAGGCGAGGAGGCGGCGGTGGCAACAGTACGGGTTGCGGCTAGGGTACGGTTTGGGCGTTTTTCCGCAGGTCACAATTTCCAGCGACGGGATGAGGTAAGTCAACGGTTTCTTCCTTCCCCTTGGTGTCTTGATGGTTGAATGCTGGCAGGGTCATCGACGGGATGCTAGAGGCTGGCGATTTTGGAAGAGCACTGAAGTGGCTCGGGTTCAAAGGCCGGTCTAGTTTTCTGTGGGTTGAACCGATGAAAACGATAGTGTGGGCATGGGGAACACTCTGTGAACCTGGCTGTGATGGTCAGGCGTGCTGAAGGGATGCAGGGTGTTGTCTCTTGGGTGATGGATGAAAGAGACAGAGAGTGTGAGCAGAGAGCTTCTCTTCTCTGGGAGAAAGGTTGAGGGCCAAGAGCTTCTGGAGTTCGAGTGCTGAGGACTTGGATGCTGCTCTCGACTGTTTTGTTAGTGTCGAAGAAGGAAAAAGGAAGGACAGCTATTGAGTGCTAACGTATGATAAAGATTTAAGGTAAGAACTTGGGTGAGTCGTTGGCCAGGTGGAGGCCCTACACTGCAAGTAATGGGTGTGTGAGTAGTGTTGGTCTTCCTTTGAATGATTTCTGCTGCTATTCCTTTGTTGATTTGTGGTTGTATGATTTTTGTTGTTAGGTTTTCTGCTTCGGTTGACATCCTGGAGTGGTTTTTATAAACTTGTGAATGCTCTGTGGAATTATTTTGTTATCATATTGTTCTTAGCTCTCTGTTAATAATTTATTGTTAGTTGGTATGTTTTATATGTTTCCTTGTTGCATGTTTGGATGCTTGTAGGGTTAGTTCTCTGTATTCTCATTGGAGTTGGGTTCTGTATTGTTATTCTACATGTTTCCTTAATATAAAGGTAGGTTAGTTGTTGATAGATTACTGGGAGAAATTCTTTTATGACTCTTGATTAGTTTCCCTTGCTGTTGGTTATTTCAGTTGTGTTGATAGTGTAGGATGGTAGGATACTATGTTGCTTTGTGACTTCTTGGAGTTTTCTTCACTATTCTGCCCTGGGTCATGTTATACTTAACATGTATTGTGCTATAAGAATTGATTGTTATTTCTTGTTGACATCCATGTTAACTGTTAATTGAGAATGTTAGCAAATTAAAGTCATTATAATAAGTGCAAGTTAATCGGTTGAGGACATTAAACCAATTGTTAATTCATCAAACATGTCAACTTAATTGATTAATTAACCTTGATTTAGTTAACCTAAGTAGATAGATAAGGTAAGTAATATAAACATGTTAATAAATCTAGGTTATAAACTTCTCTAACTTGTTATCGTCCCTTGATGTGTTGTCTTGAATTATGTATTATTTTACTTGTCATTGTGTTCCTTTATCTTCGTTATGGTATTACTTAACTCCTTGTATGTGCTGTTAGGATAGTTCCTTCGTTGGCCAGGCTACGAGAAGTTAATGGACAATTTGGGTTGAAATGTAATTTAAATAAGTTTTCCTTCTTAAATTGTAATTAAATGTTTAGTTTATTTCCTTTAATTATTTATGCTTCCACAAATGTTTTATGTCCGCAATGTTTAAGTGTTTTTAATGGCCTGGCTTGCACTCTGATATTTCTTTCCCAAAATCTTCGAATTTTAACACATTTTAAAGAGGTGACGAAAATCCGGGTCGTTACAGATTTCTACAGGTAAAATTTCATCCTTTTAAATCTAACTTGGAGCTTCCTTCTGGGAGATTGAGATTTTCTTCCCTGCGAGAGTGCTCCATTTGAATGAGAGAGAGAGAGAGAGAGAGGGAGAGAGAGAGAGAGACCTTTTGTAGTATTGGGAGATTTCAGAATAGTGAATTCATCCTAGGAAGACTTTGGAGGTGGAGAGATCGTGTGCTTGCATAGGTGGAGAGATCGTGTCCGTGAGATAATTTCTTCAATAGAGGTAAGGAATTAGGTTAAGTCTTGGCCAGTGCAGGCCCAACCCACAAGTAGTGTGTGTGTGTGTTATGCTAGATGTATTGCTGTCAATTCCTTGCGAAATTCTTTGGTTTATATCTTGCTTTCGTGTTGTTTAATTTTCTGTACATATTCTTATTATGAATGTTGAAATGAAATGCCTAATGATGGAATGAATGATGAATGGAAGATTTGTAGGATGATGCGATAAGCATGAATACGTTATGAACTACATAAATCATGATTTGATTTTGTGAAATTTTTTACTTGCTGTGATTACTTCTTAGTACTTGTAATTGTTGGTTTTCTTACTGTAGATCTCTTAAATTCAAGTTTAGGCTAATTCAGTTATTGACTCATTTCAATTTATTAATTATTTCTATGTTCTATTTTATTCAAATAAGCATGTGTAGATAGATTGGTTTAACATTGTGAAATCTAACTTATAATGCTGTTGTTCTTGGTTCTGGTTAGGAGGTATAGATATCTTATTTTCTAGCATATCTAGCACGTTTCTTGTCATATCAATTACTGAACATGCCTTCAACCGTCATTCGTTAAATAGAGTTCCATAAATAGTTTATTTAGTATGTTTAAGATAGCTAAATTCTGAATATACTTCCAGCATGTTTAGTTAATAATTGTTATATAATTCACTCATAACTCATCGTTCTATACTCTGAAAAATGAAGCATGTTGCCTATATTTGCTGTTGTATAAATTGTTGTATATGCCATAAAATTTGATCATTAAATTTGATGTTCATCTGGTTATTTCTCAATTGTTGAGCATGCCCGTTAAGTAGTTAAGTTATCCAGCATGTTTTCAATTCGCTATTAAATACATGTTTCGTTGAATTAATGCCTCACATGTCTAATTATTGTTGAAAGCATTATTAATGAATTAGATAGTTCAATATTATTGAATACTAGGATTTAGTTTCTATAATTCGTCTCCTTGATGTGAGTTATACAAATCAAGCTTATTCTTGTTAATTTAATTGTTATTAGTATTATCTTCCTCGTATGGCTTTTTATAGTTGTTTGTTATAAATGCTACTATTGTAGTTCGCTGTTTTAATTTCTTTCATTTAGTTATATTCGTTGTTCATTACCATTGCTTTTATTTCATCGTATCAGTATGTTGCATGCATCATGATAATAGAAACAAGTAGAGAGTCCACTTTGGGGGTACTCACATGCATGATGTGAGGAAGATGAACGAACAAAATGAACGAATGAATGAATGAATGATGGGAAGTTGGGGGCTGATGGGTAGTTTGGATCTAGTTCGCAGTGATCATCCACAAATCTGGAAATAATGAATTCCGCGATCGGTTGACTTATTGGCTATCGATCAGCCATGAAAAGAATCAATCGACCGCAAATCTTGAACGCCGTTTGAAGATGTTAAACTGTTGCTGGAACTAGAAGGTCTTCGACTTTGACACTTCTCTGATGCATGGAACATTACTATTGTCACCTCTTCATCTTTAGAAGGTTGCTGAAGGGACGCTGGAGTGTGGCCATTTATGAAGGGCATTTTATGATGATAACCAACGCCACGAATGGAAGAGCTTCAACGTTTGATGCTTCACTGATGTGTGAAGCGTTACTTTTGTCACCTCTTTACCTTCAGAAGGACGTTGAAGGGTCGTTGTGGATGGCCTATAAGTAAAAGCAAAGGAGGACAGGAATTTGGAAGAGGAAAACCCTATAGAAGCTCTGTCAAAATGTTATGAGCTCTGGAGTTTCTAAAGGAAGAGTTTGTGTGGGTTTCTTGAGTTTTTAAGAATGAAAGTAAGAGAGAGAAATAACTGGCAATTTAGAAGGGAGAGTAGAGAATGAGATTCTGGATTTTGTTGAATGGAAGAAAGTCTAAATGAACAGACAATGCATGAACGGCTGTGAAGGTACTGGTTGAATGTAAAGGAGAAGATGTTGTGAGAATCTGGAATTTTGGTGGACTGACTATAAGGACCTGAGCGAGAGATGATGAGTCGTGAAGCTTTTTGAAGGAAAGGAGGAACGGTTCTATGAGGAGTCTGGATTTGCGAGTCTTTTGGTTTTGTGAAGGACAACTTAAGTGTTAACTCATTAAAGCTAAGGACTCCAGGTACGTAGTACTGCATGTGTTTTTTTTCCGAAAGAGCCTACATCATGGGAATTAAAGGGTGTTTGTTTGATGCTTGTTTACTAAATGCATAGCTTATGTTATATTTGGAGACGTACTGTTGAATGATTGCTTGTATGTTTATTAGATTTAAGTTCGGTTCTTTAATTAGGAAATGGTGCATGTTTTGAGATTACGATAATACACACGATAATTAAATTTCGTGCGATATAGCATTCTAATATTTTCATGCGATAATTAAATTCTTGAACACCCTATATGGTTTATAACATATAATTAATTAGACAATCACAATAAATGCATAAATGTAAAGAGAGGGTTAGAGAGTGTGCATAAAGTTTGTTTACGCGGTTCCCTCCTACGTCTGTGCTCCAAGATTCCACTTGGAGATTCACTAACCATATGGCTTACGGGTGCCAATTAAACTGTTTACAATTTGACTTTTCATAGGGCATCACCCTTCACTATTCTAGGTCGTCAACCTTTGACTATTAATGAGGCAGCACCCTAAATTTGACTATTCTGTGGAGTCACCCTTTGATTGAACATACAGGTGTTCAATCGAATCATTGACTGTTTTAAGGCATCACCCTAAATTGACGAATTCGTAAGGAGTCACCCATTATAATTTAGTACAAATGGTTTTGGAAAAATTAAAGCGCAAAAACTAATATGAAACTCTCCCAAATTGAAATCTCAAGTTTGGGGTTAGGGAGAGTAGGATTTTACAAGCTCAAGAAATGATTTGGAATTGAGTATAAATTTTGGCAGGGCATCTCCTCAATTCCGAGTTGTGTAGAATGAGCTATGGAAGTCTATATATTTATAGAACTATCCATTTTCAGTCGACCTAATGTTTACGATAGACTGGATCTGACCATTGGAGAATATAGCCATTGGAAATCTGACAGTTAAGGTGTACAGGCTAATTCTGTAGGCAGCGGTCAACCGGATCCGTACAATGGTCGACCGCTGTCTGTTACCAGAAACTCGGAACGCAAGTTTTTACATGAGCAATGGACAGAACCATATATTCGGTCGACTACTCCCATTGAATTTTCATTTTTCAGTTTCTGATTTGTTTTTCGGTCGATCGATTCGTCAACCCGAAACTCAACCGTAAAAAGGCAAAAAATGGCAGATTCAAAACTAGGAATATTTCGAACTACCTGCTCGACTGAAACCTCAATCGCACTGCGTCCGAAACCTTCCGAATGAAACTATTTACCATTTTGGACGACTTGTTTGACCGGTGCGTCCGAAAACACTAGAGGCATTTATTGGTCGACCAGAACTGCACCAACTACGACTAGAACTCACCAAAAAGCCTTCAATATATTTTCTAAGTCCCAAAACGATATAAATACACTATATGGACTTAGATACACACATTAGCATAATTTAATACCCGTTTTGAGGGTATTTTCAATAAATATTAATATAAATATAATAAATACTTAATTAAGCACAAAATCAATAAACACACAATAACCAACTTATTATTTTCTTCAAAATAATCAACACTAAGTCATCATCGAAATAAACTTAGCCTAACAAAAAGGCTAACAATCTCCCTCTTTTTTGATAATAACAAAATTCTATAAGTTGGGTTATCCTTAAAATTAAGCATGTGAATCAATTATATCATATTAGATTTCTTCCCCTTAATTCATGCAATATCTCAACCTTTAAAGTCAAGCAAACATGATATTCAATTTATACATTTTTCCCCTATTTTGTTATAATCAAAAAGAAATATTAAGGAAGGAGACAAAATCAAATGAACAAAATAAATTTCTCCCCATTTATCAACATTCAACCCAAATATACCATTGAAGAGAAATTAACCAAGCAAACATATAATCTAATTTCTTCTCCCCCAATAGAATTATCAATAAGTATATATGGAGGAAATATAAATAATCAAATCCAATCTTCAAGAGAGATACCAAATTTATACAACCACAATCAAAACAAATATTCTCCCCATTTGTCATTACGCATGTAAAAATATTGGAGGGAAATTATACATTCAAGTCCAATTTGTGTTTAAAAAATAAGATACCAATTTAACACCAAGAATGATAAACCAATTGTTAATTTCAAAAAGTGATATCAATTGAAGAAAAAAGAAATGAACAAAGGATACCAATTAATGATTCACAATTAAAACCAAAAGAAATTTTTCAAAGATTAATATCAATTGTAAATCCAAAATTAAAATCAAATCAATTTTACAAAGAATGATACCAATTGTAAATTCAAAATAAAATCCCAAAACAAATTTCGAAGAGAGATACCAAAGCTTAAGTCAAAATCAATTCAATTATCTCTCTTCCTATGTTAATCACAAAAACAAACCATTGGGGATATACCAAACATTAAAATATTTGCTCTCCCCCTTAGGGCAATTCAAAAATAATTTATAATTTTTCTCCCCTATAAACTTAGCAACATACATATAAGAGGGAAATCATAAATAGAGCTACCAAATGAGATATAAACCCAAAAAATTGAGAGATATAAATCCAAAAAAATAGAGATGCATATATTTTTATACACAAATCCAAAAAATTGGAGATATAAATCCAAGATAGATACCAATTGTAGAAATTGAAAAACAAAACAATTATTGCTACCAACTGAGAGATTTCAAATCAATAGAAAATTATTGATACCCATTTGAAAATCAAATACAAAAATTCTTCCCCCTTTTAAATAAAAATCAAAACATTTGGGGAACTACAAGTTAAATCTAACAATTTTAATTTCTCCCCCTAAATCAAATATCAATAAAAAATCAATGGGGGTTATCAAAGTTTAAACTTAGCAGAAACAAATCATCCAAATTAAAAGTTAACATTTCAAACAAATCAATAAACTCTACACAAGTCTATCTTCTCCCCTTATATCATTAACCAATTTTAATCCAAGAGAGATAGTTTTCAAATGAACAAAATAAAAAATCCATCAATCCAAACATTCCAATATTTTCAATCTAGAAATCTAATTGTTGGAGTCCAAACATCAAAATACCAATTGACGAAATATGCAAGTACAAAAATCACAATTCATCAAGAAAATAAAAGTTCAACCTATAGATACCAAAAATCAAGGATAACTATGATTCCACAACTATCAATTAAATCACAACAAATATTCAATCAAATATTTCACAAATTTAATCAAAAGAAAACAATTGTGTCCCTCCACCAAAGCTTTTTCATTTTTATGACATTGGGGGCAAGTTTTTGAAACTTCTCCCCTCATCCAAATCCATTAAGCTCTTTGGGAGAACCTTCAACTTACAACACAATCAAGTAATCTTATTTGGTACCCAAATCTTTTTGGGTACATTGGTTAAATGTTTGATTCCTTTAGGAACCCACACAAGTTTAACATTTAAATTTGAAGGATAAACAAATTTAGAATCCCATTTGATTTCAAATTAGCATTTAATTTTAATAGACAAGAAAATGATTTATGTCTCACACAATTGCAAGAATTACAAGTAGTTGAACTAACAAAAAATTACTGTAATTCTTCTTTGCAAAGGGTTTATAGCTAATTCCGTCTTCATCGAATGTAACCCTTTGCGAACTTAAGAGCATATTTAAATTTTTACTTCCATTTGTGAATCTCAATACAATAGAATTCAAATCATTATTCTTAACATTCGAATCATAAATCTCATGCTCATGGCATTCAATAGTAGCAATCAAATCACAATTTTTAGCATTAAATGAGCTAATTTCCTCTTCATGTGATTTGATAGTAGAATTCAATCCATCATTGAACAATTTCAAATTACTACTACCATGCTCAAGAGATTTAATGGTAGCATTAGAATCATCAACCATGCTCTTTAAATTAACAATTTGATTTTCAAGAGATTTAACCATTTCAACATGTTTTTTTTTTTAACAAATTAGCATTCTCCTTTTGCAACAACTTATAATTTTGTTTGAGCTCATTAAAAATTTCTAGCAATTTATGTGGTAAATCACTATCATCATCACTATTAGAATTAGAATTGCTATAATAGTTTGTTACCTCAATTTCTTCCTTGGCCATAAGGCATGAGTTGGCCACTTTCTCTTCCTTTTCGGAGGTTGAGCTTACTTCACTTTTATCCAATCGATTTTTGCCTACATATGTTAGCTTAACAGATTACCAAATGTCAAAAGCACTAATACATGTTTGAACTCTATCCAATTCATTTTCACTTAAGACACCATATAAAACATTCATTGGTTTAGCATTTAAGTTCCAATTAAGTTAATCTAAATCATTGAATTCACAAGATGATCTATAAGATTTATTCCATTTTCAATGATTTTCCATGACGCATAATCTAAAGATTGCACAAATATTTTCATTTTACACTTCCAATATACATAATTACAACCCTCAAATAGTGGAGGTATAGATATGCATTAACCTTCAGGTGCATATTGAAATCCATAATCAAATTATCCAATTTAAGATTTCAAACAAGTTTATCAAATAATTTCTCACAAACAAACAAAGCTATATAATATGCACAAAATCGCATAAAAATTTACATACTAGCTCTGATACCAATTGAAGGATCGATATGCACGGCTATAGAGGGGGGTGAATATAGCATTCTAGTATTTTCATGTGATAATTAAATTCTTTAACACCTTATATGATTTATCACATATAATTAAATAGACAATCACAATAAATGTATAAATGTAAAGAGAGGGTTAGAGAGTGTGCATAAAGTTTTTTTACGCAGTTTGGCAAACCCACCTACGTCCGCACTTTAAAATTCCACTTGGAGATTGTAATATCCTGGAAATAATCGGGATGTAATAACTCGGAATGAAAGGATCCATAACAAAGAAGATGGACAAAAACATACATGTTTTAATCAATGAAATCTATGTTAAAGACCCATGTAATGGCAAGTCAAGGGCCCTGAGGTGTTAGGGATTGAGAAGTTTCCAATAGAGGTCAAAGAAGGGAATGGATTGAAGAGACAATGGGTGAAATTGAAGTTCGGTCGTTTCAGCCCACAGCCAGGCCCACCGTGCGCTCCGCCATAAAGTCAACGTTCATGCCGACAAGTTAGGCATTGATAGTGCTGACAGTTAGGCACAGACAACGTGCGTTCATACCTACCTAACCCAACACTGTGCGCGCCGCCCACCTGCTATCCGCCCACCGCCGACCAGACGTGTCTTCCGCATATCTTCCACCATTTTCCACACCTAACTTTGAATTCTATCAATTCTTTTGTAATTTTATGATGTCTCCATGTCCCCTTGAGTTGCCTATAAATAGATGGGCAAGCCTTCAATGAAAATCACAACTTATAACTTGAAATTTGAGAGCATTTTTGCTTAGAAAGTGATTTTCTTCTTGAGTTTTCTTTGAGGCCTTGATCTTCTTCAAATTGTTTCCTTGAAGAGATCAAACTTGATAGCCTTGGATCAGCCAGCACGTTTTGTTTGGGCCAAGCTCCTCGCTTTGATAGTTTGGTTCTTATCTCTCTATAGATAACAGATCGAATTCCTAATCCATTTGAATCTCCAAGGCATCCTGTGAACATTCCGTATTATTGTCAGGTCTTGAGGAGGAGTTACTCGAGAATTGGGAGAAGTTATACGTTAGAAATTCTACCGTTGGAAAATTCTACAAGAGGTAAGAAATAGGATGCGGTGGCCAGTGGAGGCCTTGCATCACGGGATTTTTTGTTTTTAATTACTTTCAATTGTTATTAGAAATATTGTTGGAATTAATCGTATAAATTAACGACAAAGAAATGTTAAAAAATCATGGAACCTATCGATAAAATAAGGTCAACATAAATACATAAATTCTTTTATTATTAATGCACAAAATAACAAAGAAAATACATGAATGTAAAAAGAAATAAACCTATATAAACTCCCTTAATTGCATATATGAATTGATGTACTGTCGTTAATTCTATTGTACTATTATGAACTGTATATTCATCACGATAGGGCTTATGAAACTGTTGCCATATGCATAACGTGTTAATAAATGAACCAAAAAACGTAAATAGGTGTATAAGATTGGTGGTGACGCCCCTAATGGATGAAGCTCCTGGCCGGAGTGACGGTTAAGCCACAAGACGATATAATGGATCCAACTTCCCTAGACGATTAAAAGATCTCACACATCTGGACTGTTAAGTGAAACTAAAATAGCATGTAGAGGGAATAGGTTCTTCTCTAAAACGACTGCATCCGTATTGCATAGCATGTGCATACATTCTATTTCTTGCTGAGCCTCGGCTCATTGTATTACCCATGATGCAGGTAAATAGAATTAATGACAAAGGGGAACGCATTTCCAGATGAAATCTTGGGTTATCAACTGGAGAAGACCTGATGAGTTATGGCTCAAGTAAAATTTGTTATCTTAAATTAGATTTCATTCGATAAATGATTTGTATAATATGGACTGCATTTTACATGGTTTAAAATCATGATTTGAATTTATTCCACTAAATTACTCTGATTTTGTACTTCATAATACATTTTCAAAAGGTTTAAAGAAAATTTAAATTTTCCATAAAATTGGAATAAAGAAAATTGACTTTTATAAATGGGGCGTTACAGAGATTCACTAACCAATTGGCTTACATGCGCCAATTAAATCGTTTACAATTTGACTATCATGGGGCGCCACCCTTGACTATTCTAAGTTGTCAACATTTGACCATTAACGGGGCGTCACCATAAATTTTACTATTCCGAGAAGTCACCATTTGATTGAACTTATAGGGGTTCAATCAAGCCATTGGTAGTTTCTGTAATACCCTGACTTTTTATATTGTAATTTAATAAGGATAATTGGAAAGTAATTAGAGAGTATTTGGATTAATTGGATAGTTATTGGGGTATTACCAAGGACGTATTCGTAAGATTATAATTTAAGGAATTTATTTGATGATAATTAGGATTAAATTGGAAGGGTATTGGGTTTATTGGACTTAAAATAAATAAAATTAATTAAATAAAAGGGGATTAGTTATAAAATAAAAGGAAATTAAAATGGAGAGTTGAGAAGGAGAACCAGTTCAGGATGTGGTTTGGTTCGTCTTCAGGCTAGTTGGTTCGATTTAGAAATTAGAAAGAAAGGGGGGAAGAAAGAGATTGGGTCTTCGGCCATTATGCGAATGAGAATCGAGAGAAGCTTAGTGAGGAGAGTTGAAAGACAGAGAAAGGGTAAGGGGTAAGCTGAGAGTGTTCTGGAATGCTTGCCGAGTGAAAGCTGAAGGAGATGCAAGGAGGATTGAAGCTACTATAGGGTGCACTCTGGAATCTGGTATTCTGCCTCCTTTTAGTAATTTTATTAGTCTTGAGTGAAATTATATTGAGGTAGACAGAGAATGTTGGAATGGTACCATGATTTCTGCTCTCAATAATATAGTTCTGTGTCTTCTCTTGTTATCTGTTGGATGAAATATTGGAACCAACAATCTGTTGGAAGTAATATTGGTTGCTTGTTATGATGACTATATGCCATTGTTAGTGATTTTTGTTGTGGCCATATATTAGGGATTGATGTGTTAAATATGTCCTGTTATATGGCTTGTTATCTGTGAACCATAACTGCTTAGAATAGGTTGATATACATGGATTGTTCCTTCTTTTGGTTAGGATTGGTGAAGCTCCATTGTTGTTCTATGTTTGAGGATGTTGATATGGAAGGATGAGGATTATGTGTGCTCTACGTTTATGTGGAAATGAATGTTGTGCACTGCTATTGTTTATATCCTCTATAAGTTACTGTGAAGGAATATTGTTCAGTTTTGTGAAATAAATTCTGTGTATTATCATGTGACATTAATGGAATGAGCAACTAGTTGTGGGTTATTGCTATTCCATTACACATGTTAAGATATTGGAATTGTTATTGTGAGGTTGCTAAGTAATTAAGTCGACTTTGGGATTTGTTAAGTGTTAAGGTTTATGGTAATTCGATGGTTAGTTATTAATGAATAAATATTGGTTGAATTGTTCGATAAAAATAATTGAACGAAAAGGTGAAATGTATTATAAAACGAATAAACGAAGAATAACAGTATCAAATTTGGGATTCATAATTGGTAAATATTGATAAATAAATGTTAATCATTTTGAAGGTATTAACGAGAAAAGAATAAAGTGCTAAACGCGCCATGGACTATAGGTAAGTGATACGTGTGTGCTTTGGTCTTCATGCCTTACATTGCAAGAATAAAATATGCATGTTTCGTTGTTTACCGCTTTACAAGCGTGTCTACAATATTAAAAGTGTGTATACAATTTTTATAGCATGTCTACAGTTTTTATGAGCACCTTCTGTGGATTGGGTGTTTATTTATATTCCTTAATTATATGATAGAGAATGTATGCATTCACGAGCATCATGCATTATAGTTTTCAAATGATACAAAAAAGGTTTCCATGCATGCTTTTGAAAAGAAAACAAAATGATTATGAAACGTAGAGAAATGAACGTAAATGGGTGTGACGAGATGTCAGGTTGGGTTGGCTGCCCTTCATCATCAAGTTTAGATATCTCTAACACTTTCAAGATAAACATAAACATAAACGGGGTCGTCTGGGATGTGAGGTTGAGTTGGCTACTCCTTCTCATGAAGTTTAGAAATCTCCAATGCTTTTCAAGATTAAGACAATAATAAACATAAATGGGGGGTTGTCTGGGGATAAAAGGTTGAGTTGGTTGCACCTCCTCGTCAAGTCTAAAAATCTCCAACGCCTTTCAAGATAAAGTAAGAAACGAAATGACAGAAAAGAAATAGAAACAGAAAACTAAAAGAAATTTTAAAAGCTTCATGACATGTGCATCATACCTTTTATTTTATATCACTTACTAAGCCTTAGGCTCATTAGTTAAGTCTTACAATGTAGGTACACGCATAAGAGAACATGTTAAGGAGTAATTGATGAAGGATTTGCACATGCGGACCTTGTGGCTGGTTAGGTTAAAGGGATTTAAAGAAAGATGGTTTGTAAAAGAGTTTTGTAAAAGACTTTGTAAAGTAATTAAACTATATAATTGTTTTATTTAAAAAGGATTTCCGCTGTGTTTAACACAATGTTTTACGAAAAGAATTTTATTACTGTCTTTTAAAGGGTTTTAAGAATGAAATTGTGATATCCCGAATCTTCTTTGAGCTGAAAGTATAGCTTGACTGATAATTTTAGGGATATTAGGGGCTAAGTTAGACAAATAAAAATATTAGTCAAGAGAAACGTAATTGGAATACGTGAATTATAATACCTTGTTAGGTTCGTAGTTAGATTACGAAAAGGATTGAAGTCAATTGGAGATACTTAAGTGATAGGATCCAAAGATCACCAAGAGCACAATAGAGAAATCTGTCCAGAAAACTGTATTTAATCGAACAAGCAATATTAAAACAGATTTAACTCCCAATTCCCACGTGAACTTGATCTGATATTTGGAAGATAGGTGCTCAACACAGTCACATAAATCGTGTCAAAAAACCATGAGAAAATCCACTCTAGGTCAATAGTTATACTCGAAATAGAGGAACTCAAAAACTAGGGTTTAAACTGGGCAGATTTACCATCTGAGATTCAATCATGAATATCTCGAGTTGCATATCTCTAATGAAGCCCGAATTTGGAAGGCAGCTACTTGACTCAATACTAAATAAATCTCCAAAAGGGCTCGAATTAATATAAATGATGTAAGGGCCTCAAACAGACTCCTCAATCTGGTATAAATAACTGTCCAATGAGAAAACAGATTTCCGCAGCAAAAAGATAATCCAATAAGAAAGTCCTCCAATCAATAAACCACAAACGATCACTTCAGCAAAAGATAGGCAACTAATCACCAGAACATTCCAGTAGCAAAGAACTCAAAAGAACAAGGAAAACCTTCAAGAAAACAGAGCAGCGCCAAGGAGTCCGCGAATCCACCTAAGGAGTGGGGCGACTTGTAGTTGGCCGAATGGACAACACTCTCCACGGGTGGAAGCCAACTTTTATCTCCACAACACAATCCTTACCTCAAAGACAAGGGATTGGAAGAGACAATATTTCGTAGTTACAAGGCTAAGTGGCTTCGAGAACACCTTGCACGGATGATGGGAGGAATGGCGCTAGGGAGGAGGAGGCCGAGGGTTTGTTCTTCAAAAGAACCAAATTTCTATTCAATCCAAATCACGTTTTCATTCAGCAAGGAAGACTTATAAAACCCTAAGAGTTTTACAATAAAGAAAAAAGACCAAAATGTCCCTGACTTAAACAAATAGACATGACTTACACAAAATCAATAATCCCGAGTGGGATTTTTAGACTTTGTAAAATGTACATTTGACATACCAAATGAAAGCCGAATATAACGTTCAAGAGCTCGTTGGAAAGCTCCGTCTGCTGGCTACAATTCTTATGAAGGACGAAAGTTGAAACGATGCCGGCCCGATTGTTGAAATAGCCTTTGAACATCTGGTGCTCAGATTCTAGGCAGAATTGGACAGCTCCTAATTTTCTTCTATGATTGCATGATATCCACTAGTCCAAAACACCAAATCCTCTTAGTGACATTGAATAAAACTTTTCTCCAAATTGGATAGAAAAGAAACACCTACAAAACAAATAAAAAAGTTAGAAATAAAGGAGCCCTTGGCTCAGGCTCAAGTGACAGAATTTGGGGCACATCATTAAGGTTATATTGGGCAATATTAATTGGATTGATCGTTAGTGAAAATAGTAAGAAAAAATATAATTGAACGTATTTAAGATGTTAGTCAAGTAAAATATATTTAGATATCTTAACTTGAATAGTTAGGATGAGTGATTTATTAAGAATATAAATATAAATATAGTATAAATCGACATATTTTAGAGAAGAGTGCTATTTATGTATATTATTTAATATATATGTTGAAAAGGATTTTTGGGTGACGGATGATAGGTGTGGAAAATGGGTATGAAAATGGGTATGAGAAGTGGGTATGCAAAATGGGTTTTATGGTCAAATCAACTTTAAGAAAGAAGAAAGAAGAAAATGGGTTTCATGGTCAAATCAAAAAATAAAGAAGAAGATGAGATATTACGCATGAATAACGTGAAGGAAACGTTTTCTGAAGATGGTTAATGACGGTAGTTGTTGGCAGACGATCGGCAAAGGGTGATCATCTGCCATGATCACCCGTATATTTGAAACAATATTTGGCGGATGAGTTTTGTTTTGGTGGTCGATTATATTAAAAAAATGGTTGTTGACCGCCATTTAATGAAAAGTATTCTGAAGAGTTTAAACGTAGAGAAGGTGAACGGGATCATCGTCTGCAACTTCTAGAAGTTGAAGGATGCGTCATTTCTTGGTTTGTCTGAATGCCTATGGAATTTATGGGCATTGATGGAGTGTCCCATGAGTTTCTGTATTCGGAGAGTAAATGGCAGACGTTGAACAATTGTCTATAAATAGTGAAGGAAGGATGAATGTTTTACAAGAGGAAATGATACTGTTATGTTGCTAGGGTATTGCGAGATGTTTGTGAGGTCAGTTATGCTATGATTTGAGGAATAGCAGTGGATGCTAAGTAAACCGTGAGTGTGTGAAACAAATTGTGAAGCTCTGGAAAGTAGGAAAGGTGACAAATCGTGGGGGAGAATTACTTGGTCTATAATTTTCTGTGTTGCGAGGCTTCTGGCAAGTAAATATTACTTCCGTTGGTTCTGTTAGTTTGAAAGTTCTCTCAATGAGATTTTGCATGAAAGGATAATTGCATATTTTGTGAATAATGATCTTTGTGAGAAGTTGACTGTTGAAATTATTGGATCAAGTGATTATTAAATGATAGATTATTATTGGTCGTTACATGTAAAGGAGTAATCAGTTTTATTATATGGAATCTTGGAGAAAATAATTATTGGATTAAGTATTTATCATTGTTGGACATATTGTTATTGGAATAATTATTGGAAAATAAGGTTCTTTGATAGTTTGGACATAATAGGAAGTTATCTATAATAGTTGAAGTTATGAGAATTTATTATTGAAAAATAATTATTTATAGCTATGTTGTTAATTTATGATTAGGTTTCTTTGAGAAGAATCTTAAAGTGTTAAACCATTAAAGCTAAGGACTTCAGGTACGTGGTACTGCATGTGTTTTTTTTTTAAAGAGCCTACATCTCGGGAATTAGGTGGTGTTTTATTGTTTGTTTAATTGATTATTTGAACTGTATGTTATAGATTAAATTCACTTCCTTAGATAGGACAAATCACGTTTGAAGGATACGATCAAGGAACACATTAGATATGATTGTATGTGCACAACAACGTTAAGACATGAAATCATAAAGCACATGAAAACAAAAATCAAGAAAATAACTGTAGACCAGTATGATAAGCCCGACACAGATATCAAGAAAATAACTGTGGACCGGTATGATAAGCCCGACACAAATGTTTAGGTGGACCGGTTGGATAAGCCCGGCATATAAACAATAAAAGACTAAAACAATATAAGACAACGGAAGTAGACAGTAAGATACGTAAATAGCTGTTCTTGTGGACCGGTATGATAAGCCCGCCACAGGAACCAAAGACGAGTAATAAATGTGGACCGGTTTCATACACCCAGCACATATATTTATATGGACTGGTTTCATACGACCGACATATAAACAATAAATAAATGATTGTGTAGACTGGTTAGATGCGCCCAGCACATAATCAAACAAAATAACGATAAAAGACATGAACAGAAACAAAATAGAAAACTTTATGCTGTGTTATAAAAATTGTATGTAAATTCTATGTTTTACTTTTATATCACGTACTGAGCATTAGACTCATAGCTAGGTCCCGTTGATGTAAGTAAGGAGCAGATGAATGGATAAAGCTGTTAAAAGACGTAGCTGATGGAGTGTTATTGTGTGGACGTTTGTGCTATTGGTGACATTGACCTGTGGTTATGGCTCACAAAGTAGAATAAATGTTTTTAAAGACTTTCAAATATTTTATGATTTTGAATAAATGTTTTAAGTTTATTTAAACAATGGGTTTATAGTATATTTTATATGTTTAAGACTTCCATTGTTTATTACTTGGTGTTTTATTGGTTTTAAAGAAAAGAAAATTTTTATATACGGAAAAAGTTACCGGATGTTATAGAAATAATCTTCTGCTACGCAACTAAAAAAGAAAATGATTTAAGTGAAAGAAAAGTTTTAAATTTTACGAGATTGTTAAAAGGCAATAAAAAACGAGTCATTATAGTTGGCATCAAAGCACCCGGGTTTTAAAATCGATTATGTATACTATCTACCAGCACAAGTTTCGACGTGGAAATACTCCATCAATTGTAAGTACATAATTAAATTATTCCTAAGTATTTATTTTAGTTAACGGAAAATAAATTCAAAATAAATAAATGAAATATACATAAAAGTAAATAAAATAAATTAGTAAGGAAAAGTAAATGAACAATATTTAGTTAAGTACAGAATAACAAATAACAAGTGAGTACATAACAAGTAAAATAAAATAATAATAATGAAAAGAATAAAAAAATATTTTAGGTAGTAAGGATGTGAACATAATAAAAGTAGATGGAATAAATATTTTAGATAATATGAATAGCAATGAACACATATTTATTTAAGAAATTTTGATGGCAATAAAAGGTAGCATGGCCAGAGTACGACGAATAGTTAGACAAGGTAAAGTTGAACAAAGAGAAATGGAAAATAATACAGAATAGACCTTTGGACAAACAAAAAGAGTTGGGAATGATGCGGAAGAGATAGTCAATCGATTGATTACGTTAGTGGAACTACAATCTCATAAATTGGAATGATATTCTCAAAACTTGGAGATGCTTATGGAAGTAATTGCGCGTTGAAATGAACGAGTCGTGGAGCAATAAGTGACTAAGCAACAAGATGTAAGTTGGGAGAAATTGCAACGACTACGACCACCTCAATTTGACAGAGATACTACGGACCCTGGCGGTGCAGAAGAATGGATCAAGACTTTCGAGGATATGTTTGCATATGCCAAAATAAAAGAAGAGGAAAGGGTAACATGTGTTACGTTTATGTTGGTTAAGGATGTGAGATTTACTCAGTCAAGATAACTAAGGATGTGGCAGCAATACCGTGGATAGAGTTCAAGAAGATTTTCCACAACAAGTATTTTAATCACTCAACGAGGACGAGAAAATTTGTAGAGTTTACTCAACTACGACAAGAAGAATCAGTTTCAGAATATGTGTGCAAGTTTGAGGCGTTTCGCGATTTGTCTCGCACCTTGTGAATAGTAAGGAGAATAAGGTACACCACTTTTTTCAAGGACTTAAGACATAAATTCTTGAGGGTGTTGTAATTGCAGGAACTCAAGATGTTGATTACTCTGATGTGGTATCAAAAGCTTTGGACATTTAAGAAATTAATGATCAAATCTCAAAACGGAATAGTTCTGTTGAGAGATTTCAACTACATGAATGGAATGAAGCAGACACATCCGGTAAAATTAAGAGGACCTTTGACGATGAAGATCAGGATGTGAAGGACAGCAAGAGCGGAATGAGTCAAATTCTACTTTTGTTAAGGTTCATCATGTTGGATCATGCGCTATTTGTCAAAAAAATAACTTTGGAGAATGCAAAGTCGGTGCTAGACAATGTTTTAAGTGTGGCGAGGTTGGACATTTGGTCAAAAGCTATCCAATGTTGGGAAGCAAACCATCAAAAGTTGTAGCAAAGTGACTTTGATCTCTGTAGATGTAAGTGAAAAGTGTGTTTGTGGGATTGTTTGAGCGTATGTCATGATGCGTAGTGTCTGTAAATTATATAATTGTATCAAATTTTGGATCAAGAATTGATGTTTGTAACCATTAAGGATGTAATGCAAGTGTTATTTATGCAAGTTTCATTCGGACAAAGTTCTCATTTGGTTGTTGAGTTAAGGGAGTGTTTAAATTGAGCAAATTTCGAGGACGAAATTTATATAAAGAGGAAGGAATGTAATACCTCGACTTTTTATAGAAGAATTTAATAAGGATAATTGGAAAGTAATTGGAGGGTATTTTGATTAATTGGATAGTTATTGGGATATTACCAAGGACGTATTCATAAGATTACAATTTAAGAAACTTATTAGATGATAATTATGATTAAATTCGAAGGATATTTTATTGGGTTTATTGGAATTAAAATAAATTAAATTAAATTAAATAAAATGGGATTAGTTATAAAATAAAAGGAAATTAAAATGGAGAATTGAGAAGGAGAACCGGTTCAGGATATGGTTTGGTTCGGGTTCATGTCTGCTAGTTTGGTTTAAAAGTTAGAAAGAAAGGGGGGAGGAAATAGATTTAGCCTTCGGCCATTTTGCGAATGAGAATCGAGAGAAGCCGAGTGAGGAGAGTTGAGAGACAGAGAAAGGGTGAGGGGTAAGCCGAGAGTGTTATGGAATGCTTGCCAAGTGAAAGTTTGAGCAGATGCAAGGAGGATTGAAGCTACTCTTGGGTGCACTCTAGAGTCTGGTATTCTGCCTTGTTTTAGTAATTTTATTAGTCTTGAGTGAAATTATATTGAGGTAGACGGAGAATGTTGGAATGGTACTATGATTAATGCTCTCAGTGATATAGTTATGTATCTTCTCTTGTTATCTATTGGATGAAATATTGGAACCAACAATCTGTTGGAAGTAATATTGGTTGCTTGTTATGATGACTATATGCCATTGTTAGTGATTTTTGTTGTGGCCATATATTAGGGATTGATGTGTCAAATATGTCCTGTTATGTGGCTTGTTATCGATGAACCATAACTTGTTAGAATAGGTGGATATACATGGATTGTTCCTTCTTTTGGTTAGGATTGGTAAAGGTCCACAGTTGTTCTATGTCTGAGGATATTAATATGGAAGGATGAGGATTATGTATGCTCTATGTTTATGTGGAAATAAATGTTGTGCACTGCTATTGTTTATATCCTCTATAAGTTACTGTGATAGAACACTGTTCGGTTTTGTTAAATAAATTCTCTGTGTTATCATGTGACATTGATAGAATGAGCAAGTTGTTGTGAGTTATTGCTATTCCGTTACACATGCTAAGATATTGAAATTGTTATTACTAGGTTGCCAAGCAATTAAGTGGACTATGTGATTTGTTAAGCGTTAAGGTTTATGGTAATTCATGGTTAGTTATTAATGAATAAATATTGGTTGAATTGGTCGATGATAATAATTGAACGAAAAGGTGAAATGTATTAGTAAATGAATAAACAAAGAATAACGGTATCAAAGTTGAGATTCATAATTGATAAATATTGATAAATAAATATTAATCATTTTGAAGGTATTAACAGGAAAAGAATACAGTGCTAAATGCGCCGCGGACTACAGGTAAGCGATACGTATGTGCTTTGGTCTTCGAGCCCTACATCGCACGAATAGGATATGCACGTTTCCTTGTTTACCGCTTTACGAGCATGTCTACAGTATTAAAAGCATGTCTACAGTATTAAAAGCATGTCTACAGTTTTATAGCATGTCTACAGTTTTTACGAGCACGTTCTGTGTATTGGGTGTTTATTTATATTCCTTAATTTTATGATGGAAAATATATGCATTCACAAGCATCATGCATAATAGTTTTCAAACGATACAAAAATGGTTTCCATGCATGGTTTTGAAAAGGAAACAAAATGATTATGAAACGTGGAGAAGTGAAAGTAAATGGGTGTAACGAGATGTAAGGTTGGGTTGCCCGCCCCTCCTCTTCAAGTTTAGACATCTCTAACACTTTCAAGATAAAGATAAACATAAACGAGGTTGTCTGGAGATGTGAGGTTGAGTTCGCTGTTCCTCCTCGTCAAGTTTAGACATCTCACATGCCTTTTAAGATTAGACAACAATAAACATAAACGGGGTCGTCTGGGGTTGTGAGGTTGACTTGGCTGCTCCTCCTCGTCAAGTTTAGACATCTCCAACGCCTTTCAAGATAAAGTAAGAAACGAAAAGATAGAAAATAAACATAAACAGAAAACTAAAAGAGATTTTAAATGCTGCATGACATGTGCATCATACCTTTTATTTTATATCACTTACTGAGCCTTAGGCTCATTAGTTAAGTGTTGCGATGTAGGTACACGCAGAAGAGAACAGGTTAAGGAGTAATTGATTAAAGATTTGCACGCGCAGAACTTTGTGGCTGATTAGGCTAAAGGGATTTAAAGAAAGATGGTTTGTAAAAGAGTTTTGTAAAAGACTTTGTAAAGTAATTAAACTATATAATTGTTTTATTTAAAAAGGACTTCTACAGTGTTTAACAAAATATTTTATGAAAAGAATTTTATTACTGTCTTTTAAATGGTTAAAAGAATGATATAATCTTCCGCTACGCAACTACAAAGAAAATGATTTTAAGTAAAAGAAAAGTTTTAAGTTTTACGCGATTTTAAAAATTGATTCTGTATATTGCCTAGCAGCACAAGCTTCGACGTGGAAATACTTCATCAACTGTAAGTACATACTTCCATTATTCCTAAGTATTTATTTTAATTAACGGAAAATAAATTCAAAATAAATAAATGGAATATACATAAAAGTAAATAAAATAAATTAGTGAGGAAAAGTAAATGAACAATATTTAGTTAAGTATAGAATAACAAATAAGTATATATCAAGTAAAGTAAAATAATAATAATGTAAATAATAAAATAAATATTTTAATAAGTAAGGGATGTGATCATAATAAAAGTAGATGGAATAAATATTTTAGATAGTATAACAATGAACACATATTTATTTAAGAAATTTTGATGGCAATAAAAGGTATCATAGCTAGAGTATGACGAATAGTTAGACAAGGTAAAGTTGAATAAAGAGAAATGAAAAATAATACAGAGGAGACCTTTGGACAAACAAAAAGAGTTGGGAATGGTGCGGAAGAGATAGTCAATCGATTGATTATGTGTAACGTCCCGTTTATTTGAAACCATTTTTAAATAAATTTAAAAAACGTCACAAAATTTTCACTCAATTTATCTACTTGTCATTTGAAATCTATTCTTAGAGACCGTAAAATCAAAATAATTAATCGCGGAAATGTTGCAAAAGAAGAAAAAAATAGAAGGTTTCAAGCATAATGTAATGTTATAAAAAAAAATACTAAGTCCCTATTACAATACGAATATCCAAAACACCAATAGTAAAAATTACCAAAATACCCCTTACTCAAAATACCACCAACTCTCAAATTATGTGATTCGCATCCAGCAGGTCAAATCGGTTGGTAACACGAGGGATCTTCCTGAACGCCTCTTCCTCAAATGGCACATCATTTTCATTATATTCATTACCTACATTACAGGGAAAACAATGAGCCTAATGCCCAGCAAGAATCAGAATAATAAATGCAATATTTATGATGCATGATTATACGATGCATTATAGAAGAGAACTGTTTCTCTTCTAAATGGTTAAGGTGGAATACTCCCTAGAGTTATGTGGCCTAATCAATCACTCCGGCGGGGAGATATATTCATCGGGGGTGCTACCACAAGCAGGTATTCTCACTTTTGTTAAAGACGTTGGGGGTTTCAGAACGGGGTAATTGTGAACCCTAAAATCCACATAGCTAACTTCTAAACCTACCACTCCCTACGTGGGAGGAACCTACCGTATGGAAAGTCACAATTAACCCGAACCTCCACACGCCTATTTACGTATATCAAGATGACATATGTAATGTAAACAAGTTTATAAATCCTAGGGTGATGCATGAGTGCCTGAAATAAATCACAGTACGTACATTCAAGGAAATCACAACTCAATATAGTCATTATCGATGCTACCACTAGACAACAACTAACAACGTAAGAGTGTGATACTATCGATATTGCTACTCTCAAAGCGATTGAAATCGGCAAGTAAGTATCTTCTTTAGTGTATGTTTCAATTGTAGAGAGCAAGGAAAGGACAAATTCAGGTCTAGCTTTAACAACTTCAACAACTATCAGCAGGGTTCTGAAATCAATGCGGGTTATCACAATATCTGCGTTTGACAATAACTAATCATGCTAGTTGACAACTTTCAAGAATTATCAAAAAAACAGTTTGTGTCACTAATCTCCTCTACTAACTTTCCAGTTTCATCACAGTAGTTTAGTAGTACAAGATGATATTATTCACACTTCAAATCTCACTTCATCATGCTTTTCACTATCTAGTTTCAATCAACAACTACACATACTAATTGATAGTTTCCATAAATGGCGAGAGGCAGTTGTATTATGAAAGCTACTAGTCTTGCCTTATTTCAGTTTAGTTTATGCTTAACATAAAGAAAACAATTTGCTTCATTAAACCTTCTTGGTGCTTATTTCTTACATACGGTTCAACTATTAAGAGCATACATTTAGAGCATAACTAAACTCAGCATTTCCACTACACTTATCATATCGAACCATCAATTCAAAGTAGTTCAACAACATCCACAAACAACCCGTAATGTAGGGCCAACCTTTGGCCAACAAAATTCTGAATTCTTAGCTTATTCTTCTAGTAGCTAACCACAACCAAATTTGTAGCCCAATAGATACCAGAGAAGGTTTCTCCAACTATCCACACTTCACACGTTCCCTAAACAGATGCAGTACTAGAGATTAGACTCAATACTCATCACTAACATGTCCAAAGATGTTGAATTGACAATCATTCCTTACCTTCCAATCTTCACGGTGGAAAGTTCTTTACAGTACCCTATAAAACTCCACTGAGTTGATCAAACACACACATAAACACTCCTTCTCACATGCTCACCAAACCATTTCACAGCAAGAGTTCACTTCCTCACTCAACATAGCTTCCATAGCAATTGAAATGCAGGGGACTTACTACTTATGGACGGAGGGAGGGAAAGGAAGGACTGAGTGGCTGCAGGGAGTAGATGGAACTCTGCACTGCTAAAGCAACCACCCAGAGGATAATCACACACACCAATAGGAGGAGGTCCACTGGAAGGAGGCCACGTGGAAAGCTCCCACACTGATGGGAGAGGTCTGGTGGTCGCAGGTTGCGGACAAGTCGAGTCGTTCGCAGTACTCGTCCCATCGTCCGAATTGTCCAGAATTTAGGACAGATTCATTCGGACGCCATTTTGTTCCCATTCATAGTCGTCCGCATCGTCTGAATTGTCAAGAATTTAGGACAGATCCATTCGTCCGCCATTCCTTCTCGTCCGCATCGTTCAAATTGTCCAGAATTTAGGACAGACCCATTCGGACGCCATTCCTTCTCGTCTGCATCATCCGCAGTGGCCATAACGGCGTCCGCAACCCAACACTTATGCATTTTTCCTAAGTTTTTCATATTTAGGTCATTTTTCCAACATTAACCCTCAACTTTCCATGCACAACTTCCGCTCATCATTGCATAGTGTGACTAAATATTCGTATAATAAGATTATCAAGAATTATTACATTATCAAAAAAAGAAATACATTTTTGGTGTATTACATTACGTTAGTGGAACGACAATCTCATCAATTGGAATGAAATTCTCAAAACTTGGAGATGCTTATGGAAGTAATTGCGCATGGAAATGAACTAGTCGTGGAGCAATAAGTGACTAAGCAACAAGATGTAAGTTGGGAGAAATTGCAACGACTAGGACCAACTCAGTTTGACAGAGATACTACGGACCCTGGAGATGTAGAAGAATGGATCAAGACTTTCGAGGATATGGTTGCATATGCCAAAATAAAAGAAGAGGAAAGGGTAACATGTGTTACGTTTATGTTGGTTAAGGATGTGAGATTTTGGTGGGACTCAGTCAAGATAACTAAGGATGTGGCTGCAATGTCATGGACAGAGTTCAAGAAGATTTTCTACAACAAGTATTTTAATCTCTCAACAAGGACGAGAGAATTTGTATAGTTTACTCAACTACGAGAAGAAGGATAAGTTTTAGAATATGTGCGCAAGTTTGAGGCGTTGTCACAATTTGCCTCGCACCTTGTGAACAGTAATGAGAATAAGATACACCACTTTATTCAAAGACTTAAGACAAAAAATTCTCGAGGGTGTTGTAATTGCAGGAACTCAAGATGTTGATTACTCTGATGTGGTATCAAAAGCTTTGGACATTTAAGAAATTAAGGATCAAATCTCGAAATGGAATGGCTCTGTTGAGAGATTACAGCAACATGAATGGAATGAAGCGGGCACATCTTGTAGAATCAAGAGGACCTTTGACGATGAAGATCAGGACGTGAAGGACAAGCAGGAGTGGAATGAGTCAAATACTACTTTGGTTAAGGTTCATCATGTTGGACCATGCGCTATTTGTAAAAAAAAAAAAGCACTTTCGAGAATGCAAAGTCGGTACTAGACAATGTTTTAACTGTGGTGAGATTGGACATTTGGTCAAAAGCTGTCCAATGTTGGGAAGCAAACTAGCAAATGTTGTAGCAAAGTGACTTCGATCTATGTGTATGTAAGTGAAAAGTGTGTTTGTGGAGTTGTTTGAGCGTATGTCATGATGCGTAGTGTCTGTAAATTATATAATTGTATCAAATTTTGGATCAAGAATTGGTGTTTGGAACCATTAAGGATGTAATACAAGTGTTATTTATGCTAGTTTCATTCGGACAAAGTTCTTATTTGGTTGTTGAGTTAAGAGAGTATTTGAGTTCAGCAAATTTTGAGGACAAAATTTATATAAGGAAGGAGGAATGTAATACCCGACTTTATATATAGGAATTCAATAAGGATAATTGCAAAGTAATTGGAGGGTATTTGGATTAATATGATAATTATTGGGATATTACCAAGGATGTATTCGTAAGAGTAAAATTTAAGAAATTTATTAGATGATAATTAGGATTAAATTGGAAGGGTATTTTATTGGGTTTATTGGGATTAAAATAAATAAAATAAAATTAAATAAAAGGGGATTAGTTACAAAATAAAAGGAAATTAAAATGGAGAATTGAGAAGGAGAACCGGTTCAGGATGTGGTTCAGTTTGGGTTCATGCCTGTTGGTTCGGTTTAGAAATTAGAAAGAAAGGTGGAAGAAATATATTTGGCCTTCAGCCATTTTGCGAATGAGAATCTAGAGAAGATGAGTGAGGAGAGTTGAGAGACAGAGAAAGGGTGAGGGGTAAGTCGAGAGTGTTCTGGAATACTTGTCGAGTGAAAGTTGAAGGAGATGCAAGGACGATTGAAGCTACTCTTGGGTGCACTCTAGAGTCTGGTATTCTACCTCCTTTTAGTAATTTTATTAGTCTTGAGTGAAATTATATTGAGGTAGACGGAGAATGTTGGAATGGTACCGTGATTTATGCTCTCAATGATATAGTTCTGTATCTTCTCTTGTTATTTGTTGGATGAAATATTGGAACCAACAATCTATTGGAAGTAATATTGGTTGCTTGTTATGTTGAGTATATGCCATTGTCAGTGATTTTTGTTGTGGCCATATATTAGGGATTGATGTGTTGAATACGTCTTATTATGTGGCTTGTTATCGGTGAACCATAATTGGTTAGAATAGGTTGATATACATGGATTGTTCCTTTTTTTGGTTAGGATTGGTGAAGCTCCATTGTTGTTCTATGTCTGAGGATGTTGATATGGAAGGATGAGGATTATGTGTGCTCTATGTTCATGTGGAAAGGAATATTGTGCACTGCTATTGTTTATATCCTTTGTAAGTTACTGTGATGGAATGCCGTTTGGTTTTTTGAAGTAAATTCTCTGTGTTATCATATGACATTGATGGAATGAGCAACTTGTTGTGAGTTATTGCTATTCCGTTACACATGTTAAGATATTAGAATTGTTATTGCGAGGTTGCTAAGTAATTAAGTGGACTATGGGATTTGTTAAGCGTTAAGGTTTATGGTAATTCGTTGGTTAGTTATCAATGAATAAATATTGGTTGCATTGGCCGATGAAAATAATTCAACAAAAAGGTGAAATATATTATTAAATGAATAAACGAAGAATAACAGTATCAAAGTTGGAATTTAAAATAAATATTGATAAACCTTTGTTAATCATTTTGAAGGTATTAACTGGAAAAGAATAAAGTGCTAAACGCGCCCCGGACTACAGGTAAGTGATAATTGGATGCTTTGATCTTTGGACCCTACATCGCAAGAATAAGATATACACGTTTTGTTGTTTACCGCTTTATGATTATGTCTACAGTATTAAAAGCATGTCTACAGTTTCTATACCATGTTTACAGTTTTTACGAACACGTTCTGTAAATTAAGTGTTTATTTATATTCCTTAATTATATGATAGAGAATGTATGTATTCACGAGTATCATGCATTATAGTTTTCAAACGATACAAAAATGGTTTCCATGCATGCTTTTGAAAAGGAAAAAAAATGATTATGAAACATAGAGAAGTGAACGTAAATGGGTGTGACGAGATGTGAGGTTAGGCTGGCCGTCGCTCCTCGTCAAGTTTAGACATCTATAACACTTTCAAGATAAAGATAAACATAAACGTGGTTGTCTGGGGATGTGAGATTGATTTAGCTGCTCCTCCTTGTCAAGTTTAGACATATCCAACGCCTTTCAAGATTAAGACAACAATAAACATAAACGGGGTCGTCTGGAGTTGTGAGGTTGAGTTGGCTGCTCCTCCTCGTCAAGTTTAGACATCTCCAACGCCTTTCAAGATAAAGTAAGAAACAAAAAGACAGAAAAGAAACAGAAACAGAAAATGAAAAGAGATTTTAAAAGCTGCATAACATGTGCATCACACTTTTTATTGTATATCACTTACTGAGCCTTAGGCTCATTAGTTAAGTCTTACGATGTAGGTACACGCACAGGAGAACGAGTTAAGGAGTAATTGATGAAAGATTTGCACGCGCAAACCTTGTTGATGGTTAGGCTAAAGGGATTTAAAGAAAGATGGTTTGTAAAGGAGTTTTGTAAAAGACTTTGTAAAGTAATTAAACTATATAATTGTTTTCTTTAAAAAAGACTTCTCTAGTGTTTAACAAAATTTTTATGAAAAGAATTTTATCACTATCTTTTAAATGGTTTTATGAATGAAATAATCTTCCGCTATGCAACTGCAAAGAAAATGATTTAAGTAAAAGAAAATCTTTAAATTTTACTCAATTTTTAAAAGGCAATAAAGACCGGCTTGTTACAGTTTCGGGGCGTCACCCTAAATTGACGAATTTGTATGGAGTCACCCTTTACAATTTAATACAAATCGTTTTGGAAAAATTAAAGCGCAAAAACTAATATGAAACTCTCTAAAATTGAAATCTCAAGTTTGGGGTTAGGGAAAGTAGGATTTTACAAGCTCAACAAATTATTTGGAATCGACTATAAATTTTTGTAAGGATTCACCTCAATTTCGAATTGTGTAGAATGAAATATGGAAGTCTATATATTTATAGAACTATCTATTTTCGATCGACCGAAAACATTAAGTAAGGTGTACTGGCTAATTCTGCAGGCAGCGGTCCACCGGATTCGTACAGTGGTTGACCGCTGTTTGTTACCAAAAACTTAAAACACGCAAGTTTTTACACGAGTGGTTGACTGATCCGTACATTTGGTTGACCACTCCCATTGAATTTCTGTTTTTCAGTTTCTCATCTGTTTTTCGGTCTACCGAATCTTCAACCAACGGCTGCAGCTTAACCGCAAAAATGCTAAAAATGTCAAATTAAAAAGTTGGAATATTTCAAACGACTTACTCTATCGAAACCTCGACTGCCTTGCATTCGAAACCTTCCGAATGAAACTATTTACCATTTCGGATGACTTGTTTGACCATACTTCTGACCGAGACGCGTTCAAAAACATTGGGAGCCATTTTTGGACTACCAGAACTGCACCAACCACGACCAAAACTCAGCAAAAATCCTTCAATATATTTTGTAAGTCCCAAAATGATATAAATGTACTGCATGGACTTAGATACACACATTAACACAACTTAATATTTGTTTTGGTGGTATTTTCAATAAATATTAATATAAATATAATGAATACTCAATTAAGCACAAAATCAATAAACACACAATAACCAACTTATTATTTTCATCAAAATAATCAACACTAATTCATCATCAAAATAAACTTAACCTAACAAAAATGCTAACAGTCTCGTAAGAGGTGGACTAGAGGTTGCCTAAATCATTCTCCCTTGACTATGCCAGACAATCAGATTAGAAGTGAAAAAATAAGATGAAAGAAACATTTGAACATGTGCATGTTTATATATATATATATATTGTTTTCATTACTTATTGAGTTTTATACTCACAAAATAAACTATGATGTAAGAGAATATTATAATGTGAATGCAGGTATAGTTAGATCAGACGAACGTGTCTGAATTATACAATGATCATTATGTTCTGGATTTGAATTAGAAATTTGGATTATGGAACCATACTAAAATAAAATAAGTGGGAAGTGGATATGGTAATTTGAGAGTCATATAAATGTCACCTGGTTGTAAAAATTAAAATATATTTTTTTTATGTTAGATTTTTCACTGCATGAATGAAATGAGAAAAGTAATAAGTGTGTGTTATGTAACTCTCGCTGAAACAATAAAAATATAAGAATGAATGATATATATATAGATAATACTCTTACAAAAAAAAAAACAATAAAACCTATGACATTGAACAATTTTAACAGATGTTAGACATAGTTTCTAAATTCAAAACTAATTTTTTGAATGCAGTTAAGTGTTATGTTATAAAAGCTTTTTCCATCTACTGATGAGAATAAAGTCGTTACTTTAAATGCAAGTTGCTGGTTAGAATTTTCTTCATACACAAATGCTCCAACATTAATAAGTCAGTGGTAGTTTTCTCATTCAAAATGTCCTGCAAACTTGATTTGACAAATGCAGACGTATCAAAAATAGGGTTTTTTTTATCTCTTCAAATTTTCTCATCTTCACTTGAAAACATACGTATTTTATCGAGCCCTAACAATGCATCGTCTAATTTCATTTGTGTGAGCACATCTCGCATCTTCACCTCCTATAATATAAATCTTGTGATCCGATCCAAGAACAAAACATTAAATTTCAACCAACTCATCTCGCCTAAAAATTTTAGGATTTAATCCAAAATATCCTCCCAAAAATTTGATTCCCAAATAATTTAAGAAATAAATATCTCAAATGCTCAAAGACATTCAATATTTCCACTCAAAATATTAGAACAAATCTACCGAAAATAAATCATATTTTCCTCACCAAAAATACTCCCAAAAGATACACACAAATAAAGAAGATGTTGCACTTCCATCTTTTGAATCTGTGCAGGGACTGAGCAGGACAGTTGGACTTTGCCCGGTGGCAGGACGTGGTTGGCGTTCTCTGCATTTGAAAGGTAGGCAGTGGTGAGGCTGAGACATTCTTCTCGACGCAAAGATTCTAAATGAATCGAAGAACTAGTGGCAGCTAGCTCTATGTGATGGGGGTCGGCACTAAAATATGTTGACAGCAACTTCTAATCGGAAAGATCACTACTTTATCGGCGGCGGTAGGTCCAGATCATCGTCAGTCGAGTCTTCTATGCGGTTTGAAGATAGCTGTCCCTCTCAGCGGTTACGCTTCTGTTCGGTCCAAAAAATAGGAGGGTGGTGGCAAGCAGATCAGCAATGTGCTCAGCATCAGAGTGCTACTCCTTATCACTAACGGTAGTGATCTCCTCTTTTTTCCGAAGGAGGACAACGCAAGCAAGGGTTTCCTTCTGCTGAGGAAGGAAACTCAAATCATTTGTTTTTAATTTCCTTCATTTTTCAAATTGCAATTTGTCACAAAAAGTACAAACACTCAAAGTTTGTTTGATCCGAGATCTTACACTGATACCTGCTATTGATAATCAAATGGGAAATAAATATTGATAATCAAATGGGAAATAAAAAAAGAAATTACTCAGAAATATGGACATTAAGATTTACGTGAAAAATCTTTTTAGATAAAAAAAACCTACAGGCAGTGGAAAAATTCACTAATCGAGAAATTAAATACAATTGAGTTTTGTGACTCAAGCATCAATATATAGAGTAATTTGAAAACTCTAATATTGGATACAGGTTTGATCTGACCCAACTATAATCAAGGTCACACAAAACTCTAACAGAAAAGTTGTATTTATTATATTCATTAGTACACTTATTGTCTTTTAAACCCTTAATTTGAGTTATATTTTAGAACTTATGACATATCCTACTTCAATGCATGTCGATTTTTAATATATGTGTTCTTTTCTGCACGTTCATTTTGTGCATACATTTTAGATTATGTATACATAATGATCAAGGATACCAGGATTGCTTTAACTATGAGCGGGGTTGTTGTTTGTTGTCCATACACGACTTTTTGAGTTTGTGTTTACACATTACATAAGCATGTTAAGAGGTAGCTTGCGATGTTGTGCCAATTGGTGATGATTCCTAAATATGATCAATGTCTTGTCATTATTACATCACAATCTTGCTTAATGATCGCATTTTCCCACTCACACTATAGCACACTAATGCTGAAAGTCTGTGAGTGATGTCTTTATTCATTAATGATTTTATATTATAAAAGTGGTGATTTTTTTTTTTACTTACTATATATTAATAGACTGTTTTATTGTGACACCATTAATGGTTTGTGGAACGTGGTTTTATCCCTAGGCTTGTGCAACTTATTTTTATAACATTGAATGTAGGATTTGAAATCTCTATTTGAGTATAATCATTTCACTTCAAATGACTACTTATTTTCCAGAACTTAATCAGGGAGACTCGAAGCATCTAGAGCGAGCTACGAAACTTTACTTTAGTTTGTTTTTCTTTTGAGTGATTTATTTGATAAGATATTATAGTACCTTCTATTTTAGTTTTATTTTATTTTGCATCTCTATATTACTCATATCATTTTATTTTTTACTTTATTGCACAAATTGGTTCTTTTTGTGTTATATTATTCATGATATCATTGTTATATGGATGTGTTAAGCTCAATCTTTATGACTTTTGGTTTCTCTAATAAACTATTTGGCAATTTAAGTCTTCCACGGTAAGACATTTAATTTACCTAGGTTTGGACGCTTGAACACTCTCAAGGGTTGGATCATTTCTTGTTCCATCATGGCCCTCTTTTAGGTTGCGACACTGCTAATCAAACTTTGGTTAGATTTTGACTATGATATCATTTGTAGAGTCATGCTTCTGCCAACAAGATTATATTATCTTGAGTTGAGACTTGCACAAATTTGTTCTTGAATTTATTTCAATACAACTTTGTTAGTCTATAGGAGAATTGTACTGATGTATTAATCTCCTTTATTTTTATCAAGTGATATTAGATTGTGCAACTTTTTATATTAACTAAGCTCACTACCATTTTTACCCTCACAAGAGGGGATGGCACAAAGTTAGATACAATATAACAATCTAAACTAAAAAAAGAAAGTAGATTATCATGCAACCAAACATTTTGAAAATGAGTTTACACTATGTCTATACTTAAACTAATACAATAGTAAACACAAACCATCACTATCCCTAGTGAGTGCTATCTTCCCTGTAGTCACGTTAAAAAGGAAATATTATTATAGATAACTTTTTTGGGGAAGGACACAACAAAACAATTTCTATGCCCATGTTACCAACTCTTCAACACTCGTGACAAACTTGTATTATCAGCTACTTAAATCTACATTTTAAATTGCAGCCGGTCATTAACTTCTTGAGCTAAATACTAATTGGTAGAGTGATATCCTAATTATTTTTTTAGATCAAACTCATAAGCTTGCAATGTAACTAGAATTTTCAAAAGAATTCATGATGTTAGCCTGGGCAAATAGCACGTGGCCCACAAGTTGGCCTACAAAATTTATTTTTTCCCATGCTCAGTCTAGGTCAGAGCCGACATGAGCCAGTTTCATGGAGGAGGGCTGGTTCGCCGGGTTTGTCCGACGGATTTTGCCGACATCTGGTGGATTTCGGCAACTTCTAACAGACTTCGGCAGTCTCCGTCAAATTCCAAGGACATTTTGACGGAAATCAGCCTGATTTGCGCTGGCCTCTAGTCATCTAAGGCCTACAACCCGACCTCTAACAATCCTTTTGCAAGTGGATCAGGCCAAGCCCAGCCTTAGTCCCCCCAAAGCCAACCTAAGGCCTGACCTAGGTCTCCTTACAGCAGGTCAGACCAGCCTGACCATGACCGTTGATGACCCTAACTATAATGGTAACGAATGGATCAAACCGACAGACCCGATATTGCAACTCTCTACAAACCCCTTATGAGGTTACACATTAAGATCAATGGGGTGTCGGAGAACAGGTATGAAGCTATTTTAGGGTTTTCGTGTAGTAGTACTATGTGAGTCACTACGTTGATTGTACTATAATTTTTATAAGGAATTTCTCTTCTTTATTTGCAGTATTTAAACCATAAGGATTTTTCGTATAAAATCTCAATATCTAATGTTTGTTTTTTATTTTATGTACATTTTTAACCTTTGTTGATTGAATAATTGAGAAAAGATTGCTAAATCTAATTTATTTTGTGACGTACAAACATCTTGTTAAATCATTCGCATATTTACTTTTTTAATTCATTAAGAGAAGGTAATGGGGCATAATAACTATCACTATCTAAACTAGTTCCTATAATTTAATGAAAAATGCGCCTTAACCTATAGCATAATTGCTTGAATAATTGTTAATCATTCCAAAGAAGGTCAGCCAACAATTATGATTAATCATAATTAAATATAAAGATAAGTAGATTAGATTCCAAGATCAAAGCTTCAAACAACCTACATCATTTCTTTTTCTTTTCCTCTTTTTTGCATAAACTTATTGTTATGGACAAATAATAATCACGATGACACCAAAAATACGTCATGAAACCTTCCCTTATCATAGGTAAACTTATAATGCCAAATAACTGAATTTTTTAAATTGTTGTGATATGAAACACATAAGACAACTAATGACCGAGATGAAATAATTTTTAAAAATCTTATCAATTGCTCATAATATCATGCATAATATATATCAATATTATTGCCATTTCCATCCTAAATTCAAAAAGAAAGGAAATAAATGTAAAACAAATAGTCAAATTTAATTTAGTTGCTAAAATTAAATTTTTACTACTATCTTGAGCTTTGTTTATAGAGCATAAAATTATTAATTCCAATTGATATCATTTATTATGTTATACAGTAACATGACAATTTTATATTGCTCTATTTATTTTTTTAATTTTTATAGGGAAATTAACAAAACAACTACTATCCTATGGGATCAATGACAAGACAATCATTAAACAATTTTTGCTAACAAATAAAACACTCTACTATGGATAAAGAACGAAGAAAACATAGCAATTACGTTTTCAGTTAAACAATGTTGTCTTTCCACTATGGAACATTGTCTTTCTGCTATGGAAAGTGAGTCATTGAAATAGAATTCATAAAAGATTACTTTTCTCAGAGGAAAAACAACAGTCCTTAAAATAGGACTCATGAAATATTATTTTCCTCAGAGGATAGATGACTTTCCTCTGCATAAAGACGTCTTTCCTCTACATATTTTTTTCGCAGATAAAGAAAAAATTCATTGTCTTCTTCGTGGAAAAATACAAACAAGTTGTACTTCTCCTATGGACAGCAAAACAATTCTAAATCATCCGACATATAAAACTTTATATATTCTTTCACACATTCTTCTAAATTATAAAACTAAAAAAATTAAAATCAATTTATACAGTATTTTCTCAAATCCATTGTTCATGGGTATTAGTTCTTTTCCCCAAAAAGTCTCTGAAATCTCCCATGTTATTCCATATTTTTTCACGGGTATTAGTTCTTTTCCCCAAAAAGTCTCTCAAATCTCCCATATTCTTGCATATTTTTTCATGGGTATTAGCTCTTTTCCACTGCGAGTTCTCTAAAATGAAATGGTCGAGTCATTTTTATCAAGTTAATGATGATGTTTGCGTCGTTCATTTTCTATAGTTGAATGTTTTATTGGGTAGAAAAAATTATTTAGTGGTTGATTTTTCATTGATTGTACCGTGATTGTTTTGTTAGTTTCCCATTTGTATATTATTATATCATTGAACAAATGTTATATCATTAGGTAAATAAATGTCTCCCTAATTATAATTCAAGTTTAAAACTACAAACCAATTTTTAACCTTAAGTAATATATAGTAATCAATTATTTATATTTATTTATCGAATATAATTATCTATCATATAAAAGTATTAAGATAAAATCAATTTATACATTCAAATTGTTGGATACCAACATTTTATACAAAATTTTAACAATGATTAAATTAGATCCTATTGTCAAAAAAAAAATCATTAAATCTTCAAAGTCATTTGACTTCGGCCATCGCCTTGAATTCAACGACATCCGGCCCATGGTCAATGGGCTTGGGCTAGTATAGGGTTGACTAAGCCTTAGACCACACATGTAACTAATTTTAAATGAAAAATCGGCTTGCAAACTCAATTCAATTAATTAAACCCAAAATTAAACCTTAGGTCAGGCATGTCAGCGACACCATCGCCTTAGTATTTATAATCATGATCCAATATAAAAAAAAAAAGAGGGAAGATGACAAATCAACCATCATCCTTTACTATTGATGACAAATCAACCATCATTCTTTTTTTTCTAACAAATAAACCACTGAACTATGAGAAATTGACGCCGCTACCATCGCTATCACGTTTGCCGTTAATGCTTTAATGACGAACCGCGACGGAGTCTTGAAACGTTGCCGTGGTCTCATGAAAAACTCCTGGGTTTGTCATGAGATTGCGGCGGTCTCATAACTGGCAATTTGTTAAAAAAATTTTATCGCAAATTTGAGGGCTTAAATGCGTGATTTTGGGGCCAAAAAAGAGGGTTCATGGGTTGAACTTTTGATAAGTCATATATCTCTGAGAGAACTTCTATTTGATACCTTTTGGACCCGATTCTGACACCTGTAGCCAAAGTTATAGTCCTTTGAAGTTGAAGAGGTCAAAAATCTAATAAAATGATTGGATTCGTAAAACATATACATAGATACTTTGAAGTAGCCATGAAATTTTCTATTTTTCATGGCTACTTCAAAGTTCGTAGCAGTTCTCAGTTTTTAGTATTTCATGGGTACTTCAAAGTCCCTAAGTATATGTTTTACTAATCCAATCTTTTTATTAGATTCTTGACTTTTTCAACTTCAAAATACCATAACTTTGGCTACAAGTGTCAGAATCGGCTCCAAAATATATCAAATCGAAGCTCTCTTAGATATCTATGATTTGTCATAGGTTTTACCCTATGACCCACCTTTCTCTGGTACAAAATCACGAGTTTAAGCCCTCAAATTTGTGATAAAAAAATTTTAACAAACCATCAGTCATGAGACCGCGGCAGTCTCATGACAAACTATCGCGATTCGTCATTAAAGCATTAACGGTAAACGTGACAGCAATGGTAGAGGTGTCATTTTCATAGTTCAGTGGTTAATTTGTTAGAAAAAAAGAATGATGGTTGGTTTGTCAATAACAGTAAAGGATGATAGTTGATTTGTCATTTTCCCTAAAAAAAAAAACATTTAGTTTGGACCGATCTATTGGTCTGATTGTCCAAGATTAGTGAGTCAAACATTTAACCATCATTTTTTATCTAAACTTGCCTAAGCAAAGACAAAAATCGAGGGCAAGGCTCATTGAACCAAACCCAAACCAAATCTAGACTTGATTTCAACAGACTAAATTGGCCTAGTCTGTGCACTCTCGAGGATGAAGCGCAACCTTTAAGCCAAATAAGGTCTATTTGCCATAGTGGACATGTACTATTGCCAATCATTTTTCTCTTTTTTTTTTAATATGACAAAGTGCAATTTAAACTTACAGATTAGACATTAAATTATTTTTTTTTTCACAAATCAAAACTCTAATTTTTAGGTATTAGCAATTAGATCTTGTCACCTAGAGATGGTACCGGTCTAGTCGGTTCAGTTTCACCACAATTTTAAACTTGACCTAGTAGTTTCGACTTTTGGAATTTAATGTTCGAAACCGAACCTGGCCCAATTAAAAACCGAACCAAACTTGAGAATTGGATTTCATTTTTTTGGATCGGTTTAAGTTTTGTTTCAATTTTCAAACCAAACTTATTGGAAACAAATTACTTAATTATGAAAAATTGGTTAGAACCAAATTCAAACTGGTGATAATGTGGTGACGACATTACCCTAAACATTTGTACTAGGCTGACACATCAGCTTTGATTTAGATCCAAATCCCAACTTGAAATTCACCTAAAAATTTGACCTTTTTTGAGTCTTTTCAAACAACCCTTGAAGGTGAGTTAACAAATTCCATAGCCTTTTTACCCATAAATGTAGAATTCTACTACACACACAAATTCATTGACATTTTGTGTCCATTTAAAATGATGAAAAAATCCCTACTGATTTTCACAACTCCAGCTTCAATGCTATACTTGTGCCATTTCGAATCTAAAGTACTCAACGAGATCATATTCTTCTACAAATCGAAAGTGTGTCGCATATTACCAGTATCCTAATATCTTCATCAAACATTTTGATTCTTACTATCACATTACCAGCTATATTGCAAGTATGTTATTAGACCTCAACGCAACACCTTCTGAAACAGTCTCATACGTTGAAAAATAATTATGATTGCAAAACATATAAAATAAACAAGTTAAAGCTAGAATCTAATCTTTGTTTGACTTTGAGTTTTCTTTCGATACAACTAGAATGTAATGCCCTGAATCGTTAAAACAATTGTTTTGCTTTTTTATACATCTTACATAAAATCATACTCAGCGAAAATTTTTAAAATAAATCTCTTAAATCCAACGTAGTAAAATCCATCATGAAATAAATATAAATATTTATTTCTAAAATCCAACTAATAAAAACATAATTAAATATAAAGTCTTTCTTCTTTTCTGTTTTCTTCAAATCCTCATTCACGGGTCAACTTCGCTCCAAGAACGCGTTGACTTTGCCCAAGAAACTTCGTCTTCAACTGTGTCATCCATTAATTCTATCATCAATGTGTTCCTTAGTGAATTCATCAATATCTGTATTACAAAGTTCAAACTATAAGTTTAACACATAGTAAGAGATGTATAACATAAAACATGACTTTGCAATGCAGTTTCATAAAAACATGTCTTTTTCGTTCTTTATTTTCTTTAATCTTTCAACTATCTCACAACTTTGTCGAGATTCTCAAGGGAAAAGTAGACACAACTATGGGAAACACATCACTGAGTCCCGTGAACTTCAGCGAGACAATCCTCCTTATCGGGACCTCCGTTAGTGTTATGCACTCAATTGACAACCACTTGGTGAACTTCAACCAAGCCTAGATTTAACAAAACAACGAGCTTATCCCCAATAGGACCATCCTTTGGGACAATCTTTCCTCACTCCTTCATATCTTAAATTCTATTTCTGTTTTCGTTCTTTTCTTAAAAAACATAATGCATGCAACATACATCACACATAAACTACCATGCATGAACATAACAGTCACATATTCTCAACAGTATCATCATGCATAGAAAAAATCAAGTCCTAATCACATATTTCAAAGAAAGAATCATATTAGCAAATCATTGTCACATATTCAAACAAAGAAGCATATCAGCATAAAAAGAGTAAGTCATCGTCACAAATAATCATATTAGCAAGTCATCTTCACATATCTCAAACAAGGAACCATATTAACAATCAATAAAAACACACCCTGGCGTCTTTGTGATGCAGACCAAAGGTCAAACACAAGCAACATCACTGACCTGGATTTCTTAATGGACGTGTGATTGTTTAAACTTCCTTCTCGTAATTTTCCTTAAAACAAACAAGAGAAAATTAAGAGAATAACTTTTAACACCAAAACAGTCTAAGAAAAACAATGTCAAACTTTACAGTGGCAACCTAACTTCAGAAACTAGCAAAAAACAAATCACCTGAGAACTAGAGAGAGAAGCTCAAAAATCGTGGGGTTCTCGGGTGCTAAGAGTATCGACCCAACACTCTTGTTCACAGAGCTAAACTGAAAAAGTTTTGTGGGATAAAATCTTGTCTAAACATTGTCTTTTCCTAAAAAAATCAAAGGGTTGAATCGTGGCTTGCAAGTTTATGAAAAACTTCGATAATTTAAACATGTTCGAGCTACAGTAGGCATGTAAACAGCCGCAGCAGACATCCGCAACAACCCGCTCAACCAATGGCCAATTAACACGTAAGCCCTTAAATTTATAGTTAAGATCTCCAAAGCAACTGTGGACATAAACACTTCCGCAGAAGCCAACACTTCTGCTAGAACCCTAATTCGAAGTCTCACCATTTGCCTCGTGTATTAATCTATCGCTAAAAGCCATCCATGGAAGCTAATGCTCCCGCAGACTGTGAACTCATTAAATCCGATGATGACATTTCACATCATCTAAAATCTATTTACGGACACCAATCCATCGGTGGAAGCAAACGCTTTTGCTAATAGGTGCTACACCGAGACATTACTACTTGAAAGGACGCCCATTCATATCACCTAAACACGCTGCTACAGACACAAACATAGCAGTCAAAACACGAAATATCCTAAAATGACGACGTTCTTGTTTACTCAATGCTCCCAAACGGCATCTTCCTTATCTGTGAAAAAATCTTTTCCTAATCCAACAGCTCACATTTATTCTGCTAAATCTGATATGACGGCAAACATTCTTCCGTGCCCGAGTGGCATCCACACTCCCGCGAAATAGTCTTTCCTAAATCTAACTGTCCTCATTTCTCCCACTAATCTAATCCAACGATCCACGTTCCTTTCGCTAAACTGACTCGACGGTCCAACATCCTCTTGCATCAAACACTTCTATGGAGCATCTTTTCTATCTTAAACAATCTTAGTCGTCCTCAAAGCATCGAGCTACCCTACTCGTTATTTCGTTAATTTTACAACATAATTTATTAAACGATTAATTAAATCTTTTCCTTCAATATATTATTTCACAATATTATTTACTAATTCTACTAATTCAGTAGTCCTAATTCCTTCAAATTTCCTATTTATTTTATTACCAATAAAATAAAATTATTTACTTAATCTTTTCTGATTCCTTTATAATTTTGATTTTACCTATAAAATAAAATTCTTTATTTAATCTTTTCTAGTTTTAATAATTATACTATTTTAATTTCTTCATTAAAATTTTCCAATTAACAAAAATTAAATCTATTAAATTCTAAATTTTTGTATTACTTAATTAAACTATTTGTGAAAATTCAAAGTACTACATAGAAGATGTTCGTTATTGTGGTCTTCTTCTTATGCGACATCAGTTACACCAAACATTATCGGTTGTTTTCTCTTCTCACTAGCTTTCTTAATTTCATTTACAACACTCAGATTTAATGTGCCCTTTATATGACAAAAGTGATAAATTATATCATGATTCGTTGACTCTGATCTACACTTCAAACCCTGAACATTTTAACTACCATTGTTGTTTTACTCTCATGTTCTATCCTGAACAACGAATCTCTTTCCTTGAGACTCGGATTCAACAATAATCTATTTCATCTTCTCTTTTGATAACAAGGTTCCATAAACTTCTTTCAAAATTAGACTTTGTAAAACTCGACATTTTTGTGTAAATAAACTTTCACATAATCTTTCCATGTCATCCTTAGTCAATGTAATATGCTCTGACCTATATTTATCGCTCTCAATTTTTTTGGTTCTCATGAAAGTTTTGAGTCACATGGTCAAACCAATAGATTTGGATGTTACCATGTGGGTAATAAATTAAGGAATTTTGCTCAGTAATCATAAGTAACCTCGGGTTGGATTTCAAGTAACATTTGGATTTCCATCAAATGAGCTTTGGTGGACTTGTTCCCCAATGATTTGAGCTTGTGTTGTATCCCAATGGAAACAAAATAATGAATGAATGAATGGATAAGAATAAAGACTAACTGTAAGTTTTTTCCCAAAGCAACACATGCATGATTCATATATTCATACTCTTATACATTACTTGCTAAGTCATATACTTATAAATGAACCTTATGTTGTAGGTGAGTAAGTTTTCGATGAAAAATCTACTGAGGGAGTTCAATTCAATGGAGCATGTCTATGATGCCACTTGGTGTTGCAGGGACACATTCGACCATGGGATAAAGACACAAAATGAAGAATGACTTAAAATTGTTTTCTCTTGATATAGACTTAGTTATGATTTGGATGATTCTAAATATTTACTTTAAAAATGAGATTTATATTTTGGTAAAAGTCTTCCATTGACGATTTAATTTGATTCAAATTATTTTTCATACTTCTACACCAATTCAAACATTTTCAAGGATCTATTTTAAAAAAAATTAATAACTTAAAGAGAATAATTGAATAAACATATATTGGTTTAAATATTTATCTATAAGGGGCATTACAAATTGAGTCTCAAAATTCAACAACTTGGTGTGAAAACTGCATTCCCTCATGGAGATTTTGAAGGGGAAACATACATGGAACAACCAGAGGAGTTCAAAGTCAAAGACAAGGGATATCTTGTTTGTAGACTAAAGAAAAGCTTATACAGCTGGAAACAAATATTGAGATAGTGCTACAAGAAATTTGAATCCTTCATGACAAGCTAAGGATTCAATAGAACTAATTCTGATCACTATGTATTTATGAAAAGAGATGCTAGTGATGATTTCACCATTTTACTAGTATACGTAGATGATATGTTAATTGTGGGTCAAGAGGTCAATAAAATTGACATGTTGAAGGCAGAACTCAGTAGGTCTTTTGCAATGAAAGACTTGGGACCTATAAAACAAATTTTGGGTATGAAAATTGCTCACGACATATAGAATAGAAAATTGTGGTTATCTTAAGAAAAGTACATTGAAAAAGTACTTGAGAGATTCAATATGAGCAAGGCAAAAGTAGTTTTCTCTCCAATGACAAATCACTTTAAATTGGGTTCAAAATATAGTCCCACGAGTGATAAAGAGAAAGAAACTATGTGTAAGGCACCTCACGCATAAGCAATGTGTAGTTTGATGTATGCTATGGTGTACACTTGTGATGATCTGGATTAAGGATTAACATTAATAACCATGTTTTGTATAATTAAATATGATTAAGTGATAATAAGTCAGAAGATGACTTTGAAGAAACAATTGACAAATCAATTAAAGGTATTTTTTCAAACTAAAAACAGATATAATAGTAGATACCTTAGACTATAGAATTGTGATGAGATTGGATCAATTTGATATTTGCTCATTAAGATATTAATTTTTTTACAAAAGTTATAAATGAGCATATTTACGATTTGGGGCTAATTGGATAATTTATAGTGATTAATTGTAACACCCTATTTTGTAAAAAACATATTTTCTAATAAATTCTTGTGATATCTTTTTTTTTCCTTTAAAACTGTCGTACTAAAACAATGTTGCTTAAATTCTTTTGAAATAAAGCATATCTTTAAAACCAACTACTAAACCATGCATCTATAAAATCTTTGCAGATATCATACTTGTCATTTAAATATCATTGGAATAAAAACTATACTTAGAAAATCAATGCAACGGAAGACTTTATCAATTAAAAATATATTTCTTACTAAAACTCAAGTTATAATAGTCTTTTAAAAATTTCTTATATAATATTCACTCTATAAAACAATAAAATAAACCATGGAGATTACCCAACAACCACCAAATCTTCATAATGAGCAAGCTCCCTCAACGTGACATCACATTAGCCATTTTCTTTGTAATACATATACCTATAATGCAAGGTTTATCTATAAGTCTAAGACTTGGCAAGTAATGCATGTGACCATGAACATGACATAATGTGACACTTGTTTCATCTTTTTCTTTCTTTTCTTGTCTTTCTTTCTCTTTTCTTTTCTTTTTTTTTTCTTTCACTTTTTGGATATGAGTAGGCTCTGCAGTTGGGCATACACTACGTTTCTCCACCCTTTTTGGAGAGTCTTCGGGCCTTGTGAAGATAGACTCCAACCCGTTTTGGGAGTCCTCCATTAGTTTTTGTGCAATTTAATGCACAACGACCAGCGAACCTTGTGCTAGTCAGCCCCAGGTTGCACTGGAAGCAAACTAATGGGCTAATGTCCCACTAGCCCACCCTTTTTGGGCAGCTTGCCCTCATTCACCATTTATGTACATTTTTCTTTCTTGTTCTTCATATTTCTTTCACTTTACTCTTTTCGGATATGAGTAAGCTCGACGGTGGGGCACACATTACGTTTCTCCACCCTTTTGGGAGAGTCTCTGGCCCTTGTGACGACAGACTCCAACCTTTTGGGAGTTCTCCGTTAGTTGTTGTGCAATTTAATGCACAACAACCTAGCGAACCTAGTGTCAGTCAGCCTCGGGTTGTGCCAAAAGCAAACTAAAAGGTTAATGTCCCACCGGCCTACCCTTTTGGGGTAGCCTGTCCTCAGTCACCATTTACGTACTTTTCTTTCGCTTTGATATTAAGTGGGTAACCATTCATCCCAAGCAGGTATTGCCCGCTTTGGGTGAACTTCGGCCCCCGCAGACTTGTTCTTGGGTTAGCATCCCATTCACTAGCCCAAGACTTGTCCACTTGGTATGGATGGGCACCCACTTATATCTCATGCATTTTTATCCTCATTTTATCTTTCTTATATAATAACTCATGCATGAACATTCATCATAATGCAATGAGATCATTTCCACACAATATGCAACTGTCAAAATATAGCAACAACAAATCCTACACATGCTCAATAATTAAGGAAAGTAGTACCAAAAATCCTTCCAGGCAAAACAACATCAATTTAGCTTACAAAATTAGTCTCATCATCATACCTAACAAAGAAATCCAATCAATAAACTATCATCCTCAACAATGTCCTTCAAAGAATTTAAGCGAAATAGAGAACTAAATCCGTCTAACTAAATACTATCCTCAATAGTGACCATTAAAGCAGAATGCAACAAATGAACACATCTTAATGGCAGAACAGAAATTTTAATTTTATGAGACAGAACTTAAGTCCTCTACTTCAATTATCCAAGCAGTAATGAGATAGAAGCATCACAAATCAATAAGGCATTTTTCAACAATACTTATTAAACAGTGGAAGGAATCAATGACAAAATCCACCTAACTTATTTATTATCCCCAACCAAGTTCATCAAAAGTTGAAACTAACATAGATAATGTTGGAGATCGAATGATAACCAGAAAAAGAAAATACAATGTGGCACACCAGATTTACGTAAAAAAACCCTTTAGGGAAAAAACCACGGGTAGAGAAATAATCTACTATGAAGATCAAAATACAACTGCGAGTTTTGCGACTCTAGCTTACATGAATTTATAGAGAAAACAAAACCCTAAATGAGATTTACAATGTAGGCCCACCAACCTGATCCAATAGAATTTGGGTCACACCAAAATCTAACAATCTCCACCTTGACATGAATTTTGTGAAAGAGATCCATAGCGTGTGCTCTTCAGCTTGGCCTAACAAAACGAATTCAAAACCCTGAATTTTGACAATCTCCATCTCGAAACGAATTCTGATGCAATGAACCAATTTTTAAATCTTTAAATCTTCCTTTTCCACAAAGGCCTCTACTGGGGCAACTCAATATCTGGTAGTGATCAAGTTTAAGCTCTGCTTAAACTTGAGAGACACACTCAAGAAGAAATCACATCTTTTCTATAGTACCACTGAATTATCAGAGATGTCGCAATGAACTGCATGTGAATATGCTGAAGATCCCCCACTGGAATCAATACCCACGAACACACTCAATGCATAACCCACTATAGAAGTTTCACCATAGCGCCGTGGAACTTTACCCTTTCTCTTGGTTTTGCCTTTAACAATGCCAATCTGACGTGAAACTATAACTGGTGACGATGCGGTGATCGGATCACCCTAAACATCTGTAAGTAGATGACGTATCGGCTCTAATGTAAATTCAAATCCCAACTTCAACTTCACTTGAGAACTTGACTTCTTCCGAGTCTTCTCCAAAAAACCTTTAGAAGGTGAATTCACGAACTTTGCAGCCTTATCACATATCACTGTAGAACCCTGTAACACATACAAATATGCAGAGCTTATGTGTACCTTTAACTTGGCGAGAGCATCCCTACTGATCTTTATACCTCCACCTATAGCGCTGTATTGTACACTTTCGAATCTAGAGTACTCAACGAGATCACGTTTTTCGTTAAATCAGGAACATATCGCACATTACCTAGTGTCCTCACAACTCCATCAAACATTCTGATTCTAACGGTACTAATATCAGCTATTTTGCAAGGTGCGTTATTACCCATTAACACAGCACCTCCTGAAACGGTCTCATATGTAGTAAACCAATCTTGATTGTAACACATATGAAATGAACACACTGAATCTAGAATCCAATCCTTGTTTGGCTTTGAGTTTCTGTCTGACACAATTAGAAGATCTCCATCACTATTGTCATCTTCTTCTACGACAACAACTTCACCGGACATCATCAGTTGTTTTCCCTTCTCAGCAACTCTCTTTATTTCATTCTACAATTTACGACACTAGGCTTTGATGTGCCCCCTCTTCTAACAGAAGTAACAGGTTTTATCATGGTTCCTTGACTTTGATCTGGCCTTCAAATTTTGGACATTATCACTGCTTTTATTGTTTGACTCTTTTGTTCTACCCCGAACGACGAGTCCCTCACCTCAAGACTCGGATCCAACAACAAGCTGCTTCATTTCTTTTTTTATAACAAAGAACTATAAACTTCTTCTAGAGTTAGACTTTCCCTACTATATAAAATTGTATCTTTGAAATAACCATACGAAGCAGGTAACGAGTATAGCAGAATCAATCTCTAATCCTCCTGATCGTATTTGCATCCCATAGTCTCCAAATCTGAAACTAACTCTTTGAATGCCACCAAGTGCTCTGTAATAGAAGCTCCTTCGATTAACTGATGAGAATAAACTTCAAATGCAAATTGCTAGTCAAGGTTTTTTTCATACAAAATTGCTCCAATTTGAACCATAACTCAGCAGCAGATTTCTCGTTCAAAACATCCTGCAAAATTTGATTTTACAAATACAGACGTATCAAAGACATCTTTTTGATCCTTTTGAAGTTTCTCCTCTTCACTCCATGACGTGGGCATTTTATCAAGCCCTAATAACACGTCGTCTAAATCCATCTGTGTGAGAACATCTCGCATCTTCACCTACCATAACTAAAATATGGTATTCTGATCCAACAACAGAATATCAAATTTCAACGAACTCATCTCTCCCTAAAATTTCAAACCTTTCCCCAAAAAATCTGAAGCCAAAATATCCGTCCTTAAAATTAGAATAAATTCTCCCAAATAATTTCATAACCAATCCCAAATAATTCAATATAAGATATCCCAATAAAAATATCATAAAATTTACCCAAAAAAAGTCCAAAACGGAATTTTATTTCAAATTCTTTCAATGAGAGATCCAAATATTTGGCCGACTATTTTCCTCACAATTGGCAGTTCACTGGAGATAGATTGCTGCGAGAAGGCTGGGCAAGCGGCTCTTCTCTTCGTTGGACAGAGTCAGCGATGATTGTGAAGGCTTCTCTCTGTTTTCGGAGACAGACGGCAACAGCAGCTTCGACAAGCGACCATAGCGACGGTTGGATTGCATGTGCAGGAGATGGCTTCTCCCTTCTTGTGATCGGCGACGACAAAGACACGAGCAGTTCGTATCTTCCTTCTAAGTTGACACAGGCACTCTGTTATCACAGCTATGTTCTTCACAGTTCTTCGTTGCTGGAGAAGCAAAGAATAAGCAAAATCACGGGCAGCAGTCAAGAAGCATGGGTAACAACCTTTTCCTTTTTTTTTCAATTTCTTTTTCCAAAAATTGCAATTTTCACAAAGAATCGCAAACCTCAAATTCTGTTCGATCCGTGTACTAAAACTCTAACTTTGCTCTTATACCAATTGTTGAAAATTGGTATGGAGAACCTCGACCAAGCTTTGATACCATTTATTAGAGATCGAATGACAACTGAAAAAAAAGTACAATGTGGGACACTAGATTTCCATGGAAAACCCTTTTGGGAAAAAACCAAGGGCAGAGGAATAAATCTACTATGAAGATCAAAATACACCGTGAGTTTTGCGACTCTAGCTTACATCAATTTGTAGAGAAAACAAAACCCTAAATGAGATTTATAATGCGACCCCACCGGCCTGGCCCAATAGAATTCGGGTCACACCCAAACTCTAAGAATCTCCACTTTGATATGAATTCCTTGAAAGAGATCCATACCGCATGCTCGTTAGCCCGACTCAACAAAACAAATTCAAAACCCTAAATTCTGAGAATCTCCATCTTGAAAAAAATTCTGATACAAGGAAACAATTTTTAAATCTTCAAATTTTCCTCTTCCACACCCTTAAAGAAGATCTACAATGAGGGCCCACCTGTCCGTCTCAAAGATATATACAGATCACCAATATAAAAGTCTTCAAGGGTAAATTCAGCAACTGATGCTGACCAGGTTTAAAAACACTTAAACCACGATGGTGACATCTTCAAATCCCACAAAGAGTCAACCAAATCTATGCAAATATATCTCACCTCTTGACCTGCCATATGAAAACTATCTTTCAAAATCTTTTAAAATTCCACTATCATTATCTTACCATAACGAAATATCGAATCTCAATTCAAAAGTGGAAGATCTACTTCAAAGATCTCGTCACCCCATAAACATAATCTTTAACAAAATATCTGACCTAACAAATCACTAGCTTTAATAAAATATTCACCCAAAAAATTGAAGCGAAAAACCATAGATATCACAAGATTCCAAAAGATATCTTCAAAATTCAATTATTTTACCATAACAAATCATCCCCAAAGTCAAATCAAATCTAATAGCCAACAAAATCACAAATATTACAAAATTCAAACCTTATTTGAATTTCAATCGAAAACAATCTCCAAGATTGAGATATTCTCGCGATTCCAAATCTATCATAAATCATCAAATTTAATCTCCCAAAAATTTTCCAAAAATCCTAATGATTTTCAAAAAATTTTATCTTTGGCAAAAATCTAATTTTTCAAAGGACACTCTTGCGGCAACCCCAATCGAAATGGCTTGACAACGATAATGGTGTAATATCCTGAATCTTCATTGAGCTAAAAAATATAGCTTAAGTGATAATTTTGGGGATATTAGGAGCTAAGTTGGATAAGTAAAGATATTGGTAAAGAGAAATGCATTTGAAATAAGTGAATTATAATACCCCGTTAGGTTCATAGTTAGATTATGAGAATGATTGAAGTCAATTGGAGAATTATTTAGTGATACTTGAAGTTTTATTAGACGATATCAATTGGATTGATAGTTAATTGAAATAATAAGAGAAAACACATTTGGACGCAATTAGATATTATAAGGTTAAAAGTGTAGGATTTATACTATTTTAGGACTATTGATTAGTATAAAATAATGTGAAAAAGGAATGGTTTAACATGTGGTATATGTTGAGGGTTGGAATTTAGGAAAAGTAAATTTTAGATGATTAAGGATAATTATATATATAATAGGTGTCATGCTAGAAGTAATCTGGAGAATTTGTTAAAAATCAAACGTTGGAGACGACGGTCGATCAGCGAGGTGTGATCAACCAGCGTCGATCGACCAGCATGCAGATAGAAAAATTTTGAATGATCATTGATGGTCGATTGCTTGGAGAGGAGAATGTCCACCTCGATCATCCGCCATTTATGAAGGATAATCTGGAGAGTTTTAACTGACGAGAAAATGAAAAGAAGTGTCATCTCCTGGATTGTCTGAATGTCTATGGAGTTAATGGGAATTGATGGAGTGTGTCCCATGGCCTTCCACCTTTAATGAGTTAATGATGGATGTTGAAGAGTCATCTTTGTTGCCTATAAATAGGAGAGAGTGGCAGCGTGAGTTGAGAGAGAGGAAATGATAACGTTACTCTGCCAAAATATTGTGAGAACTTTGTGAGTGCAGAGAGTGTGTTGCTGAGTTTGTGAGACAATGAAGGTGAAGTTCTTTTGAGGAAAGGCGAGTGTGAGGATAGAAAATCGTGAGTGATGAGAGTTGTGCTTTTGGAGAATTGAGAAGTAGTGTGAATTCTTGAGTTTATGAAGGAACAGATTAGGAGTGAGGCTGTTTGGAGAATCGATTCTTTACAATACTTATGTGAAGCAGTTTGAGTGGGTGGACTGAGTGATCCTGTAAGTTTTGTGTAGAAAAGAAGTTGGAAAGCCGAGTGGATAATTGTAAGGAAACAATTGGTACTCAGGTATTGGATTCTTCGGTTGTATAATTAGGATGAAAGTGGTATGTTGTCTGTTGGATTGAATTTAATTGATTATGTAGAAGGGTATATTTACCGTGGGTATTAGTAACTGCTTTGATAAACATGCCTAATGTTTCGTTGGGATGATTGTGAGAAAGTAATATTCTGATAGTGGTTATGGGGGAGATATGTGTGTAATTACAACATTGACTAATGAAAATGAGATTAGAATTTGGTTACTGCATGTAAGTAGGCGAATTGGATGAATGGTTCTCTACAAATAAATGGGTATTCGAGTATGATTAAATGATACTATGGTTAGGAATCAGATAGGCCTGTTAGCAATAGAAGAAGTGATAAATTGTTGGATAAAGTGATTATTGGAAAACAAGGTTCTTTAATAGTTTGGACATAATTGGAAGTTATTCATTATTGGAAGTATGAGCATGTTAGTTGAAGCTAAGAGAATTTATTATTGAAAAGTAATTATTAAGAGCTATATGTGTTTATCATGATTAGGTTTCTTTGTGAAGAATCTTAAAGTGTTAAACCATTAAAACTAAGGACTTCAAGTACGTGCTACTGCATGTGCTTTGCCCGAAAGGACCTACATCACAGGAAATTAAGGTTTTGTTTGATGCTTGTTACTAGATGCATAAGTTATGTTATTATATGGAAACGTATGTTGTTTGCTTGTATGTTTATTAGATTCAAATTCAGTCCCTTAGTTAGGACGAATCACGTTTTAAGGATGCGATCAACGAACATGTTAGATAGAATTGTATGTGTATGACAACGTTAAGACTTGAAATCTTAAAGTACACAAAAATGGAATACACATAAATAGCTGTTGTAACAACCCGATCCTAATTTTTCAAGTTAAATGATGTAATCAGACTTTGGAGAAAAGAATTGGCGTAATATATATTTACAATGTCCCTATACGCGTTAAGTCATGACTTATAATTCATGGGGATCAATTTCAGATGGAAACATAGTCAAGATGCGTAGGGAATGGACTTTTAGTCTGTTCGGACGCATGTGGACGACGTTACGGATGCAAGGTGTCGTCCGCAACACACCTGGAATGTTGCCCCAACTTGGGATGACTTTGGGGATGAGACGACGCCTCCAAACTTCTGTGTAATGTGGACTTTCGGACGCCCATGCGGACGAGGAAGAATGTGTCCGTATCGAATCTATTTAACTCTGAAGACTTTAGGACTAAGGTACGGACGATGCGGATGAAAATAGGATGCGTCCGTATTGAATCTGTTTATATCTGGGGACTTTCAGACGAACCAGGACGCTTGCGGACGAGGAGGAACATTGTCCGATTTGAATCTGTCTAATTTTTGGACACATTTGAAAGATGCATGCGGACGACGTGCAGATGCCAAACTGTGTTTGAATGGTTATCTAGATAGTACGGATGAGAGGGGGACACCGTTCCTCGTCCAAAGCCATGAATTTTCCTAATGAATTTGGCCTTGCGGACGAGTTGTGGAAGAAAGAAAGTCATCCGCACTCTTCCGAATCGCAGCAGTTCAGTGACAGAATAAAATTAAATCAGAATGAAAATGACGGGAAACCCAATCAAAACGCAGCCCGACACCTCTCACTGTATAACACCCCGACCTTTTAATTTGGACCATTATTGGGGTATTACAGAAGGCGCATTAGGAGCGTTAAGTCTAAGGTTATTTTCCACCCGTACATGTGATGTAATTGAGGAGATGGGGTAGTTAGGATATTACATTTCGCATGGTTACGTGTTATTTTATTGCATGTAATAAGGGGAGGTGCTACGGGATAGGAGTTTGGCGAGAAAATATGAGGAAAGTGCTGACTGTACACTTTCGGACGACTCGGGACGCCAATGGTCGCGTCCGAATACAATCTGTCCAAACTTGGACACTTTAGGATGTTCGCGGACGAGGTGAGGTCTCGTCTGCAACGCCTCTGTCCAATTTTAGGACACTTTCGGACGAGACGCAGACGCTAGGTGCGGATGCCAAATGCCGTCCGAAACTCACCCATGGATGGTACGGATAGGACAGGGATGCCTTTTCTCGTCCGAATCCTCGTTTTAGCCTAAGGATTTTAACCTAGCGGATGACATGCGTACGAGACCTATGCGTCCGCTGATGTGCCACAGGGTCCTCTCACACGTAGTCAAGCCAAGAAACTCATAGCTTTCCCAACTCGTTTTTATTTTGCAGGAGATTTCAAGATCTGGGATACTTTAAAGGAAATATCACATGACGATAAAGGAGTTCTGTTCCACTTGATTACATGGGAGCATGCTCGACCAACCTAAACCAACATCTAAGTGGCCTATGTAGAATGTGGACTTGAAGATTACAAGTACAATTTGAATTCTTGATTTGAATTATTAGTAGACTTACTTGATCAAAACTTTTACTTGTTTTTTTTATGTTGTTGTTATTTTTGGAGTAAGTGTAGAGAGGTGCGTGGTTTGCTTGCAAACCCTGCCCTCATGCTCAAATTTCATCATTAAGGACATTTTGGTCTTTTGACCTATTTTGTAAATATTAGGGTTTAAGTACCCTCCTTTGGAAAGAAGGAACTAGTTTTGATTGATTAAAATTTGGAGTCTCCTTGAGAGCTACCCGCGGCCATCCTCCATAGCGCCAATCCTTCTATTCCCTTGCAAGGGGTTCTTGAAGCTACTTTTCCTTGCAAATCCAGGTTTATTATCTCTTCCAATTCTTTATCCTTGTGGTGAGGATTGTGGCGTGGAGGTAAAAGAAAGTTTCCATCCGTGGAGAGTGTTTGTTTTTCTAGCAAACAACAAGTCGACCTCTTACTAGGATGTGTTCAGACTCCTTGCTGTTCTTCTCGATTCTTGAAGGTTCTATTTGCTGTTTCTCATTGTTTTTGGCATTTACAGGTTCTATTATATGATTATTGGTGTGGTGTTTGGTTGCTCATTCAAGAAGTGTGAGTTGAGTAACGTTTATTGTTGAATCTCTTTTAGCCACTGAATCTGTTTTTTATTTGCGGATTGCTGGAAGCCTGATTGCAGCTCTGTTTTGAGAACCTTAAGCTACTTGGATCAATTTTGTATCTTCTAGAAAGTTGTTTATTTCTGAGTTAATTGAATACCCTCCAAATTTGGGATTATTTCGTTGTAAGCATTTCGAGTTATTTGCGTTTGAATACTGAAAGGTATTTCTGCCTTGCTGAAACCCTAGTTTCGAGTTGATATTGATTTCGACATATCTCCTAATCCAGAGTGGTTTTTGGATTGAAATTTTGAAGCAACTCTTCTGAATGTGTTACGTTTATGTCCTCCAAATTACAGCTCTAGTTCACGTGTAAATTTGGAGCTTGATCCATTTCATTGCTACTAGCTCGGGTATTGACAGTTTTTTCGGGATAGATTTGAAAAGTATATTTTTGGGGATTTTGGATTATATCAGCACTCGTCCGAAATAGCCCAGAAGCTATGATTAAAATAGAAATAAAATAATGAAAATCATAGGAAATCATAGAGTGGCCCGATTTTCTCCTGACAGAATCGACCCCCAGCTGGTAGCCGACCTACCCTGCCGTAGCCATTTCCCTCTCTAACCCTTATGTGACGACCCGTCAATTTAAAACCCTTTTTTTTAATGGAATAAAATTTTTCTTTCAAATCGAAGAAATTAGATAATCAAAAAGCATTTACTAAATAAGAAAAAGAAGCTTTATCAGAATTCAAGCGGAAATTAGTTTTACAAACTGAAGGAAACGTTCAAACAACTTTAATTAAAACATTTGTCTTTGAAATCAAACTTAAAGAAAAACAACTAAATACTTTTTCCTTTGGAGAGCCATGGCCTCACAGGTCTACTTCGCCGGATAACTCGCCTCCTCCACGGGGAACGCTTCCTCTTCCGCTCCCGGACTAATAAACTCGTTAAAATCACCTACACCACAAGTAGACACTGTAAACCCAAAAAGGCTTAGTAAGGAATTGGAAAACAAACAAAGCACAACAAATGTTTCTAACTGCTTATATCGGAAAGGGATCCACCCAATCATTCTTTACTTTTTGTTACATCTTTCTTACTCGTGTCTCGAGTTAGGAGACTAGGGCACCCTATAGGAAAATGGGGGAAAACTTAGCATCTAACACCCTATAGTAGACAAGCTTATCTATCCCATGGATGGGAAGATCTTAATTTGGTTTACTGAGTCTACCGTTTAGATCCAAACCATTAACCCGGCCACTATCGATTTGGGAGATTAGGACACCCTATAGGCAAATGGGGGGAAACTCGGCATCTAACACCCTATAGTAGACAAGCTTATCTATCCCATGGACGGGCAGATCTTAATTTGGTTTACCGAGTCTACTGTTTAGATCTGAACCATTAACCGGGCCACTAATTCCCTTACGTACATTATTAATCATTTTAGCTCACATCATGAATACCAACCATGAATGTTTAACTTAGCGACTCTGGCAAGCAAATCTATACTAGCAACATTCGATAATTCAAAGGATTATCCTATACAAACAATCACTTTAAGCAATCATTAAGATTTGAACTACAATCTAATTCATCAAGGAATGCACTATAGCAACAATCATGGAATTACACTCACTTCATTTAAAACATTCAACAACCACGGCAACGAATATCGAAACCTATGGAAGCTAGCAATGGAAGAATAACAACAATTCTAATATCAAATCAAACTACTAGAATACTTCGCAAGTTAATAGAAATGACAATATATATATTAATGAACTGATAAGTGTCTTAGAACCATTAACATGCATTCGACTCTAAACTAACAAGTGACAGTGGAAAGCATTCTAAAATATGATACAAAGTCTAACAGGAATTAAAACAACATGCTTCATAGGTTGGCAACAAACACGGACATGCATGCATCGGAATTGAGTAAATACAACTACGGAACAGCAGTGATTCAACAGAGAATATTAAGCAATTTAAACGTGCTAGACATGCTGATGAATTGACGGAATTTAAACACGAAATAGCAGCTATATTATACTTAACATCGAATGAGTAAACGACAGCGAAGTGGATATTAAAGATGTATACATGCTCTATTTTAACAAGAATTACAGCAATGAAAACATACAATACGTGAGATATTAAACTCTAAAAGTTTGAGTAGCAACAATAGCTAAATGTATATTTAAACATGCTTGTAATTAGCAACAAAACTAACAATTATTTCATGCTTCATAATCTTTAACAAATATCAGTACAACTTATTAATATATTAGAAGTTGTGTAGCTAAATGATTTTACATGCTTTGTGGATTGATATTCACTACACATTACAAACGTGCAATAAGGCCAAAACTAAATTATTCTACACCATATACTAGTAGCAATTCAATCAAAACATATAGCATACTAAAGGAGTTTAACAATAGAATTGATAAAATAACTCAGAAGAAGAGAAGTGAATAAAAACAATCAATTCATAACAATTCTACAATATCATCTAATCCTAACCAGTCCCAAACTCCAAACGAAGTTACATGCAATGGAAGCAACTAGAATTAAGGCTAGGAATTCAACAATACACAATCACGTCCAAGGTTAATATAGATGATCATGAACACAAAAAAAATTCTATAAACTACTTAACATTCAATAACAAAACATACACTTTTACTTATGGGTGGGGCTTTTGGAATGCCAAGACACAATTCCATACCTTCTTTGCTTTGGAAAATCGGAGGTGTGAATTTCACCAATCAATTTTTGGCACAATCTCACAACTCAATTTTTAACGTACCCCTCCAGACCTAATACCCATTCACCATGGACATTTATAAATCCTTAAACTAGCTGGAGAGGGTCGGTTTAGTATGGGGTGGGGGATGGCTGTCACGAAAATGGAGAGAAAATGGGGGAAAATGGAGAGGAAATGGGGAAGAACGTGGAGAGAGACGGTTTACAAGCAGATTTCTCGCAAATCTGTGTACTTCCGAACGCCTGAGGATGGATCTTTTTGCGTCCTCATCGTCTGTATGGCACCAAAATTGAAGACAGATTCATTTCGGATGCTACCATTTAGCGTTCGCCCCATCCGCATATGTCGTCCGCGACATATCAGAACATTACAGATTCAAATCGGACGCTGTACTTCTGCGTCCGCACCGTCTGCATGTGTCGTCTGCAACACTCATAATCTTACAGATTCAAATCGGACACTACACTTTGGCATCCGCTGCATCCGCAAAAGCACAGTTGACAATGAGGACACTAGAATGTCATCCTCCGCGTTCTCAACCCTAAATCTCACTAATTTCCTTAACAAATTCAACCCAAAATTACTCCAATTTGTAACCAATCATCACACAACACATAATTGAGTATTTAACCTCAATAAACATCCTTTTCGACTTAGGAAGATTAAATTATAATTTCTCAAAAATTAGGAAAATACGGGGTATTACACCTTAGGTGATCATTGTGTCTCCTCTCCAGGTAAAGCCTCCTTCCCCTTCCTCCTCTCTCATTTCAATCTTCCTTTCCTCCTCCCAGTGTGAACTCTCCCTCCTCTGCATGAGAGTTCTCCTTGCATGCGTGAGTTCTAGTGAGTGTGAGAGATTATGGGAGAGGACGTTTGAGCTATGTTTGGTTCAGAGTGTGTGAGTGTGATGAAGCAATGGTGAAGCTGGGGAGTTGTCCTCATTGGAGCTGCTAGAGCCAGAGCAGGAGCTACTGTCTGTGAGCCACTGTGGAATGTTGTCCCTGGTTGTGTGTCTTCGACAATGGTAAGGAACGGGTAGTGTCCGACCGTTTAAGCCCTACCCATAAATATAGGATAGTTGTTTCATTGTGTTGTTCTGTTTCTTTAACGTAAATGTTTACTAGAATGATTTCTCTGTTCTTTGTGGTGCTCACTCTACACCCTGTGATATTCCCTGCTATTGGTTGAATTTTTAGATGAATATTCCTTGGTTAATTAATTGTTTTGATATTCTCTGCTATTAGTTATGTCTTGAATGTGATTAGTGTAGAATTGTTTGGCGGTAGAGTTTTCCCTTTGTTGATAGCGTAGATGGAATTATATTCTATACATGTCGTTAGCTTTGTGATATTCTGCCTTACTCCGATGTCACTCCGTAGATAATTCCTTTCATATTAGTTGTTCTCCTTGCTGCACATGTATGGGTTCTTTATTCCCTTAACTATTCTGTTAGGGTGATGTGCATTCTATTCCTGGGTTGTTTTGTTTTGTTGTCAACCATTTCTTACTAAGTCTTTTTAGGCTTACAGTTTATTCGTGGTGTAGGTACCTGCAGGAGAAAATAGCATCATATTAGAAGCAGTGGATGATAGATTTGCACGCGCGAGCTTGTGGTTGGCCAAGCTACGAAAAGTAAGAAATAACCGAGTTGCGGACGAGAGAAAGTCATCCACACTTGTCCGAATCGTAGCAGTTCAGCGATAGAATAAAATTAAATCATAATGAAAATGATGGGAAACCAATCAAAATGCAGCTCGACGCCTCTCACTCCCACGTTCTCGACCCACTGAAGATTTGTTCCCTGCATTCCCTCCTGCCACTCGTACAAATGGTCTCCCAGGTGAGTCCATTTATCTTCAACTCCTTCCGCTCTAGCCTCATTTGTCTGGGGTTTGGTGTTCTTCGTGGAGGAGCTTCGGGTGAGTTCTTGCGTGGGGTTGTTGTGGGCTGCTGCTTGGAGTTGAATCATCGACAAAAAAGGTAAGGATATGGGTGTGTTCTTGGCTTGAGAAAGCCCTACACCCGATTAAAAGTGTGTGTGTGTGAACATAGTGATTTCTGTTCATGATTTAAACTCTGTAAATTTCTTGTATGTCTTAACTCTGTAGTTCCTTTAGCTGCTCTATTTGGTTGTTACATTTTTGCTTCGTTCTGCTGTGACATTCTTACTTTTTCTGCTGCCATATTTCGTCACTGATTTACATTCTCTAGATGATTATGTTTTCTCTAGATGTTATGTTAAAATGATGACAAGATTGTAAAATAGAAAGATGAGTCCGTGAAGTAATGAGGGCTGTCAAGGAGAAATGAGATAGACTTTCTGTTACATTCTGAATATGTTTACTTTTCTGTCATTCCTTATATATATTCTTTTTGTGACTATTAAATCCGCAAATCGCACCCTATTATTATGAAACATGAGTTGTAGTTTCGTTTCCCATGCAATACACTCCTGCTTTTAGCACATTTTGTAGTTCAATTTTGTTGTACAATGCTGTTATTATACTTGCTACACAAAAGCATGTTAAATGATGGATTCCGCTGTTGTTTAAAAATTCACTAAGATGTTCATTTCTATATTGTACGTAGTTATTCGCTACTGTTTATAATTTTTTTTTGGATAAGCATGTTTCCACTACTCTGTTTCGGTACTTTCGCTGCTACAGATAACCGTTTAAGATGCATGTTTCACTATTCAGTCTTTAACATTTTGCTGCTGTTCTAGTCGTTATTAAGCATGTTTTATCTCTGCTCTGTTTGGATATTATCATTACTGCTGTTTATAGTCGTTTAACAAGCATGTTCTCACTGTTTTTTTTCCGTTAATTCCTATTGTGATAGTTATCATTTAAGAAGCATGTTTGCGCCATCCTGTTTGATATATTGCTGCAGATCTAATTGTTACAAAGCGTGTTTCACTGTTCGTTTCGATTATTCTTCGCTGTTAATATTTAGCGTTAAAAAGCATGCTTCGTGGGTTCGTTCGATAATATTCGATGATGTTTTTCTTTAGGCTTATAAGCTTGATCGTGGTTCTAATTCAAAGTTTATTCATAATTCTATGCCGCCGTTACTTTCATTATGTAAAAGCATGCTCTGTTCTTATTTTATTTGGGTGATTATGAGTATGTTTAACTTCCTCCTAGTGGTTATGCGCTGTTATTACCTTCGATATGTACATAAGTCTGTTCTCTTACTTGTATTACCTGTTATATATTGTGAATTCCCTAAGCATTGATGTCTACTTTCCTTATATGTGTTAATAAAGTTGTAAATGCTAGGTTGTATTCACGTTAATAGAAACCAAGTAGGGGGTACCCCCTCGGGGTGGTACCCACATGCGTGAGTGAGGAAAAGCACTAAGAACAAGAATGTTTTAGGATGGGCGGGACACGCCCATCACTGAAAGAAACCCTCCGGCGGGATACGCTGGAAGGGCAGAAACCCTGAAGGCGGGATACGCCAGAAGGGGAGGAACCTTGAAGGCGGGATACGCCGAAAAGGGGACGACTAGGGAGTTGGGGTAGATGGGCACTCCGGACCTAGCCTAGCAGCTAGGATACACCCTCACCTAGTCGGGAAAGGGACTAGCATGCGCACAGGAGGTTAGAAGCCAATCAACTAGGCCATCTCAAATGACAACCTCCAATCTCCAGCTCGAAGTATGAGTAAGGAACCAAGAACCAATGAACGTAATAAAAGAGTTGGTTTGGGTGGCCCCCATTCCAAGAAGAATTAAAGAGAGAGATATGCATAATTGTTTTTCCCCATTTCCTTACTAGGTGAAAGCTCATGTCCTTACTTGTGGTATAGGTAATCAGTTGATTATGCCAGGAGTTATAGAGGAGGCCATTCCGGTGGAGCCTGAGGTAGATCCGATAGAGATGCTAGCGGAGTAGTAGTACGACACTAAGAAGTGAATAAGAAGAAACTTTTGTAAGGGCTAACGTCAAAACTTATTTTTGTGGACGTTAATTTTCCTTTTACCCTTATTGAATGTTATCCGGAATAGTACGTGGATTTGTCTTTGGAAATTTAAACACTTAAAGTTAAATTATCACTTTATCTTATGCTTTAAATTACGTTTTCCCCAAAAAATTGTTAGTCACAGTTTTCCTTGACAAAATGACAGTTTTCGTAAGTTGGGTTTCTGTTTAGTTATGCTTCCGCAACTTTTAAGAATGAATTTTCATATCGCTTCCGCAAATCGTAACTAATTGTTGTTCACTATTTAATGAATGATAAAACAAGCTTTTGGTAACGATTGGATTGTTGCACTCTGATAGTCCTTTTAGGAAAAGATTTCTTTTTAAAGAAAGATTTGACTCCAAAACTTGTTGCTTTCATAATTAATAATGTATTTTTAAAATGGTTAAGAAATCCGGGTTGTTACAGTTGTGGTTTGGTTAGTTACGCCTAGCACAAAAATCAAAGTATACGAAAATTAAATGAACGTAATTAGTCATTTTTTTGGACCGGTTAGTTACGCCCGACACAAGAACCAAAGATAAGTAATAATTGTGGTCCGGTTTGTTACGCCCCACACATATGTTTGTGGGGTCCGATTCAATACGCCTGGCACATAAACAGTAAAAGACTGAAACAATATGAGACAACAGAATGAAACAGTAACATACGTAAATAGCTGTTTTTGTGGACCGGTAAAATACGCCCGACATATAAACTAAAGATAAATAAACCAACTGTGGTCCAGTTTGTTACGCCCGACACAGATGTTTATATAATTCTGTTTGATTTGCTCAATATATAAACAGTAAAAGACAGAAACAGTAAACAGATGTTTGTATGGTCCGGTTTGATACGCCTGATATAAGCAAATGAAAGAACAATAAAAGGCAAGAACAGCAAAGAGAAACAAAATAGAGAACAATATACAATGTTATAGAAATTGTATGTGAATTTCATGTTTTTTGTTTATACCACGTACAGAGTATTAGGCTCATAGTTAGGTCCCGTTGATATAGGTAAGGAGCAAATGAATGGATAAAGCTGTTAATGGATGTAGCTGATGGAGTATCATTGTGTGGGCGTTTGTGCTGTTGGCGACATTGACCTGTGGTTATGGCTCACGGTATGAAACAATTGTGTTTAAATGTTTTAAAAAGCTTTTAAGAGTTTTATGACTTCAATAAGTTAATGTGTTTATTTAAACAATGAGTTTATGGTATTAAATTGTAAAGGACTTCCACTATATGTTAACTCTGAGACTTTTGTTGTATGTTTATGACTCTAGTTTCCAATTATGCAAATGATTTAAAGAAAAGAAAATTTTTATACGAAAAAAGTTACGAGATGTTACAAATGGAGAGCACCAATCTAGATGATCTATGGCGACTGACGAAAAATAGAAAACCCTTCAATGATGAACCTATTGTTCAGAGACACAACTGCTTTAGAGAACTCCAAATAGAGATGAAAAATGAGGCATTTGTTTCTAATGACGGCTAGACGATAGAGAGAACAAATCTCATGAGCAAGACGAATAGCAGGGGGAACAATTTTCCTGTTCCTTTTTTTTTTTCAAAAATTGTAATTTTCTAAAAATTACACAAACCTTGTCTGATGCAAAACGACCGAAGTGAATTTGTTTCCCCATAGTTAGAAACACAAACTCCCAAAATCAAAGCTCTGATACCATTTGTTAGAGATTGAACGACAACCAGAAAAAGAAAATACGATGTGGGACACCAAATTTACGTGAAAAAATCCTTTAAGGAAAAAACCACAGGCAGAGGAATAATCTACTATGAAGATCAAAATACAACAGTAAGTTTTGCGACTCTAGCTTGCATGAATTTATAGAGAAAACAAAACCCTAAATGAGATTTACAATGCAGTCCCACCGACTTAGCCCAAAAGAATTTGGGTCACACCGAAATCTAACAGATAACAAATCCCCAATCACCATATTTTCAACCCCAACAAAATCTGATAATTCTTAACAATGTCTATCCAACTTTAATCTAAACAGGGAATAAACTAAAAGTAAACCAATCACCTGAGTGTAATGTCCAATAACATTCCAGTAGCAGCGAAAAATGGGCAGATCATATACTGAAAACAACTGAGCATATATATCCCCCTATAAGCCTATCTACCAATAATCCAAGGTTGTAGAATAAAATCCAGTAAACAGAACAATGTTCTCAACCACATCTATCCAGCAGTGACCAAGGAATGAAGAATGATACTCAAACAACAAAGCCTAAAATTCTATAAATCTCCAACAAGCCGTAAAAGAAATAGAACACAGCAACCCCTACCCCTAATACCTTCCATTGTAGGGCCAAAAGGCCAATACACGGACAAGCAATACTTACCTTTCAAGGTTGCGAGAGAAAATCCCTCAATCAAAACGCTCCTTTCTCTGACTAGAAAAAATGCACCCTGCCATGCGAACCACCAGGTCGCCAAAATAGCCCACTTGAACCCTCTCCTTTGTAAAACTCTACCTCTTAAACCCTATCTCTCCAGTTGTTGCGAAGATTTCTACTCGCGGGTTCACGGTGTGCTTGCTCTCGAAGACCCAGACATCTCTGTATTGCCCCGTGGTCTAACGTTCGAACGACGATGCTTGCGTTCACACGCGCTCAATAGAGTCGTCCCGATGTTTGCAAGGCCAACGCGTTGCCTTCCCCTATTGACAGCCCTCATCCAATTTTTCGCAGCTCTCCCCTCTTCCCCTTCTTCTTTCCTCTTCGTCACCTTTTTCTCTTTTATTTTTCTCTGGCCCTTTGCTGAAATCCCCCTCATAACCCATGATTTCCCTTTAAATCTTGACCCACTAGGGGTTGGAATAGATTTGGTTCAGTTCTATTCTATAGTTAATTGAAACTGAACCATCTGGGTTTGGTTTTGAAAATAAATAACCGAATCTATTGGAAAACCGATAAAAAATAGAACCTCAGTTTTTCAGTTTTTCTCGATTTGGTTTTTGGTTTTTTCGGTTCGGTTTTTGAAAAAACTAAAAAATTTAGATTTTCTTAGCTTTTCAGTTTTCAAATAGCGTAGATAATATTTGGTATAACGTTTATGTGTCATTCATTTGCTAATTCATATAATTGATTATTTTAAATATTTATATTATATCATGATAAATTACAATCATATAAATAATTAGATTATAGTTTTATTATTTATGAAAATTTTGTAAAAAAAATTATAAAGTGTAGTAGTAAATATATGATTATTGGAATTAGGTTAAATGGGTTGGTTGAGATTTATTTTGGTTCGGTTTTATTCGGTTTTTCTTCATTAAAACTGAGAACTGAACCAAAAAATTTGGTTATATTTGGTTCGGTTTTAAATTCTTTTTTTTTTTGCCTTTAAAAACCGAATCGAACTGAGTAAAATCATTTGGTTCGATTAGGTTACCCTGTTCGAACCGAATCGATTTCCACCCCTATCACCCACAAAACGACAACCAAACTAAAATTTCGAGAATACCCTCTATATTTCCTCTTCTAATTCTAACTTATATTTCCTCTAAATATTTCATATATCCTTCTTAAGTAATATCCACCAAATAAATTTCAATTTTCCTCCCATTATTTTCCAACTCTCCTTCAAATTTAATTGTTATTCTCTCATTTAATTTCTCAAAAATATTTCTTATCTTTCCTCAATAATAATCCAACCATAAAATCTCATAATTTCATATTTAATTTCCATAACCATAAAATAATATACTCTACTAATAGGTCGACTCGATAATTACTAAATACTCTAAACGACATTCTTAATCATTTTAAAATTCGTCCAAAGGAATTTCGGTCATTACATTAATAATTCAAACCATTTTAAGATCATAAAGTAGACACATAAATAAAATATATGTCTTTGGATTGAAAGGAATTGGATGTACACAATAGAAGTTGGATGAGTCCAAAATTGCACTGTTTTAGGATATGTCTTTAAATGAGACTTTAGAATGAGAATTTGGAGAAATGTATAAAAGAATAAATGTTTCTAATATATTAAAGTATGTGACTATGTAATAAAATTAGACAACCAATGTGGTAGTGACACATCTCTCTTGTGGATTAATAACTAAGTGTGTGATTAAGACATAATTTGTAAATGATAAAGGTTAATTAATAATGATTAATTATGATAATCATGGGGATTAACTTAGAACTAAGATAAAGTGATTAGTTTAACTTAAGAATCGTTAAGAATAATTAACCATAGTATTTTTATAACTATCCATGGAATTAAAGGTAAAATGATGAAAATCAAATTACAAATTGGATAAAATGGTCTTTAAACCCCATGAAGTCTCTAGGAAATGGGGGGAATGGCTTAGATTCAGCCATTTTCATGCTAAACCAGAGAAGGGAAGAGAGAAAAGAGGAGGAGAAAGAAAAGAAATGGACAAATTAATGGGGAAGGAGAGAGATTCAATCATTGATTCTTCAAGAAAAGTTGATCTACACTCAAACAACAACCTTTTGAACCAAAAATCAAGAGGAAAAAGTGAAGAATAAGTTGTCTTTAAGAGGTAAGAACCTTAACTAAGTATTTATTAAACTACGTTAAATATTGCATAGTTTAGGTGAAGGAAATGATAGGTTTAGGAATTATATGTGAAATTCATGGATTGCATGTTGGTATTTATGGATGATATGGTTTTATTGATGATTAAATTGGTCAAGTAAAAGATGATTTTATGGAGATTTAAAGATGTGAATTGAATTGGATTAACATTAATGATATTGAGTTGTTAAGGTTAAAAGTAAGCATGAACTACTGAATTAGATAAATATATCTAAGTGATTTGATTTTCATGGTATGAATAAGGTTTGATAATGGTTATTGCTAAAAATTGGTTGAATAAAGATTGAAGTAGTGGTAATTGAATGGTAGCATGGAAAGTGCATAATATTGGTTAAATGGGCTTGTCGTGCTTAAGTGAAAGCATGGATGTCTCTAGATGATGATAGTTAAATTTGATTCAAATAATTAATATTTATCTTATGGGTGGATTATAAGCATGGAATTAATATGCAATTTTTTAGTTGGTCCTTGAAGGAAGAGTATTTTAAATTATAAGTTAGAAAGCATGATTTGAATATTATGCTTGAATGAGTTTAAATAGATTAAATTATCTATTTGATGGATTACAAAATATAAATGTGATTCTAGAATGGTTTGATATGGATTTAGAAGAAAATTGAATGTTAGAAATGTGAGAAATTGGGAAATAAATATGGGAATGGATGTCCTGTCTCTTGGGCGGACGTTAAGACATGTAAAAATGCTTTTGGGATTGATGACCGGATTGAAGCTGTATGTTTTGTTGGTCGAACGGAAACCAAATTTTGTCATGAATTGTCTTCAAATTGCACTAGTGCAGATGACCGCGATTGAGGGGCGGTTTACCAGACCTAGTGTTTTTTTTGTATATTATCCTTAGGTTTTTAACCATTTGTTTACCCATTGTATATACCATTTTGGGAGATTATTGATATATAAATAGGACATATCTGGATAGATGTATAACACAATTTCATGCATCCTTTATGTGTGTTTAATAACAAGATTTGCATAGTTCATTTTACATGTATTATTAGTATGTATTATATTCATTTAATGAATGCATAGTGTAGATGTCAAATTATGCATCATGATATATTTATATGTACAAAACATATTATCTAGGTGATATTGTTGGTCATAGAGGAATCTAATATACCTCGCTAGGCTATGTATTGTGTGAAGTATAAAAAGTGAAAAAATAGAAGAGGAGTGACTATGGGTCCCCCTTGGGTTGAGAGACCCTAGCCCCCTGAGGTTTTGTTATTCATGGACACACCTATTGGAGACAATGGTCACTATAATGGGGTTTCATGGCCGTGTGCGACTTTACATACGATGGTGTATGATCATTCATCATGATAGTCATATAAATGTTGACATTCACAAATGTGTTGATACTCATGTACATATTAATAAAACAACACTTGTTAAATAATATGATCATTTAATAATAAATGGAGCATTGCACTTATTCACATTATGATTGCATCATTGTGAAAGAAGAGTTGTGATATGCAATTTATAATTACTATATAATTATGGGTCATGGGATGATGTAGTTAGATGGATTGTCATGGTATATAGGCTATGATTTGTTAAATCATAAGTTTAGGCATTGATATATGCATCATGTTGAGGAGTTCCTTCATACATAGGGACTTTGGTGGTAGACATTAATTGTAAATGTCCAGATAGTTTGCAATAGACATTAAATAGAAATGTCTAGATAGTTTGTGGTAAACATTAATTTGAAATTTCTAGAAATAAGAAAGTTCTTCATATAGAGGATTAAGTAGTTGACGCATAGCTTATGATAGACATACATTATAAATATCTAGATAGTTGAGATTAGACCCATATTAGAGGTTTCTAGTATTGGTATTAAATAAATCATAGAAGAAAATGAGAGATGGTTTGGGAATCAGACATTAATTGAAAATGTCTAAATGGTGATGGTGATAGGTGGATCAAAATAGAACGTGATCTAGAATAAGGAAAATCAAGTTGGAAAGTAGGAAGATCTATAGAATAAGTATTCTTTAAAATTTGATGGTACTTATTTGGAATAGCACATAAGGTTTATGTTGAGGAATTCAATAATTGAATATGTATGAGAATAAGTTGTGCTTAAAGAGAAAATGCACAAGAGAATTGGGAATGTAAACTATGGTTATTAAATCATAGACTTGAGTGTTTCTACATATGCCTTAAACACTTCTTACATAAAGAACTGCATCACATAAATGAGATATTAATTAAAATATCTAAAAATCTAGATAAAATATAGATTTTGGATGTGTGATCATGAGAGTTGATCAAAAGTTATATGTTGAAAGTTATGGATGTGAGGATTGATAATGCTGATCTTAGTACATAGTTAGTTATGATAATTGTATGGTTGATTGAATCCTTATGTTAGAATTTTTACTAAGCTCAAAAAGCTCACTGTTCTTTATCATGTTTTTCAGAAACAAGTGGTAGCAGCTCAAAGCTAAAAAGGTAAAGATCAGTTGAATTGACGATTTGCACAACATAGACCCAATGTATGAGTTTGGGTTTTTACTGTAATGTATTTAGTTTTAATTCGGCCCATGTTTGTAAATAATATTGTACAACTTTCCTATTTGTGTTGGAAATTTTATTTATGTGGCTCAATTGCGCGATCACATATGGTGATTGGTAAGCTTCCCCTAAGAGTTGTGAGTTGTGTTGTCGTTCTTTTGGTGGAGAATCTAATTCGCGGTGCAATTCCCGAGGGGATCGGGGGTCGGGTCGTGATAGCACTCGACCAGATATTGCTTTCACCATTGAAGTAGTTAGTCAATTTCTCTTTGATCTCAAGAAAGAACATTAGGCAACAATTAAATGAATTCTAAGGTATCTCAGAGGTACTTCCAAAACATGCTTATGTTATGGTAATGGTGAGCCTGTCATATATGGTTATATAGATTATAATTTGGCAAGCGATGTTGATTCAAGAAAATCAACTTTTAGGCATATGATTACTTTTGCTGGAGTCCAAATTGCAAAAATGTGTTGCTCTATCGACTATAGAGCTGAGTATTTAGCTATTACTGAAGCTTGGAAGGAATTTTTGTGGATGAAGAGGTTTCTACAGAAATTTAGACATTTACAAGAAAAATATGTTCTCTATTGTGAATATCAGAGAGCTACTCCCCTTTACAAGAATCCGATGTTGCATGCAAGATCCAAACATATGGATGTTTGATACCATTGGGTGCGAGATAAAGTCCAACTGCAAGAGTTGTTTGTTGACAAGATTCACACCGATGAGAATGGGTCTGATATGATAACGAAGGCATTACTTAATGAGAAACTTGTGAGTTACAAGTGGAAAGTGTGAATGGTGGAGCCCTTCGCATGAGGTAGAGGAGGAGATTTGTTGGGTTCTGTCTGATTTTGAGACGACCCGACAAAATAATAAAATAAAATTAAAGATAAAGAAAGAGACAAGTGATTGTTTGAAAAGAGATTAAAGAGAGAAAAAAGGAGATAGAGAGAATTGGAGAGTGAGATATAGCTAGAGAGAGATAGAAAAGAAAAATGGAATTTTTCTTCAGATTTTTTTAATCTATACGTATAAGATTGAATGACCAATTCGTCTCCGTTTCCACCAAGATTTCAAAGTGTTCTTTGTGTCAACAAGATCAACAATTCTAACTGTTTTGATTATTAAGAGCCAAAGTCTTTTGAGTTGTCATACCAGTTAGTTTGATGAGATCCCTCTATTTTTTTATTGTTTGCCGATAATATTGATTCTTAAGATTAATCGCTTTTTTTATTGTTTCTTCTACCTTATTCTAGAAATGATTATAGTGTACCTATTATTTTATAGTAGAATATCATATCAGTATTTGGTCCCGTTGATGTAGGCATATTGTCGAACCATGTTAAATTCAATGTCTCATTATTTTTTGTTTTATTTTATAGCTTAATAATCTAATTTTAATAAAAAAAAAGAATTTATTTACTGCTAGATGAGAGACTTAGAGAGGAAGAAGAAGAAGCAGCAGGAAAAGGGTGAGAGAGAGAAAACGAATATCATCCATCTATTGTATTTTGTTCTGTTCTAATTTTAATAGATACATAAACTCATAACTCTAGAAACGACGCCGTATCATTATTCCAACATCCCCCAGCAACCTGATGGTCGTAGAACAGAAAGCTTGGACCGAAGCAATTGAAAACAAGAAGTAGGAAGCGGCTTAGTCAAACAATCTGCTAACTGGTCAGCTGCAAGAAGGAATTTGACGAGTAACAATTGTTGAGCAACCTTCTCACGAACAAAATGAAAATCGAGTTCGACATGCTTGGATTTTGAATGCAACACCAGATTAGAGGAGAGATACGAAGCACTAACATTATCAGTGAAGATGGTCGGAATAGACATAGGAATACCTAGCTCTCCATCCAAAGAGACCAACCAATAAATTTCTGCAGCGCCATTAGCTACAGCTCTGTACTCTGCCTCTGTGCTAGAGCGAGAAACAGAGCGTTGTTTACAAGAAGACCAAGAAATTAAGTTGCCGCCATAGAAGATGCAATAGGCACTGGTGCTCCGACAATCATCAAGGCATGAGGCCCAATCAGCGTCGATAAAGCCAATCAAGTTGGGATCGGAACACTTGGAGAATTGCAAAGAAAAATCGACCGTACCTTTTAAATAGCACAAGATTCACTTGACTGCCTGCCAATGGATGTCAGTCGGAGAATGCATAAACTGACACACTTTATTAACGGCAAAACTAATATCCAGCCTGGTTAACGTACAATACTGTAGAGCTCCAACAATACTCCTATAGCGAGATCCATCTGGGAAAAGAACCCCAAAATGAAGAGATAAGGGCTGACTAGCAGCCATCGGTGTTGGAACTGGATTAGAATCCAACATGGATGTACGAGAGAGAAGATCGACAATATACTGGTGCTAAGATAAACTGAGCGTAGAGTCATCCCATTGCACAGAAATCCCAAGAAAATGATGTAAAGGACATAAATCTTTCACTGCAAAGAGAAACAGTAGATACTGTAGGAGTTCTGTAATAAAAGTAGAGTCATTGGTTGTTAAAATTATGTCATCAACATAGACAATAAAGAAAGCAGTAATCTGGCCTGACCGAAAAATGAACAAAGAGGCATCAGAACGAAAAGCTATAAAACCGCGTTGGAGAAGAGCAAGCTGTAACTTCAAATACCAGGCGCGAGGAGATTGCTTCAGACCGTAAATGGATTTTCGCAAAAGATAAACTTTCAAAGCATCAGCAATATAGCCCGGTGGTTGAGACATATAAACAACCTCCTTTAAGTCCCTATGTAAGAAAGCATTTGAAATATCAAGCTACCGAATCGGCCAAGAATGCGAGAATGCATGAGCGAGAACTAGTCAAATTGTTGCTGGTTTAACCACAGGACTAAAAGTCTCAAAATAATCCACTCCTTTGGTTTGAGAAAACCCCTTTGCCACAAGTCTGGCTTTGTGACGAGCAACCGAACCATCTGGATTTAGTTTAAGCTTGTAAACCCACTTGCAACCAATTATTTTAGCGCTAGGCGGAGGATCAACTAAATCCCACGTTCTATTGCGGTGAAGAGCATCCAATTCAGAAAGCATAGCTTTTGTCCAAAGGGAAGATTGCGAAGCTTGGGAGTACGTAGTGGGCTTAGAAGGAAGGGGCACCACATGTTGAGTAAACACCTTGAGTTTATGAATGTCCGCTTTGGCACGAGTAACCATCGGATGGACATTGGTAGGACAAGGAACAGATTGTAGTGGAGGAGAAGGAGACAAGGGTGAAGGAGAAGGGGAAGAAGGTTGTAAGAGAGGAGAAGACAAAGAAAAAGGTGAGGTAGAAGTAGAAGGGGAAGAGGAAGAATCAAGAACTGGAGGAGGAGAAAGGGGCAGAGAAGAAGAAATTGGAATAGAAAGAGAGACAGGGGACGAAGAAGCAGGATTGGCAGCAAGATCTGAAACAGCAAAAGGAAAAAAAGTTTCATTGAAGACACCATGACGAGAGATGTACCAGCGGTCATTGTCCATAGAATAACACAAATACCCTTTGTGGTTGGGGCTGTAACCAAGAAATACACATTGTTGAGAACGTGCTTCTAATTTATGTCTATTGAAAGAGTGAAGTGCTAGAAAACAAGCACACCCAAAGACACGCAAGTGATTGTAATCAGGCATCTGATTGTATAGACATTGAAAGGGAGAAATATTATTAAGAATAGCAGTAGGAAGATTATTAATAAGAAAAACAGAGGATTGAAATGCATACGGCTAGAACTTAAGAGGAACACTAGCTTGAGAAAGAATCGACAAACCCATTTCAACTAGATGTCAGTTTTTCCGCTCAGCACGACCATTCTGTGCTAGTGTATAAGGAGATCAAACTCGGTGATGGATTCCAAGGGAAAGGAATAGGGAGGTGAGAGAGCGAACTCACCTCCCCAATCCAATTGAAATTCTTTAACTGTGCAACGAAATTGATTTTGAATGAAAGAATGAAATTGAATAAAACAATTATAAACTTCATCCTTAGTACGCAAAAAATAAATCCAACAAAAACGAGAGTAATCATCAATGAAAAGCAGAAAATAGCGTGTAGATGTAATGGAAGTAACAGGAGCAGGGCCCCAAATGTCAAAATGAACAAGATCAAAAGGATGAGAGGCACGAGAAGCAGAAAGAGGAAAAGGTAGATTATGTCGTTTACCAAGTTGACATGCATTACAAAAAGAAGTAGAAGAAGGAGAAGGCAAAGATAAAAGTTCAAAAACTTGAGACAGAACTTTAGCAGACGGATGCCCAAGACGTCGATGCCAAACATCAGAAATGGAAGAAACACCAGATTGAACTGTGGTTGCAAAAACGGAAGGAGCAGAACCAGAATTTGGAGGGAGCTTGTAAAGACCATCAACAAGTGGACCCTGAAGCAGAATCTCCCTGGATGAACGATCCTTGACAAAAAAGGAAGAAGAGCTAAATTCAACGATGACATTGTTATCACAACACAACTTAGCGACGCTAACTAAGTTATGAGAAAGAAAAGGAGAATGCAAGACATTTTGTAGAAGGATCGGTTTGGAAGAAGTAGAAAGTATTGTGGTACCTGAGTTAGCAATAGGTATTGCTTTACCATTGCCCATCATAATTTTCTCGTGGCCAAGATACAGTGTAGCATTCATCAGTTGAGCCTCGGAGGATGTAAAATGGTGAGTAGCTCTTGAGTCCATAAACCAGGGCGCTGAGACATCTGTAGCATGCAGAGGAGAGTTGGATGACAGAGCAGAAGGCAGAACTTGAGTACTAAAATTTTTTGGAGGAGGTTGATAAGAAGTGTTTGTGCAATGATAGCACACCACAGCTGTATGACCAAGCTTAAAACAAATCTGACACCTAGGCTTGAACCCATTTTTTTTGTTGAATTTAGAGAACTATTGTTGCCCAGTAGGAGCACGACCAAGAATGCTTTGCGAGGAAGGCATACTGTCAGTCTGAGAAGAATCGTTGTAAGCAGGTCGAGGAGATTGAAAATTTACTTGAGGCAGAAGTGTATGAATCATAGGAGCAGAATTTTGTTTCTCCAAACGAAACTCAAAATTTAACAATAGGCTCTATACTTCTTCAATAGAAGATTCCCCAATTCTGCTGGTAATAGCTACAACAAATGGATTGTATTCACTGCCCAATCCATTTAACAAATATATAAACTGATCCTTCTGGCTCACTTTCTCACCAATAGCAGAAAGTTGATTACAAATACCAGTGAGCTTTTGAACATACAGTGCAGCAGACATGCCATCCTTAGCTAGATTTTGAAGCTGACTACGAAGTTCAATTATACGGGCAAGCAAGCTAGCTGAAAAAAGTTTTTCCAAGGCCAACCAAATCTCTCCAGCAGTAGTATTAGACACAATTTGAGTAAGAAGCGAGTCAGAGAGAGAAGCGTAAATCCAACTCATGAGCAATCTAATGTAACGTTCCCAAAGAATGTATTCTGGGTTTGATTCCAGATTAGGCAAACAAGGAGGAGCAGCAGCCGAACCAAACAGAAAAGATTCTAAACCATTCGCAATCACAATATTAAAAAGTTGATTTTTCCATACCAGATAGTTATGAGCGTCCAATTTGACTCTGATGTTGTGATTTAGAGTCAAAAAAGGGGGAAGAGTAGAAGCTGTTGTAGAAGGTGGAGTAGAAGCTGGAGTAGAGGCAGGAGTGAAGGCAGGAGTGACTTCGCTGCTTGAAGACACCATCCCTGGCTCTGATACCAAGATGAGACTTAGAGAGGAAGAAGAAGAAGTAGCAGGAAAAGGGTGAGAGAGAGAAAACGAAAATCATCCATCTATTGTATTTTGTTATGTTCTAATTTTAATATATACACAAACTCATAACTCTAGAAACGATGCCGTATCATTATTCTAGCACTGCTTAATTGAGTTTTATAGACCATTTTTCCAATCAAAATATTGGGAAGAGATTCGTGAGGAGTGAGGAGACAATCAACTCCAGCCGATTTTGTCGACTACTCTGCCTTCGATAACTCTCCCAAGATTCCAGACACACAGATTAGTGTTACGACTGAGAAATATTGACATTTAAAAGAACAAAATAGGATTCTTAAGGAAGCTCTTGATAAAAAGAAAAATGAACTTCAGTTTTTGCAAATTATGCGTACTCATACGATAAGCAATCTTACATCGCAGGAGCTTGCTCAGGCCGCGATTTTCAATTTCAACAGTGATGACAAGATGAGTTCTACTGAATCATGGGCCTCTCCGTTGATGTAAGAATTATAGTACTTCAGAAATGGAAACGAAATATCCCCACCAACTTGCAAAACTGTAATGGAAAGATCGAACATAGTCAATGTTAATACACTAGTAAGAAATTCTCAAATCTCTATAGATAGTGTTTGATTTGGAGCAAAACCAGGTGTTACAGGCAAACCCAGATAAAAAAACTTGATTATGAATAAGTAGCTTTGACAGAAAAAGAAATGCATCATGTCCCAACAGATCTGAGAGAATCTCTTAGCAAATTGATCGAGCTTGTTGAGGGGATCAGTTTTCCATCTCCTGATTATAACAACTCTTAAAGAAAAAGTGAAGTCGAGAAGTCATTGTATCCTAAAGAGAAGTTATCTTACTTTAGCATGGCTGCACCACCAACAAATCTCGATGTTCGATATAAGAAAGTGTAGGATATCATGAAAGAATTATGGGTGGCGGATGACAAATTGAATGGAGGTTGATTGTAATCAACCTAGGTGATCAACCTCAAATCAAAAATGGATATTTAATATGGGTATTGAAATGTATGGTTGATAGTAATCAACTTGGGTGATCAACCTCAAATGAAAAATGGGTATTGAATATGAGTATTGAAATGTGCAGTTGATTGTAATGAAATCAACTTGTAATTATAAAAAAAAGAAATAATATATATTAGATGATTGATTGGTGTGAGGATTAATCAATATATGGTAAATTATGGGATTTACGGATGACTTTGCCGGTTGTTCGCCGATTCTGTAATCGTCCACCATGATCATCTGCAAATCTCAAAACAATGAATTCTACGGCCGATTGATTGATTGGCGGTCGATCGGCCATGAAGGAAATCAATCGACCGCAAATCTTGAACACCGTATGAAGATGTTAAACTGTCGCTAGAACTGGAAGGTCTTTGACTTTGAGGCTTCTCAGATGCATGGAACGTTACTATTGTCACTTCTTCATCTTCGTAAGGTTGCTGAAGGGGTGCTAGAGTGTGGCCATTTATGAAGGCCATTTTAAGATGATAGTCGACACGAAAATTAATGGTTCGTCATCTTGAAACGTCTAGATGATTGATTATCATTCCCTTGGCCTTCCATCTTCACGTATGTTGAAGGGTCAGTAGTCGTGGCCTATAAATTGAAGAGGGAGGAGAGCAATGTTGGAGGGAGAGGGAGAACATGTGGAAGCTCTGCCAAAATATCGTGAGGGTGTCCTACTTCTATTGTTTATGAGAATGGGAGAGAGAAGAGAGTTGTTTTCATGATGATACCATGAGTGGGTGACACTCCTGTGAGGCTAAAGTTGAGGTCTCTGGAGAGGTTAGTGAAGGAAGAGTTTGTGAGGGTTTCTAGAGTTTTTAAGAAAGAAATTAAGAGAGATAAATAGCTAAGAATTTAGTAGGGAGAGTAAAGAATGAGATTCTTGATTTTATTGAATGGAAGAAGTTTGAAGGAATAGATAGTGCATGAATGACTTTGAAGGTTCTAGTTGAATGTGAAGGAGAAACTGTTGTGAGAATCTGGAATTTTGGGTGAACTGAGCAAAAGGATCTGAGAGAGAGATGATTAGCCGTGAAGGTTTTTGAAGGAAAAGAGGAACGATTCTGTGAGGAGTCTAGATACGCAAGTCTTATGGTTTTGTGAAGGAAAATTTAAATATTAACTCATTAAAGCTAATGACTCCAAGTACATTGTACTGCATGTGTTTTGTCCGAAAGGGCCTACATCAGGGAATTAGGGGATGTTTGTTTGATGCTTGTTTACTAAATGCATAGCTTAAGTTATATTTGGAGACGTACTATTGAATCGTGTATGTTTATTAGATTTAAGTTTAGTTATTTAATTAGGAAATGGAGCACATTTTAAGGTTACGATAATAGACACGATAGTTAGAATTATATATGCTTGCATCATTGTTCCTAATGCACATGAAAGTACAAACGCAACTGAATTGCGAATAAACGTAAACATGAATGGTTAGTTCTTATGTGAGTTTGGAAACTTAAGAGGTTGCTTTTACGTGGGAATGAGTCATAGAATAAATAACAGTAAAAGACAATTAAGTAAAAGAATATGGAGAGAATAGCTTGAGTTTGTTAGTTTGCTCTCGATTGATGTCGAAACAGATCAGCTAATGGTAAGTGAGGCCATTAGCATTGATGCGCATGGTTGCTAGTGTGTTCTCGATTGATATCAGAACCGATTGTTGTACATTAATGTGTACAACTGCTAGCAAAGCTTTCGATTGATGCCATAGCTGATTACCGGAGGTGAACATATTTGGGTGACTTCAGAAACTGAAGAGGTTGCTCTCATCCAATGGGTGGTTGAGTTTAGAAATTGAAGAGGTTGCTTTCACCCCAAATTATAAATAACTGATTTGGGGGAGTTCGGAAACTGAAGAGGTTGCTCTCATCCAACGGGTGATTAGATCAGGGATTGAAGCAGTTGATGAGGCATTTGTACGTTGCGGGCTTGACAGCTGGTTAGGCTAAAAGATTAAAGAAGAAATGAAATGTTTGGTAAAAACATTTTTGAGAAAAGTGAGTCTTTGTTATAGTATTTCAATTTTATTAAAAAGGTTCTCAAATTGTGTTTGATTCTTTGGTATTGAATACAAGTCTTCCACTGTTGTAAATGTTTTAAAGTTTTACAGTGTGACATATTTTAAGTACTAAATGGTTTAACAAAAAGGAGTTTATTGATGCACTTCTTATTTAAGCTAGTTTTCAAATGAAAAGTCTTCTGCTGTAATTTAAAAAGAAAAAGTTTTCAAAATTCATAAGTTTTAAATTGTAAGAATAACCAGGATGTTACAAATGGTATCAGAGCTCTCGGGTTTTAAAATCGGTTCTGTATACTGCCTACCTGCACAAGTCATAACTTGGAAATACTTCATTGACTGTAAGTGTAATACCTTGAACTTTTTATTTTAGAATTTAATAAGAATAATTAGACGGAAAGTGGAGATGTTCGGGTAATTGGAAAATAATTAGAGATTTTTTGATTTATTAAAAAATTATCGAGGTATTACCAAGGACGTATCGATAGATGATTATTTCGATAATTTATCAGGTGATAATTATAATTAACATGGAAAAGAATAAAATGAGATTTTATCAGATTAGTAGGGATTAAAATGTTAGAGAGCGATTAAGTGAAGATTTATTGGATATTAAGTGAAAATTTGGATTAAAGGAAATTAAAATAGATATTACGGGTTGAACTGATTTGGTTTGACTCGATCTGAGAATAATTATGTGGTTCGGTTTTTAGTCAAACGAAGGAGAATAAAATGAGATTTATTGGACTTGTTTGAATTGAGGATTTAATTGAAGGGTGTAAATAAAGAAGGACATAATTAATTTGGGGATTTGTTATAAAATAAAGGGAAATTAAAAGGAGTTGGTGGAGATCTGGTTTAGTAGAAAACCAATACGGTTCAGGAGTCATTGTATTTGTTTTTAATTTTGGCCTTCGGCCATTTCATTGAGAGAAAGAGAGGGACGAACAGAGAGAATAGAAGAGGGAGAGAGGCAAGCTCGGGAGTTCGCTGGTGACAAAGAGCGGGGGGAACGGTGACGGGGCTAGAGCGCAAGCTCGGACGATACGGTGATGATGGGTTCCTACGGCAAGCGAGCGGACGGAACAGAGCAGGCGAGTCGCAGAAGCTAGGTCTCGAATTTGGGGCTCTCGCAGAGGTGATTTCTGGCGACGGGTCCGGCAGCGATTCTGGCATCAGTTCGAGGTTAGCTAGTCAATTTCTTCCTCCATTTTCTGGTGATTCAAGTGTTGACAGGGAACGATTGGGCTGGAGAGTTGCTGGTGGCAGGGGCGATCAGAGTCACCGTTCGAGCTGGACCGGCCGAAGGCCTTGGTCCAGCTGGTTGCTAGGTCGAACCGGTGATGACAAAACCAACAACTCGCGTGGGGAGCAGCCTCTGGAAAAGCTGGTGCTGTCGGTGGCTTTAGTGCGCTGGTCGAGCATATGCACTCTGCCTTCTGGGAATGGGCAGAGGGTGTGTCTTCTAAAAATTCAGCCAAAAGTTAAGCTGAGGAGATAAAGAGGGAGATCGAGAAGGAAGAGCTCTCTGGAAGGGAATGAGAGCCGAAAGAAGATGAGGATGCATGGGTGTTCTGGAGCTGCTGGTCTATCCTGTTTCTTGTGAGGATATGTCGACAGTTTTGGGTAAGATAAATGTTAATTTGATTAGTAGAAATTAATGAAGAGATATTAATCTTCTGATGGGTTTGATGTCTGCCGAGGGTGAGTAGATAGTGGGATTGGTTAATCTGTTGTTTTGGATAAATACGATGGATGGTTATTCTTTAATACGTTGGATGTATGTTCTGGAAGTCACTGTTCTGTTAATATATGTTTAGCTAATGCCTCTATTGGTTTATAGTTTCTGGATTTTTGTGAATGAAAATCAATCTGTTGAATGATTTGTTGGAAGCAATAATCTATAGGTTTTAGAAATGATTTTGGTTGTCTGCTATGATATGTAGTTTGTCATTGTTCTGTGTTTTGGACTCTCCGTGTTGCCTGTTTAATGGCTGTTGGACGTAGAAACATGTTGGATCGAATTATTGAATGTCAGAATATATGGAAATGCCCTCTGTTCAGTATAGTTTGGTATGCTCCTTACAGATTACTGCCTCTAGTTTTGGTAAAGCGTTCCATGTCAATTATGTGCTATGTCATTGGGTCTTTATGTTCTGTCCTTAAAGATAAAAAGGAAGTGTTAAATTGATATTTTGGATCAACATGTTGGATGATTATTCTTTGTTATAGTAATAATCTTTGGTGAAGCATGAATTTACTGGATATAACTCGTTAAGCTCTATTAATGTAGTCTATGGTTGGATGTGTTAAGTGCTATATTGTTGGATATTGGATTGTGATAAGTGTAGAACTGTGATGTTTGGAGATAACTTTTGATTCCCGCTTTGATAATGAATATGCTATGATTTATAGCTTGGTTCTGGAATTGAATATTTCTAAGGAATAAGTGTTAAGTGAGTTCACCTTTATGAAGTTGTTATTACATCTCTGGTTAACTGTTGGTTGTTAAGATCAAATTGTTAGTCTATGCTGGACGAAGACATGATGAGGGTTGAGCAATGAATGTGGGGATTGATTATTCAACTATGTAGTAATTAAGCAAACGCTTCCTCTTAAGGGGTCTTAGAATGAGAACAAAGGATTTGAATAGGAAAGACGTTATAATTTAATAAGTAGGTTAAATGATTGTATTAATGACTAGATGTTTCTAAATATGAAGGTACTAAGAAGAAGAAGGGATAACGAATAAGCATTGAACACTTTAAGCAAACGAGGTAAGTGATATGCATGTGTTTTGGTCTTCGGACCCTACATTGCAAGATTAGGAGATGTTTCCTAGCATGTTTCGTTGTTTACAATTTTAACCGCATGTTTCGTGGTTTACTGATTTTGCAACATGCTTATAATTAGTAATCGCACGTTTTGTTGTTTACAGTTTTAATCGCACATTTCGTTGCTTACTACTTTCCTAGCATGTTTCCTTGTTTACAGTTTTAACCGCACATTTCGTTGTTTACTGCTTTTACAACATGTTTCGATGTTTATTTATGCTTTTAGAAATTGTATGCATTCATGAGTATTATATGAAACAGATACAAATAATGACGAATAATAAGGCATAACAAAGGAACAAATCACGATCGAAGAAATAGATGACGAATGAAGAAACAGATAACGAACGAATAATAAGCTATAAAGAGTAAAGATAAATGAGAAATAACTAATGCAATTAAAGTAAAGAAGAGAAAACGGCAACGATATGATGCGAGACTATTAAGTCCTTCGTGGACATGGTCGCTAGCAAGCTTTAGGATCATGCCATCGTCGGTAGTAAGCTTTCGGATTATGCCATTGCTACTCGCATCGGTTGTAAGGTCCCTGGATTATGCCGGGACAAATGGCCAATAATTAGCAGGCTCTCGGATTATGTCATCGCTGCTATATCGGAGGTTAACGATGAAAAGAACGACCAATGAAAGACAACAATTAAAATGATAATCTAAAACACAAAAGATAAAAAGATAAGAGGAAAATGACGAAAACGATGATGAAAACGTAAAAGATAAGAAAATAAGAAAAAGACGAAAACTGAACCTGCATGTAGTATTAAAATAGGTATTATCACTTACGGAGCATTAGGCTCATAGCTTACGTCTTGCGATGTAAGAAAAGGACGAACATATTTAGGAGCAGCTGATGAAGGATTTGCGCGAACGAGACTTGCAGCTGGTTGGTTAATTAAAGTAAAAATGAACAAACTGTAAATATAAAGTAATATTTTATTAATTGTTTTAAATGAATTAACTGTGCTTCCACTACACTTTTAATTAAAAAAAAATTTTATCAATTAAATTACTATTTACGCTTCCGCCACGTTTTCAAAGGAAAAGTAATTTACACTTCCGCTATGTTTTAAATAAAAGATTTTACAATGCTTCCGCATTTTATTAATTGAATTTTTTTTATAACGAGTTTAACAAAGGGTTAGTAGCAGTTCGGTTAGACACACTCTGATATTTCTTTAAAAGAGTTTTAAATAAAGAGGGTTTTAGTGGTTAAATAAAAGTTTTAAATTTTAGCGTATTTTTAAAAGTTTACGAAAAACTGGGTCGTTACAGTAAGTATATTGCTTTAATTTATAAGTTGATAAACTCTTTTATTAGTGTTATACATAGATTAGAGGTTGTGTGTTATGCATAGATTTTAGGTTTGCCTTACTATAGATTAGAATAAAGAAAGTGATAAATCTAGGTGCTTCTTGAAATAATTCCCGCAGGATAACTAGTTTAATGCTTTGGAACAACTAGTACAATACTATTGTAGGAAAATATAATGACAAGGGAAACTAGGGGGAAAACGATAAATAAATAAAATAAAATTCTAAATTATTAAGAATAGGGTAGATTGATAAGTATACCATAGTGAAAATAATCGTTACCTTACAAAATAATTAATAAGAAAATAATTAGATTGTCGGGTTAAATGGTAGAAACAACATGGAGGGGGAAGCAAGTCAAAATGTTGATCCAAGAGACGCAATGATCGGTAGATTGACAGAAGTGTTGGAGCGCCATATTCAGTTCATAGAACGGAGTAGGGAATTGGAAGAACAGAGAAACCAACAACTTATGGCTCCCAAATAATTAGGATGTGAGAGGTTTCGAAGGCTGAAGCCGCCATACTTTGAAGGCAATATCTTTGATCCAGCGGGTGCAGAGGAATGGATTCGAATGATAGAGAGTATGTTTGAGTATGCCAATATTGAAGAGTAAGAGAAAGTTAGTTGTGTTGTATTCATGCCAACGATGGATGCTCGATTTTGGTGGGATTCCATGAAGGTAGTGCATAATGTGGAGAATATGGAGTGGGAAAAATTTAATGAAATCTTTTACGACAAATACTTTAACCGTACTACAAGGACGAGTAAGTTGATAGAGTTTACTAAGCTATGTCAGGACGGAACAATTTCAAAGTACGTGCGCAAGTCTGAAGCAATGTTGTGGTTTGCATCGCATTTAGTAAGCGTTAATGAGCACAAGGTTCACCAATTTGTTCAAGGACTCAAGTCGGAAATTTATCAAGGCGTGAAGATTTCGGGTACTCAAGGGATACCTTATACAGACATAGTAGCAAAATCCCTCAAAGTTGAGGATGCAAAGTTTCAAGTTGTGGGATTTAATGAGCACAGTAGAAATGTGGGGATGGAAATGCAATCTCAACAACTGATGGGAGAGCAACCAAAGACAAGAAGATCAAAGAGACCTTTCATTGGGGGTGAATTACAAGGAAATGAGAAGCATATTCAAGGAAATACTAAGAATCCACGAGTCAATCAATGCCCGAGGTGTCAGAAAAGTCATAAAAAGGAGTGCATGGCTGGTTCTGGACAATGTTTTAAGTGTGGCAAGGTTGGTCATTTTGCGAGAAAATGTCCAATGGTGTAGAGTAAGTAAAACCCAAGAACTAAACTATATAAGTGTAAATCATTGTCTATGTGTCAAGGCATTGTTTGTGTAATTGCTACATTATGAATGATAATTGTTATGTGATATTGTTATTGGTTGATTATTGAGCAATCTAAGGAGAAGCAAGTCTATGCGATGCTATTAAATAATAGAGTTACTATTGAGAGAAAGGGCACTTGAAGACTATAGACTAAGACAAATTTTGAGGACAAAATTTATATAATGGGGGAGAAATGTAATATCCTGAATTTTTGTTATGCTAAGCATATGGCTTAAGTGATAATTTTGGGATGATTTAGGATTATTGGAATTAACTTGGGTAATTTAAGATATTAGTAAAATGAAACATATTTGGAAATTTAGAGTTGAATAGTTTGGAAGAGGGACTTTTTAAGGATATATATATATATATATATATATTGTGTGGAATATATATAATTGGAGATGAATTATGGGTGGCGAATGACAAATTCAATGGAGGTTGAATTTGAGGTTATTGCAATCAACCTAGGTGATCAACCTCAAATCAAAAATGGGTATTGAATATGGGTATTGAAATGTGTGGTTGATTGTAATCAACATGGGTGATCAACCTCAAATCATAAATGGGTATTGAATATGGGTATTGTAATATGTAATTGATTGTAATCAAATCAACTTGTAATTATAAAAGAAGAAATAATATATATAGATGATTGATTGGTGTGAGGATTAATCAATATGTGGTAATTATGGGATTTGCGGACGAATTTGCCGGTTGTTCGCCAATTCTGTAATCGTCCACCATGATCATCCGCAAATCTCAAAACAATGAATTTTTCAGCCGATTGACTGATTGGCGGTCTATCGGCCATGAAGAAAATCAATCAACTGCAAATCTTGAACGCCGTATGAAGATGTTAAACTATCGCTGGAACTGGAAGGTCTTTCACTACGACCTTTCTCTGACGCATGGAATGTTACTATTGTCACCTCTTCATCTTCAAAAGGTTGCTGAAGGGGCACTGGTGTAATATCCCGAATCTTCGTTGAGCTGAAGGCATAACTTAAGTGATAACATTGGGGATATTAGGAGCTAAGTTGGACAAGTAAATGTATTGGTCAAGAGAAATGTAGTTGGAATAAGTGAATTATGATACTCCATTATGTTCATCATTTGCTTAGGAGAAGAATTGAAGTCAATTGGAGAACTATTTGGTGATATTGGAACTATATTGGACGATATCAAGTGGATTGATAGTTAGTGGGAATATTAAGAGAAAATATATTTGAACGCATTTGGATATACTAAGGTTGAAGGTATAAGATTTATAATATTTTAGGACATATCGGATTTAATGAAGGAAGGAATGGTGAAACTTTTAGTGTAGGTTGAGGTTTAGATAATTTGGAAGAATGAATTATGGTTTATTCAGAATAATTAAATATGTGTATATATATATATATATATATATATATATATTAGAGGATTTATATGATTAATCTGGGAATTAAATGAAATCGAAGAAAATTGGAGGCAGCGGTCGATTGACTGGCCTCAATCAACCAGCATGAGAAAGAATAATTTTATGAAGAATGTTGGTAGTCGTTTGGCTGCATGGTGGTTGATCGACTAACTGATGAATCGATCGACCGCCATTTATGAAAACCATTTGAAGAGTTTTACCTGACATGAAGACGAGACGATTGGTCGGCTGGAAAGTTTTAAAGTTGATGGGTTAGTGGACATTATGGATTGTGTCCCATGGCCTTCCATCTTGATCTGGAGTTAATGTTAGACGTTAGATAATTGTCTATAAATAGAGATTGGAGGGAAAGTGTTCAGAAAATGATGGAAAACGTAGAGTTAATCTGCCAAAATGGTTTGGAGAAAATGGTTATTAGATTTTGAGGTTCTTCTGGGAATATTGGGTGAGAGAAATAGAGAGTTGTGAGAGAAATAGAGAGTCTGGAAGTAGTAAACTACTGTGAATCGTGATGGAAGTTTATGAATGGCCAAGAAGGTTTCAGTGAGAAGGTTAGTGACATGCCTCGGGGGCCGAGGCCTATTACTCGATCGCAAACAAGGTCCTTACT
>CM039483.1:15166533-15375215 GCA_022433065.1 Begonia loranthoides
GGTAGATTTTCTTCGAAAATCTAGAATCCGTGAACCTAACGTTAGATAGTTCCCGGATCCGATCAAAGGTCTACATCTCCGTCCTTGTCATTCTTCGTGGGTTGCTAACACGTACTTCCTTTTGCAGGTCGTCTCATGTCACCAACCCACAAGCTCCTTCATGGTTATCCCTCTCTCGCAGGTCTCCCTCTTGCTCTCTGGAACTTCTCACGCAGAAGGGAAAAATGGACTGAAAAGAGGAAGAGAAAAGTGGCTTATACCTGAAGGAAGTGGCAGGAAGGGACGCCTAGGGGAGGAGAGGTCGGCTCCAGCCAGGGGGAGGTCGACTCCCTATGGGTGGAGGGTGGGGGAGAGTCGATTCTGTCATGGGAGTTAACGGCTACACGACAAATTTCATCATTTTAACTCTAATTTTCCATAGGTCTGGGCTATTTCGGACGAGTGCGGACGCACTGGTCTCGTCCACAGTCGTACGGAAGAGTAAAATCGCACAGGAAAACTCGCGATCTCGGACGAGGTATGGCGTCCTCATCCTTGTCCTGGTCCGTACCGTCTGAAAACGTATTCAAATGGGATATGGCGTCTGCAAGAAGCGTCTGTACGCGTCCGAATTTGTCCATAAATTCAACAGAGGCAAATCAGGTGCAGTCACCCACATCCGTAGTCTTCCGAACTCTTCCAAAACTGTCCAGGATTTGGACAGATTCAAATCCATGATGTCCGCATGCGTCTGCGAGAGTTCGAGGTCGTCCGAAAACCCATAGTATAGGCGAATTAGGACGGGAACCCTCATCCTGAGTCGTCCCAATACACCAGACAATGCTCCAAATGTTTACGGACAACATGACTCATTCGCAGCGCCGTCTCCAGGCCTCCAAAAATGCCCTGGATAGTTTTTCCTCACAATTTTCCCACTTAACTTCTATCTAAAATATTTTCCCCATAAATATGTGCCATAAAATGACACGTATAAATACGCAACGTAATATCCTAACTACCCCAACACTTGATCACATCACGTATAGGGGAAAAACGTATCGAAAATACCCTTACAACTTAATGCTCTGACTATGTCCTTGGTAATACCCCGATAACTATCCAACTTAAAAAGTTAAGGTGTTACACTAAACCTACGCAGAAGTCTATACTAATGCTAAATCGAACAAAAAAAAAAACAAGGCACATTTGGAAACATTAACGAATAGTCCCTTAACCAAGGGAATGAATACTTCAAGTATATCATCCAAGGTTTACGAAGGAAAAGTCCTAATCTAGATTAACAAATTTCTAACAAGACAAGAAAAGACAAGACAAGTTTAGGTCTTGCGAGAAGAACTCAGACTAGGACCACATCCTAAGATGAAAGATTTCAATTTCGAACCTCATAGGCGACACACGATAAAGAACCCAGGTGAGATCACAGACTTGTTATCCAGAACAATTTCACTTAACGACCCACAGAGCATATCCACTACTCACGCGGATTGAAAAAGATAGGATCATTCACTAGCAGATAACCCTAAGATGTCTTCCTAGTAGCATCTTGACTTATTCGAAAACTTGACTAGATGATGGAACAATTCCATGCATAGTAGACACATGACCAAAACATTACGCTATCGATTTCTCAACTGATCACTCCCAAGAACAGTAGAACCATGGTCTGATACAAAAATATTTATGTCACGACTCAAAGGTGGGCCTAATAGAAACATTGGGTCAAGCGACCCGATTCTTAGAGAGAACCCGATCGCCCAGGCCTAACTGACGTGTTGTCGAACAATTAACGTCGTATTTTTCATATGTGGCAACCCACAAAATACGTTTTGAAAACCATTATGCAATTCAATGCAACTAAGTATAAAATCCCTACCTCGATGACTATCGGAAGCCAAACCAACCCGACCCACCACATGCGCCGTCAGACGTAGGCACTAAAATCGAGGACATCACTAGAACCTAAAACCAAGTCGACGTCCTTGAATCAAAACTAGGAATACGACAAGAGTCCTAGACCAAAATACAAAATCAGACATGAAACCAGACTTGGATGACGAATCCAAATGGGGTTTGGTAAACTGAAACTCTAAGAAACAACCAATGCGGGCGATCAAAACATAACAATGGTCGACCCGACACCTCAACAGACAACCAGAAAGACCCACTGGTTGAAAAGACACGGTGATGGCTGATGGAGTAAGACATGCTTAACCTAATGACTCAACATTCGATGAGACATAGCTGAAGTCAACTGAACACAACTACTATCGACTAGGACCACTTAGTGTCAACAAGACACAATGATGGTCAACCAGCACGATACAACGTTCGACGGGGCAAAGTGAAGGTCAACCAAGACCTTGCAACATCGATACTACTCAACAACAGTCAGCCGAGACCATCCTAGGTCGATGAGACACGTTGATAGTCAACCAAGACCCCATAGCGGTCAACAAAACCCAACAATGGTGGATGGAAGTTAGCGCAGTCAACTGAGACCGAGCAACAGACGACATTACTAGCCAATGATTGCCTAAGACTCAACAACAAAAGATCTTGAAAGACAGAGCGGTTGACGAGATACAACACTCCCAACTTGAATGACTCAATAGCTGAGGAGGCCCAGCTAGAGTCAATCGAGTATGACTCATTGGGAAGTAGCTTGTAATTCACAAACTCGATTGAGCATAAAACCATGCCAAAGTTTAGGAATTTCCATCAACAATGACAAGGAAATGGTGGAAGGGTTCTATACCAGGTCTAGGAACCCAACTGATGCGTAAACGACTAAAAAACATGATAATTAATATTGTGTGGTTGACTAGTTTACATGAGTATAGATTGAATATATGGTACAGTTTAGAGGTCGTATGTTTTCTTGAACGTTTATGGTTCTGCATGTACAGTTCTATTATGTTGATGATAGAAAATTGAAGTAAACGACAGTTTATTGATTGTATGATTTTTTAAATGAATATGATTCTGCATGTACGAGATATATTATGTTAATGATAAGAAAAATGATATTGATTACTTACTGAGAATTTGACTCATAGATGAATTCAGTGATGTAGGAGAAGTGCAGGATGAGATACTTTATAACGATTGATATGGTTACCATCGGATTTAAAGTACTGCGATGGATGGTAGTGTTGCTTGATACAACTGCACTGATAGAAGGATGTTGGCACATAAAAGGGATTTTTAATTTTGGAATAGAAATCAATATTTGGCTTTATGATTAGTGGGTTTGTTTATGTGCTGGATAGTGAACTTGTGGCAGCTCACCCTGTGAAGGCCAGGAAAGGCCCAGGTGTGGGTCCGGCCCATATCAGTGGGGGTGCACAATCCCACATCACTTGAGAGACTAAAAAAGGCATGGTTTATAAGCATGGTTCCCCTCCCTACCGAGTACAACGCGTTTTGGGCTAACCCCATGAACAAAATCGTGCGTGCTTCGGCCCAAAACGGACAATATTGTACTGGAGCACTGTGGGATGTTACAAATGGTATCAGAGCGAAATCTCAACCGAAAGTGTGGCCAACGAGGACATCGAGTCCCCAAGGGGAGGAGATTGTGGCAGCCCACCCTATGAAGGCCAGGAAAGGCCCAGGTGTGGGTCCGATCCATATTAGTGGGGGAGCACAATCCCACATTGCTTGAGAGAGTAGAAAATGCATGGTTCACCTTCCTACCTAGTACAACGTGTTTTGGGCTAACCCTAAGAACAAAACAGTGCGGGCTTCGGCCCAAAGCAGACAATATTGTATTGGGAGCATCGGGGGACATTACAGAACTGAACTGAAGTGAATGAACATGGTTGATAGTTTTCAAAGTTTTATGATATAAATGGTCAGTGTTTGACTGGGCATGTTTGATAAGTTTGACTGTTTGAAAAATATTTTTCTTTGTAAATGGACTGTTGATAAACTATGAATGGTTTGAGTTTAAAAGTTGAATTGATCCTGTTTTGATGAAATGTTTAAATTGATTTTGAATTTAAATTGAGTTTGAGTTTGGGAAAAACTTGTGGCGAGGATAAAAAGGATTTGATATAAAAAAAATTTAATATGGATTTTCAAAGGTAAAATGACAAAGTCTTTCATTGTAAAATGTAGAATGAAGGTATAAAAAGAAATGTTCACACTTAGGGTGTGATAACGCTGATGTTGTGACCCTAGAAACTGTCCATGTCGCATCCTTGAACAAATTGCCTGTAAATTGTTTTTGGAAATTTGCATACAAGTGTCTGAGGCAAAAATGATGCTCCGCTTTCCTTGCAAGCGCTCTAATAGTTGGCACTAGCCCTTAAAAAAATTAACAGACTAAGTCAAACATTCATATATGATGCACTAGCAGAAGGGGTAAGAATTATAACCTGTAAATATTTTAGAAATATGATGAAGTGTTGAATATTTGGTTGAAGAAGTGTAGAAGTATGTCAATCAACCAAAGGAGGCAATCTGAAACCGCGACGGTCAACAGAGTAGTTGAGCTCAGTGACCAAAAAATAGGACAGAGGTGACTCTTTAGAAGCAGTCGATTGAGCAGTCGAGTACATCGATCTGAAAATAGGACAGAGGCAACTCTTGAGAGGCGGTTGAGAAGATGGTCGACCAAAAAGGGCTAGTGGCGACTGAATGAAGGAACAAGTCAAGCTGGCAGTCGAGCTGCGCGACCGGATCCTTGGTTTCCTTATTTTGCCACAAATTCACTTTATAAAGTCAAACTTGAGAAGCTTGTAACTCCTTTGTTTTATAAGCTTTGGAGTTGAAATTTTGACCACGCCTTCTTGAATGAAATAGGAAAGAACTCCTTGAAGAACTTTGAAAAGAACCTTTAAGAAGTAAGAAATATGCTAAGAAGAATTTGAGTGATTGGAAATAGCAAATATGAAAACTTGCAACTTTCGAATGGATGACTTGTTGATGGACACGTCTCTTGATGGTTGGACATCACTTCACACAACCTTTTCCCAAGGAGTAGGGTTGTGGATGCCAATTAAAAAACTCACTCAACTCCAAGTGAGCCTAATCTTGTGATATTACTCATACAAGAATACTTTAGATATAACTCACCAAAATATTTGAAAAAGGAACCACTCCTATTTCGAAATAAGCAAAAACTTTTAGTATTCACACTTCAATGTCTAAAACATAAGCATTAAGAGGCTTTATATAGCCAACTACAAAGCATTAAATAGGAAATAATAAAATAGGAAACACACTAGGTATTCAGTCCTAATTGGCCGATTAGTAAACTAGGAATTTAGTAACTTTCTAAAGCTAATATTTTAGTAACTCCTTGTTGGCTTTGGCTCCACAAAATGGTGACTATTTGGCAGTTACTTTCCTTTAAGAATTACCACTTGGATGGTTGCCAAATCCATGGAAGAATCTGCTAGGTTTTGTCCACTTGCCTAGTTGATTTTGGAAGGTTTCCATTTCTCTATTTCTTTTTATCTTTCTTGCCCTTCTAGCATGTCTTCTTGGGCTTCTTTCCATAGCAGCAAGTGTATGGGTTTCCTTTGGTCTCCATGGGTTGGAAGCTCATCCATTTGCACCATAATTGATCCACCTTCCAAATAGTTCGAAATGTAAGTGTTAGACTACGATCAACAACTCTCCAACGTTCATCCATGAAGACAAAAAGCCAAGGGTTGACAACCCATCAGTGTCCAAACGCGTATAACGTCAATCCTTCCAACGTCAGACTCGTAGAACTGCATTCCTTTCAAGTTCCAAATGTTCCAGATGTTCTAGAAGTTCAAACGACGAAACCATCTCGTCTTCACATCAGTTATCATCTTCAGATAACGCTTAATAATGGCGGTCATTTAATTTTCCTTTAAGCCGATCGACCACCCTTCACTCGATCGACCATTGATTTTTCATTGTTTTTGAATGGCATACGATCACGGCGAATGATCTCCTCGTGCCAAACAGCCGCAACAATCGACCACAGTTCGTTTCACCTCCAGACTTATGTTTTATTCACGTTATTCCTTAACATGACACGCATAAATATATACATTATTTATTCTTTAATAAATACAAGTTAATTTGATCACAATCAACCACACTTTTCAATACCCATAATTAATACCTATTTTTGTTTATAGGTTGATCATATCGGTTGATCTCAATCAACCACAATGATCAACCTCTTCTTCAATACCCATATTCAATACCCATTTTCTTGTTTACAGGTTGATCACACCGGTTGATCTCAATTAACCACAATGATCAACCACCCCTTCAAACAATCATCCGCCATATTCTTCTCCAAATATACATATTCTAAACGATATACATACATATATATATATACACCTATATCCTTAATAAATCACTCTTCCAAACTATTCAAACTTAGATTTCCAAATATGTTTCACTTGACTAATGTCTTAAATTACCTAAGTAAATTTCAATAAATTCTATATCTTTAACCTTATTATTAACTAGCTCCCATCCCTTACAATATCCAAATACGTCCAAATATATTTCCTCTTACTACCTCCACTAACTATCAATCCAATTGATATTGCCCAATATAATTTTAAGTATCTCCAATTGATTTCAATCCTTCTCATAATCTAACTATGAACCCAACGGGATATCATAACTCACTTATTCCAATTACGTTTCTCTTGACCAATATCTTTACTTGTCCAACTTAGCTCATAATATTCCCAAAATTATCACTTAAGCTATATCTTCAGCTCAACAAGGATTCAGGATATTACATGTATCTTCTTAAATGTTAGATTGTGTGAAAGATCAATCCTATCTAGCTGAACGCGCAGTGAGCTTTCAAGATTAGACCTCTAAATCTCCTCCCCATACGACCATATAAGCTTGTATTGTTAATTGCCATCTCCTTCATTTAGTTTTCAGGCTTCATTTCTTGACTGTCTCAGTTATGGAAGGAATGTCCTAGGTGACATAACTTTTAAATATATCCAAGTAATGAGTTACCACCAATTTGGCAGAGGCATGATGACTTTCCATCTTTCTTGAACAAATGTGAACGTCGTTATAGCTTTTTATTTGAAACGTAAGTTTACCTTGCATTTTTTAGGCATGCATCCGCTAAGTGTATCCTTCATAGCATGCCACCCTCAACCGATAAGAGTCCCTATGTATGAATTTTATCCTATATCCATTATTCAACACAAAATCCATGATATCTTTTCTAATTTCGTTCAAAGAACTATACTTCTTGCCTATACACATACCAATGAAAGAACATTCTGGTTGTGGTTGTCGTTGAGGTCTACTCTCCTCCATGTCTTCGTCTTCGAATTCACACAATGAATGGAGCTCCTCGTTGTCTAGAGTTACCGAGATGGAATGCACCACTATAGCAGCTTTGTCTATGAATGCACAAACCTCATGTGCCAAGACTGTCAACATAGGCTCTACTTCCAATCCGCAGTTAACGGATTCTTGATCACTCATCGATGCCATTGGTGAGCAACAATTAATAACGCTTCAACTTCGCCTGGATACAGTCCATTTCGGCTCTCAGAAAGATCTAGGGTTAGGTTCAATAAGAGAAGAGGTTTCGTAGTGTTGGGTCATATAGAGGATTATAGAACTTTCCGCAGTGGAAGTTTAGTTTCCATGAGGTAAAGTATACAGAAATTCCGCAGCGAAAGTATATTTTATGCTACGAAAAGTCATCGTTCTGCTGTGGAAAGTGCGTCATTCCGTATCAAAAAGTGAGTCCTTTCATCTAACGGTCTGTCACGTCCCCTATTGTTCATAGTACAACATTGTCTACTTTAGGTCAAAGACCGCATATTTTTATTCTTGTGGTTAGCCCAAAATGCGTTGTACTAGGTAGGGATGAAATTCTACTTATAAAAAATGCATTTTCTACTCTCCCAAGCGATGTGAGATTATAAATCCCACTGATATGGGTTGGACCCACACCTAGGCTTTTCTGGCCTTCACAGGGCAGACTGCCACAATCTCCCCCCTTGAGGACTTGACGACCTCGTCGGCCATGCTTCCGGTTGGGATTTCGCTCTGATACCATTTATAATGTCCTTTAGTGCTCCCAATACAATATTGTCCACTTTACGCCAAAGCCTGCACAATTTTGTTCTTGGGGTTAGCCCAAAACGCGTTGTACTAGGTAGAGAGGGGAATCCTATTTATAAACCATGCATTTTCTACTCTCCCAAGCGATGTGGGATTGTGCACCCCTATTGATATGAGTCGGACCCATACCTGAGCATTTCTTGGCCTTCACAAGGTGGGCTACCTCACAGTCTATATTTCATTTGACAGCTAATTTGGAAACTAGTCATTCCGTAGCAGAATGCAAGTCTTTTATCTAATGATCTATAATTCATCCGCCTCTTTCATCCGACGGCTAATCTAATCGGAACGTTATCATTTCGCAGCGAAAGGTCTCACTTTCCACTCCATTTGTTGTTTTTCAGTGTTGCAGACAATGAATATTATGATAAGTTTCCTTAGATTATTGAGCTATTTGATTTTATCGAGTCCTCATTTTTTTTTTTTGGTGTTGCTTATGAAATGCACTATAAATTTACCGGTTTGATACCAAAATCGATTTCAAAGCTGAAAAAACTGAAGATATTGAAATTAAAGTTCAACGAATTCAAACGTGGTAGAATGAAAATCTGTGCACTGCATAATAAAATTAAAAATTTTAACAGAAAACATAAAAAGTATGTTTGCACAATTTATTTTTTATAGTTTAATATTTAATTTGTTATAAAAAATTATTTAATAATTAATTTATTATTGTTTGGTTAATTTTCCATAAAGAAAAGAGAATAAATTAAAATGGTCAGAACAGAATGAAAAGTCTTCGAGAATTAAATAGTCTCTGCAAAAGAAATGGGTCCATTAGGGGCCAGCATTTTGCTTCACGTCACTTAAAATATCCAATTAATGGCGTCTCTCTCCCCCTGTTTATCTTCAATTTGGGCTTTAAACTCTGCTATTATTGTGTAAAAGGTGTGTTGGGGTCGTATACAGAAGGTTAATGGAAGTTTAATCAGCTTCTTCTTTTGGAATAATCGAAGTTTGTACAGTTCTTTCAAAGACAGAAACATCAACTTTACTACCCCAGGAAAGCTCGAACTTGACTGAAAATGGTGGCTGTTTTTAATAAGGAGCTTTTGAGCTGGTATCTCATCACCCTCAAGCTCAGAGACACTGTAGAATCTGGACTACCAGTCAATTCCCCAACCGCCAGATCACTCGATTTTGCAGAACAATCGCCGAATGAAGTTCAGAATCAAGAACAACAACCGTTCAACTCCCTCCAGATTGTAGAAGAGAACGATGAATATTCCGATAAGAATAGCAAAACGCCGGAATCGGATTGGGTGATCTCCATTAGAGAGAAGCTCAAGCAAGCCCATCAAGAAGAGGAAGAGAGCTCGTGGGCAAAGCTATGTATATACAGAGTCCCTCACTACCTCAGAGAAAGTGACGACAAAGCTTATGTACCTCAGATTCTCTCTCTAGGACCTTACCACCATAGCAAGAGACGTCTTCGCCAAATGGAAACCCACAAATGGCGATGTCTGAACCATATTCTCAATAGAAATAAACACGACGTTAAGATCTATCTAGACGCCATGAAAGAGCTTGAAGAAAGAGCTCGAGACTGCTACGAGGGATCAATCAGTTTAAGCAGCAACGAATTTGCAGAGATGATGATGCTCGACGGTTGCTTCGTGCTGGAGCTCTTTCGCGGCGCCGTCGAGGGATTCCGGCAACTAGGGTACCCTAAAAACGACCCCATTTTCGCAATCAGAGGGACGATGCATTCGATTCAACGGGACATGATAATGCTCGAAAATCAGATTCCAATTTTCATTCTTGACCGGCTTTTAGGCCTTCAATTCGGTGATCTGAGTCAGAGGGGGACCGTAGAAAAGCTCGCCCTCGCTTTCTTCGACCCTCTAATGCCGACCGACGAGCCGTTGACGAAAACCGGAAGAAACCGATTAGAATCATCACTCGGGCACGCAAAAATCTTCGACCCTTTGGCGGATCAGATCGGCCTGCACTGCCTTGACGTTTTCCGACGAAGTCTCCTCCGCGCAGGTCCAAAACCGGTACCGAGAATATGGAGGAAGAGATGGTCGAACACAAACGGAGTGGCCGACAAACGAAGACAGCAACTAATCCATTGCGTAACAGAGCTTAAAGAATCAGGAATCAAATTCAAGAGAAGAAAAACCGATCGATTCTGGGACATCAAATTCAAAAACGGAGTTCTACGAATCCCCCGCCTCCTAATCCACGACGGAACGAAATCGCTCTTTCTGAATCTGATTGCGTTCGAGCAGTGTCATCTGGACAGCAACAACGACATAACCTCTTATGTCGTTTTCATGGACAATCTGATAAACTACCACGAGGACGTCGGATACTTACATTACTGTGGAATCATCGAGCACTGGCTGGGGAGCGATGCAGAGGTGGCCGATCTTTTCAACCGCCTCTGTCAGGAGGTGGTGTTCGACATAAACGACAGTTATCTCTCTTTGTTGTCGGAGCAAGTGAACAGATACTACAACCATAGGTGGAATGCATGGAGAGCAAGCTTGAAACACAATTACTTCAACAATCCATGGGCGATCATCTCCTTCGTGGCTGCTGTTGTTTTGCTTCTGCTCACTTCTGCGCAGACTTTCTATGGAATTTTTGCCTATTACAGGCCAACGTGAGGAGTCACACTCTCTTGAATGCAGTGAAATTGGCGTGAAAAGAACGTTTCTGAAATTGGTTTTGAGTTTGAAAGTCAGACTGAATATTGAGTTGGCTGATGTTTGGGTGTGCATTTTTGCAGCTAGAATTAAAATTCACTTCGTCTCTGTATTCTGTTAAATTCCATGTGATTTTAGGTCAAAGTTGAATTTTGTCGACTTTGTTAAGGTTGCAGCTTCAAATTATGTCTCCCAAAAAGGTTAGCATCAGCCTACGTTGCCCAGAAATTAATAAAATGGAAATGGCCAAAAAAGAAGAAACCCAACAAAAAAAAATGGAAAAATGCTGGTGGAAAATGAACTAGAGAAATCTGTACTTCGAGTCCAAAAGCTATCAGAGAAGACTGTATGGCCTCGTTTGTTATCTCCGAGTTCAAACACATTGCCTAAAACCAAAAGAAGGCTCTGCCACCACAACTTTGTGAGTTGGACTTTTTCAAACCATTGTTATGTAAAGCAATGGCTCCACTCATAGTTAACTGAAAACATTGATATTGGGCATAAATTCTATGAATACTGAATCTTCGATTAATTAACGACTGTCTTCAATGCTGTAGGGTCCAAAGTGGTCAATACCCATGCGGGAGGAATGCAAAGGCTCCAACAATTGCTTATATGAGTAACTCGTGCAGGAGAATGTAGCATGCCCATCCAACTGGAGCGACACGAGCAAACGAAACTAGCGTTACTTCATCTATCAAAATTTCACTTTTAAGCGAATATATGAAAGCTTAACCAGAGCAAATAACCTTACACGGAGCTTCAAACTAATGCCCAAGACAATAGTCTGTTATACATGCTCTTGGGATCTCCTCCACGTAAAAACAATACACTAAAATACGTTATATCGACTCGCCTAGCTTTTCAACTATACGAAAAAATGTACATTAAATCTACCTGAACAGGTTTAGCCTCTAGAAAAGCTCTGGCTGTCAATTGAAGATACTCTTTTCACCGCATATCGCTGTTGAAAACAACTGAGTAAGATTCAATTTACAGAATAATGAACAAAATCGCACTGTAGTCTCGGGTCAATATTAACATATATTTAAAAGAAGACAAAGTAAGTATTCGTCTAGAGTTTGCGCTACCTGTTTACCAAATGTGAATGGAACATATTTGTATTTGATCATATGCTCGATTTGTCTTCTCATTGTCATAGTGAACAAAACAATCCAGTAGAAAAGAAGTATAGGCCAGAAAACTGCTACATCAAATGCATTATTATTAAATGTCATCACAAAAGCAATTACAAATGCTCTTGTTAGTGAGTACCTAGAGTGGAAAAAGCAAAATAACTTTAGTTCGTATCCGTGTCCCTATACTAAGATGCTTGTTAAACATTTCAAATGATCCAGCAAACTAAAGGATGCCTAAAAAACATAAATATTTTACCGACTCCCTCGGAAGATAAAACTTGATCTTGAATCTCTCTATAATAATAGTGGATGCTTGATTATTGATAGAGTTGACCCGTGTTCCGTCAGAGTTGTGTAAATAAGGTTACAAAAATATAATAAGAAAAGACTAAACTACCCTATAATTATAGCATATAATCTAACATCTTCCTTAAACTTACCATCAAGAGTTTTTTAAAGAAAAAACAAACTCATAAGACTGTATGCGATGTAAACAAATCTACAATTTGCATGGAGGAGAGGGCAAAGAAAGCGTGATAGTATTAGCCTGAAAATGATGTCAAACGATATGATAGTTAATCTCGATATGTTTGGTTCCTTAATGAAAGAATGAATTACGTGCAATCTGAATGATGTTCTTGTCGTCACAATATAAGGGAGTATGTTGAGGAAAAAGAACACTCATATTAGCAAGTAACAAGCACAACCAAATTGTTTCACAAGTACCAGCAACCATAGGACAATACTCTACCCCTGTAGAAGATTTAGAAATGCTATCTTGCTTCTTGCTCTTCTATAAAATAAGAGAATCTTTTAGAAAGATAAAAAATCATGTAGTAAACTTATGATCTGTAGGATCACTAGCCCAATTGGCATCAGAGTATGTACTCATCTCCATGGAGGAAGTAGATGAAGAAAGAAGACTTTGAAACTAAATGCCTTTAACGTAAATCAAAATACAAAAAACAGAAGCCTAATGAATCGTAGTATGTGAAACAACAAATTGGTTGATGATATGAATATTGTGTGCGATATCTGGACGAGTGATAGTGAGATAAATCAAGCTCCTAACAATAGTGCGATATAAGGTAGGCTTTGCCAACGAAATCCCATCAGAGGGATAATATCGAGCATTAAGCTGAAGAGATGTATCAATTGTCTTGTTACCTTTAAGATGAACACATTCAAATATGTTAGCAATATACTTAGTCTAAGAGAAGAATACCATTTGGTAAAGAAAAAATTTCGATTCTCAAAAAGTAACAAAGAGGGCATTGATCCTTTATTGCAAAACAAGGCCTTTTTTGCAAAACACCTAGTCAACTCAAATTTCAACGTAGCAATCCCATCAATATTGTTACTAGTAATAATTATATCATCAACATATAAGGAAAATATAATATGACCACTTGATGAACTTTTGATGAATAAAGCAGAGTCATGAAAACTTATACAAACGCTAAGTGAATTAATCATAGTAGAAAACTTTTCAAACCATCCACGAGGTGACTCTTTAAGGCCATAAAGAGTTTTTTTAAACTTGCAAACTTCCCAAGACTGATGAGAAATACCATTTGAAGGTATCATGTAGACTTCTTCTCAAAAGATCTCTATTCAAGAAAGCATTTTATGAGATATATGCAAAAGTCTAGTAGAAACTACTACAATAAGGGTGTAAACAATGGTCATTTTGGCGACAGTTGCAAAATTCTCCGCATAATCTATATCATACTCTTTAGAATATCCTTTGGCGACTAATCAAGCTTTGTATTGTTCAATAGACTTGTCTAACTTGGTTTTGATTTTATAAACTCAAAGCAATCTAATAACATGTTACTGGGAGGCATTGGTACCAAATTCCAAATATGAGTTAGCATAGTGGTAAGTTCCTTGGCCATAACAGTCTACCAAAAAGAATCCTGAATAACCTCTTTATAGGATATAGGTTCAACGAAATAATGCATAAAGGGAAAAAAGAAAGAAAGGAGTTAGAATAACAAGAATAAGAAAAATTAGGCAGTTTAATGGACGTACGATTACGTGTACGTTGACGGGGGAGGAAGAGACACAATCGTAGCTGATAATGGAACAACAATAAAAGGAGGAGGATGAGGGGAAGTCAAAGTACCAGAATTTATTATATTATCAGTTGAAATTCTGCAAGAAATTTAATCTAAGTGGAATTAGGAGAATCAATATCACAATCAGCAACAAAAGAATCAATACAACTCAAGTCAAACTAAGTCATATTATGAGTACTCCAAGATATGAAAAAGAAAGGGATATGTTCAAAGAATGACAACATGATGAGAAACAAGTAAATTAGACTAACTGGATCAAAACATAGATATAGTTTTTGACCAAAACCATATGTAGCACCCCAATTTTCTTTTCTCTTATTTTAGTCCTTTTGGTTATATATCTATTATCTTTTTCTTTCTTTATAAACCATTATTTCTTTTCCTTTAGCGTAGCATATGACTTTTCTCTTTAAACTTTATAACGATAATCAAATCATTAATCGTTCATCTATCAAAACATATATCAATTATTACATATCATTTTCTTTTTACAAAACGTGTCTCATTCCACAAGTCAAGTTTGCCATAACAACTCCAAGAGCTTTTCACAAGTATGCTCCATCAATTGCATGGTTCTTCATCATCAGTCTCTTTTTACAATTTGTACCTACATTATAATATTCATCTATGAGCCTAGCCCTTAGTAAGCAATGTATAACTTGAGTTAAACTGAACATTAACATAAATTTCATGCCATATGCAGTTTAAAACATGTCATTTTATCAATTTCTTTTCCTTCATTCTCTTTTCATTTAACAGTCAGATCATTGGGGCATAGTCTAGGGAAGAATAGACACTATTTAGTCCACCTTTTATAGGACCGTCAAATTTGAAACCCAATCGACAACGATCCCAGTTTTTCTTTTTCAGTTACGTATTTTCTTTTCTATCTATTCATCCTCGAGCCCCGCCCATACAAGGCTATTTACGTATGTTCATTTTGTTTAGTTCTTTCTTAATGAAACCTTTGCATGTAAAATATTTTCGTTATTTTAGGAAAACATGATGTATGAATATTACATGTCAATATTAAAATAAAGCAACATATCCTCAACAATGTAAAGCATATCCTCAACATAACTATGCCTCTCACATTCTCGATCAACATAATATCGAAACTCACCTCATATCCCAACATAAATACTACCATCTTAACCTAACAAATCACAACATATCAAATCCTCGATTAACAAAACAATCTCAACTATTTAAATCTTAACATCTTGTGACATAGGCCATTAGGCCAAACACATGTGGTTGTTACTTATCTTGGGGCCATAACAATTATTCGGTTTATCTCATTGAGTTGAAAATCTAAAACATACGACAATATATTAGTATTCGTATATTCATTAGACATCCATTCCTTTTCACACTTTCCACTTTGGTCGATTCACAACTTTCCCAAAGTAATCATGTCAAATTAGCTTCTAAATCCAATCACTTTTGTTATACTTATATCATCAAAAGTAAGGCATTATTCCTTACCAGTAGTCAGTTTTATCTCACTCTTTACCACCACTTCCAAAATTTATAACTTTTATCATACACGTTTCGATTGTCTTGAGTCCAATGTCTAAAGTTCCATTCAATTGTCATTACAACATATTAAAATAGTTTAGTGATTAGAAACCATTCAAATCAGTTGGTGTCACCAACAGCGAAACTACTCTATTTCCTATCTCACTTTAATCCAATATAAATATCATTTTAACTTAAACTCAAACATAACTTCACAAACCTCCAAAGAATATTTCTCCCATCAAAGAGAAGCTGAAACCATGACTCACATGTGTCCACTTTGAAGAGTCGAACCCCTTTATTTGTAAAAGTTTAACTTGGTGATTTTACCTCAAGAGTCATCCTCTCCACCAATCACAATTAGCCACTAAAACTATTTACCTAAGATGAGCTCATAAGCACTATTGTTATCTTAATTCATTGGGTGGATTGGAGTTGTCTGCTAAGTTCCCAATCAGTCTTAAAAGCAGATTCCTTAAAAATCCTCTGCTACAACGAGACATCCTTTCTCTCCCACAAAGCATCTTTTTGTAGAAACATCTTTCTTCTTTGCCTTCTAATCTAACAGCTACAACTCTTCTATTCTTTTAATCCAACGATAATCCTTTCTCCCACAACTTTTTCTCTACCATGAAGCATCTTTTTTGCAGAAGCAGATTCCTTATTCCACCTTCTTAATCCAACGACTATAAACTTTCTTATTAATTAATCCAACGATATGCATTCTCCTACATGACAATCCTTTTTATTTAACCTTCAACATCTCAAACCATCTTTAATTTCAACCATTCTTTGACTTTATCCAATGGTTGTCATACTCTCTTTTCCTAAAACATTTCCTTCGTCCAAATGACATCGCTCCTTATTACTACAAACATCTTTTTTTTTCCAAAATGATTTATTTTTTTTAAAAATGAAAACATTTCTTATTGCCTAACAGCCGTGGATATTTTTTCAACTTTTAAATCTTTATAAATTTTGTTTTATTTATCCTTTAACATTTTTATTTTTTTTTCTAACTAAAAAATACTTATTTTTCTTGGGGTATTACATTCTCCCTTTCTTATAAATATTTTGTCTTCAAAATTTGGCGTGTTCCCATACTTATTTTCTCCTTATTATTTCTAGGAAACAACCATAAATCTAATCCTTTTAGTAGTTTGACAGAATTGTACCAAATTGTCCATATTAGAGTTACATTTTTACATCATACTCGGTGGGTCCAGATTTTCATCTTCATTTGGTATATTGCACGAAACTATTGGTGCACCCTCTTCTATCTCTTTGGTTGGTGCAGTGCAAATTTTGGCCATACGTCCAAATCCCTTACATTTAAAACATTTTCATGATCCAGCTATACACTCACCAAACTGAGTTTTCTTGCACCTTGGACATTAATTGGTCTTGGATTTCATTTGATTGAGTTTTTTCTTTCCTTGTTGTTTTCCATTTTCAGAGGATCTCTTAACACCCCTTGAATTTTCTTCCTCATTTGTTGGCTGTGATTGAATTTTCTTGACTACTTTTGCTTGTGCAAACAAGTTTTTTGCTTCTTCTATTCCAAGGGCCTTTGTGATAATTTTCAGCTATTGAGATTGTTGTTCTACTAGTTCAATTAGTCAATTAATAGCCTCATTCCTACCATCATTTATCCGTCCTTGATCTCCTACCATTGTATGAACCTTGAGAATTCACATGAAACTATCAATTAATAATTTCTTAAGATAGATCATACTTATGGTTGACTAGACATTTTCATGCTGAGGCTTGAATTGTTAGGCAGTCTACATAACCGATTGTGCTCTAATACCATATTGGCAACCGGTCCTCCATCAAATGAAGTAGTTCTAAGACATGCTTCACATCAAAATTTGCACGTGGTATATCTTCAATTTTATTTTGTGTAATGTATCAAATTTAATGGGTGGATGATGCAAACCTAGGGTATTGAGGAACCCTAGACCCAACAACAACAAGGAATGTTCAAAAGGATCGTCGTGCGAATCAAGAAATGGAGGAGTAACTTGACTCAAACCAAACTCGTTGGTTGAACCAAAGTTATCAGAAAAGTAGCTTGACCCTAACCAAACTGGTTGGTTGAACCAAAGCTATCAAAGCTTGATCTTTCAAGATGGATGCTTGATGAGACCAAGTTCTTTGTAAAGAAGATAAATAGAAGAAACCTGATAAATAGAAGAAACCTCACAAGCTAAAAGTTCTCAAATTTTAATTCATCAAAAAGTTTTCTCTAATGAGGCCATACATTTGTTTAAATAGGCAAAAGTTAGGTTAACCTTAAAACAATGTAAAATGACTAAAAAAAACACAAAATAACACAAAAAATTAGCGTTTGGTGGCGGGATGACAGCGGTGGGCACGCTGGGCTAGACTGCGTGCGCGCTGGACTGGGCAGTGCTTACTGGGCAGAAATAGACACGGGTGGCACACATAGGCCGAATTGACTGCGTGCGGACAGGTTTTGATTGGCGCAAATGGATGGGCGCATTGTCGGGCGAGGTCGGATATGGTGTGGGTATGTGACGTGGCTCAGAATTCCCGAGATGGGCTTAGTGACGGGGCGCACTGACAGGGCAAGTGGATGACGTCTTGTTCATGCGGTACGCACGCTGAGCTGTGGGAATGGCAGTATGGTGCGAGCACTAAGTTGCGGCGCTGGTTGTGTGGAGCGCATGCTAGTGGACTGGCGCGCATGCTGCGCGGTGCTGCATGGGTTGACTAACTCCTTTTTGTAATTTTGCAACATTTGCTTGCTTCCTATGCTCGCTTGCTCCTCCATTGCTTCTTCCTTAATATTTAGCATCATCACGGGTCTTTGCTTGTCATTGGAAGGTTCCTTATCTTGGGTTTTTTTTTTATAAAAATATGTATATTTTTGTCCCTCTTCTTTGTTCTTGCTTTAGTCATTGGGCCTCCAATCCCTCCTAATGAATCTTGGTTTTTATATGTTTTTTGGATCACATCATTCCTCCCTTCTTCAAGAAGATTCATGCTCGAATCACCTACATCATACAAAAACATGCCAACAGTATTTAAAGAAGCACCAACCTTACCGTATACGCTTAGTAGGTCAATTTTGTAAGGGTTCTCATTGATGTGCTCCAAGGCTTAGAATGGACCATCTCCTTGTGGTTGAATGGCAAATCTTTCCTTTGCATGTAAATTCCTAACAACTTCAACCTTTTTCTTTCCATCAAAATTAGCAAACTCATTAGTAGATAAAGGTAAAATGTCAATTGGAATTACAAGATTAAATACACAAACAATATCAAAGGGTGAGTAATATGTAATAGAATGAATATTCAAAACACATACAAACTCATAATGCGTTAAACACTTCATCAAATTAGCGTTGGATGGATTCTCTCTTAAAATATCAAAAAATAAATCCAAGAGCGTAACATGTGTTTCTACAATTTTGCCATAATCCAAATCTTCATCAAAGTATTCAATAGCAAATTTCCTAAAAAAAGATTGAATCACATAGTTCATCAATATCATAAAGGTACTAAAAGCATTGAATAATCCATATAGCAAAATCAACCACTCATAAAATCCATGTTTAATTTTAAACATAACTTTCCCATTATCATATTTTTTAATCCGAATTTTGAAACATTTATTTTCCAATTCAATCCTAAATATCGTACATGCTCCATATTCATAAAGATAACAATTAATCCATAGCCTTATTCGAATTTGATGTTCATCCAAGATATTAAAAATACCAATTTTCAATTCATAAAGATAATATTTTATAATGACCCAGTTTTTATTTGTTTTAAAAATCGCGTGAAATTTAAAACTTTTCTTTTTATATAAAACATAAGAGTATTCTTTTTTTATAAAAACTCGGAGCGTTAAAACTCTTTACTTAAAACATTTATCAATTGCAGAAGAAGTAATAAAATCATTTTTATAAAACGCAGCGAAATTTAAAACAAAGCATTAAAGAATATTAAATAATTTACAAACTTTTTTTACAAATAAATTCATTTTTAAATTCTTTAGCCCAGCTAACCACAAGATCCACCCGTGCAAATCATTCATCAATTGTCTTTGACCTGTTCACCTGTTGCTCGTACATACCTACATCATAAGACCTAACTAATGAGCCTAATGCTCAGTAAGTGATAAAATGAAATACAATGCATATGATATGCGTGGTCATATAATGCATTACAGAAGAGAACCGTATCTCTTCTGGAAGTTAGGGTGGAATACTCCATAGGGGCATGTGGATGAATCATTTCACTCCGATGGGGAGATATATCCATCGGGGGTGTTCCACATGCCGGTATCCTCACTTTTGTTAAAGACATTGGGGGATTCAGAATGAGGTACAGGTGAACCCTAGCTTCCACGTAGCTAACTGTCATCTCACCGCTCCCTATGTGGGAGTATACTACCGTATGGAAGTGTCACCGATCACCCTAACCCCCACACGCCTATTTACATATATTAATTATGTCATACAATATGTTCGTGAATACATACAACCATATATGATGATATAAATGTCTAGTAAACATATCATTTAAAGAACCTAAATCTAGTAAACACACAACATACAATCCTAATTTTTGCGATGTAGGGTCCGAAAACCAAAACACAATAAGTATCAACTTACCTGGCGCCTTCAATGCAATTATGTCAATCGTCTTATTACCGGAAGAAGCCATTAAATGGAAAATTATTAAAACCATAGATTATCAACCTCATTCATATAGTTCATTATTCTCACTCCATTAATTAGAACACACTCGTAGAGAAAAGAACAACTTAACACGCCATAACAGTCCCATAGCCAACATGCGTAACTAACTAGCAACAACTCATAATAGTTACTCATTCTATCAATGTGACGGGATAATCCACATAGAATGTACTTTGCAAAGCCAAATAGTATTCCATCACAATAACATACAAAGGAGATAAGCAACAATAGTGCACATCATTCATTTTCACATAAACAGAGAGCATATGTCATCCTCATCCTTTACAAACGATATTCTTAAATGAGAACCACTCAAAGAGCACAGAACAGAACTGACCATGCCTTAATAGTCCCACATTCACCTAAATGTCTTAACTTCTTCACAATAATAATTACACAATATCCCACTTAAACAATCAACAGATTCCACATAATTAGGAAACCATTTCCAGCATTGCCACACACACAAGTCTATCAACAAACACAACACAACCTCCATTACTTCACAATATCTAATTCCACATAATCAGGAAACCATTTCCAGCATTGCCACACACACAAGTCTATCAACAAACACAACACAAACTCTATTACTTCACAACATCTAATAACTACCGTAAAATTAGAGAATCATTTCTATTAACATGGCATATTTCAATAGCATTTATCAACATGTTAACATGTACAGGAACTGAAACAATAACCTCATCAAGGCACACACCTATCACTCTTATCTTTCATCAGTCATTGTTTAAGATAACTCAATCCATAAAGACCATGAAAGGAAACCCTTTACCTGTAGAATTGAGGAGACCCGAGAGCAACAACACATTCTACCTCCCTCTCTTACATCTTCTTCTTTTCTGGTTACAAGATGTTCTCGGCCATCACCCATTGTACTTCATAGTCCATCCCTCGGCCACAACTCTCATTCTACAGTGAACTCACCACTTCACTTCACTCTCCACGGTTGCAGTACCCTTAACAGAAATGGAGAGTTCCCTACATTCATTCAGTCATCCAGTGATTAAAAAGGCAGCATAGGATCACATCGAAGTTGGAGAAAGCTGGACGTTGCCCATTTCAATGGAGAGGGGTCCAATGCCAAGAATTCACGTGGAAAGCTTTGCCAGGAGAGGAGTAGCTGGAAGAACTAGTCCTGTTCGGTCCAGCGTGAACAATGGTTCACCCCCATTGCATCATGCCCATTTCGTTTCTGCCCAATTCCAGCCGATGCAAATTCACGGCCACATTCGGCAATTCAGACACAGCCAAACGCCCAATTCAAAACTTCAAGGAGGAGAAACGGAAATGCAAAATCAACATACCACAGTCGACGATTCGCGTCAGTGCTGGGAGTTCCGTTCCCGAGCCCTAACAGCGGCAACCCGTCGTTCGCCAAGTCGCGACCAGCCGACCACCGCAGAGGAGCACCAACAGCACCACGACGCTGCACCCCACCATTACCCAAGCCTTGCCAAGCTCGCGTCGCTCTCCCTCTTCTCTCGGTCCCGATCCCCTTGTCTCTCTCTCTCTCTCTCAAATGCCCGAAGGCCAAATTTGATTTAATCATTCAACTGAACTGGTTTGAACGAACCGGTTCAATTCCTATCCATTTTCCTTAATCGATTCTTTCTTCCATTTTCTCCTAATTCATTTTTTCTTTTTAATTTAATAAATTTCCTTTAATTTAATTAATAAATCTCTAATTAATTACTCTCCTACATTTTAATCTCACTTTATTTATTTTCTTTATATTTTAATTAAAACCGAGTTCCCAATTATTTTGGACAGAGCCGAAGCAAAACCAGTTCAGCCCATAACCAACAATTACGTCTTTGGTAATACCTCAATAATTATTCGACTAATTCGAATATCCTTAATTATTTTTCAATTTATTCTTTTTAAATTTTTGATATAAAAATAGGGGTATTACATATTTAGGAACAAACCATGTATTTTTCTTGAGTAAAAATTCTTTATGCCCACAAAAATAAAAGAAAGTAAACTTCCCACAATCAATCCATGATCTTCCAAATTCTAAGTCATTATCATGAAAATTCTTAAAATATTAAGATCTTAATAACTTACTTTGAAGATTAAATTCATACCTTTTTGACAATGGTTGGCAACCACATTGTCCTTACCTTTGTTGTAGTGGAAGTAATTTGAAAACTTCTTGTTGAAATTCATCCAATTTGTTTGTCTCTCTTTTAATTTTCCTTTATAATCCTACAAAATAGGTAAAACAAACACTACAACAAAAGTTAGCTCATGGGAGGTGAAAGAAATATTTTTGCATAGAGTAAAGACAACTCTCCACTTTTCTCACTCTTTCTAATCACTACAATTTCTTTCTTTTCCTTTTCTCCCTCGGGTTTTCACCTCCCCTCCCACTATTTTTTTCTCCTTCTCTCTCGGTTTTTCTTTTCTCATCCCCCAATTTCTTTTATTCCTCATTGTCTTTTTTGCTCACTTTATTTTTGGCTTTTCTCTCTATGGCTCTTTTGTCCCATTTTTCATTTTCTACTTTTTCCTTTTCAACTTTTTTTGTTCTTTAACTTCCAAATTTTTTTCAACTCCTCCAAGTTCACACTTTTCTTTTGCATTTTCTTTGGTAAATTCTTGGAAATCTTCGATGACTCTCTCTTGATCTTTGCTAGCTTCCTCGACTTGCACATTTAAAACTTCCTTTGTGACCAAGAAATTTTCTTTTATTCAATCTTCCACTTCCATATCGCTACAATCCTCAAGTGGTGGTCATTCTTCGCCACTTACACTCTTTACTTCTCCAATTTCAAACTTTTCCACTTGTGTACCTCTTTCAATTTGTTGCTACCCTTTGTCGATCTCTTTTCCTATAGCTTCACTAACATTTTGTTTTTCCTCAACTTCTCTCTTTTCTAACAACTTATCTCCCTTGATGAAGTCGCTCCCTTGTAATACCTAGAATTAAACTGGCGCTTAGAATAATAATAATTGTGAATTTTGGAGATTTTGGAGTGATTTTATTATGGAATGTAATACCCCAATTTTTCATAATGAGATTAAATAAGGATAATTAAGGATTTCATAGGATGATAATGTTGATGTTGGAGAATAATTAGAGTTAATGTGGGATATTTATAGTGATTAAATTGTAATTGGTGGAATAATTAAGGTATAAAGTGAAGTAAAAGAACATGATTATTAGTTTAATTAAGAGAGAGAAGAGTAGTGTGGCTTGAAGAAAGAAAGGGCAGTGACTGAGAGGGAGCAGATGAAGGAGTGGTTGACAGGAAGGAGGAAGGAGCGTAGACAGGAAGAAGCAGCTGATATTGGAGCTGCTCGACTGGTCTCAAGGGATGAAAGAATTGACGTTACATCGATCGATCAATGATCGATCGGTGATATTGGGTAGCAGTCGAGTACTACTCGATTGGTCCCACTATGAATTGCGAGAATTGAGATTTTAAACGTGCTGTGATTGAGTTTACTCGACCAACTACTTGACCGATTCCACGATAATTCCAAAAAATGTATAATCCTGAGACACACATTTTATAATGTATCCCCACGTGTCCTTCCTTTTACGATGGACGAATAAGAGAGGTGTTAGGTTTATGGGGATTGCGGAGGCGTATATGAAAAGCCTTCTGTGAAAAGAGAAAAAGGTAAAGTGCGGGAGAAAAGAAAGAGAAGCAAATAGAAGAGAGAAAAGCACCCTGGGAGCTATGAGCTACTAAGGGGATGGGGAGCTTCTGGAGAAATTGTGAGGCAGAGAAAAATAAAGAAATAAAGAGAAGGAAGAGGAAAGAAGAGGAGAAGTAGAAGCGAGAAAGAGAGATAGCCTGAGGGAAGGAAAAGAGGAGCAGAGAAGGAAAGACAAAGTGACATAGAGGAGGTGAGCTGTTGTGTGAGGGAAGGTTGCTCTTTGGAGGTAAAGGAAATTACAGAGAGGGAGGAAGAAAGAGAGACTGAGTAAGGAGGGTGTTCTGTGAGTCATGAGAGGCTGAGAGAGATGTAGAGAAAGTGAAGGAGGGAGAGACAGTGAGCTTCGGGAGTTTCTCTCTAGTTTGAAGGATTGGCTCCTCGGGTGTGAGCTTCCGACGATTTGTGAGAGGTATTGTGAGTCTCCAGTGAGGGTCCAATGAGAGAAGAAAATGGAGGAGTGAGAGCCGTGAGTGGGTAGACACCGGAGGTAGAGTTTCCTCTAGCTCCTCGTGGGTGAACTTCAGGTAACAAAATGTTTCTTTTCTGTTGTGGTTTATGGAGCATGGTTTGGTTACTACTAGTGGTTATCCTTGATGTAGTGGTTCTCTGTTGATAATTATTGTTGAAGAATATGAATTATGCTCTGTTAAGTCTATGATGATTTATGCTCTATAAGGCTTGGATATATTCTGTTGGTTGTGTTCTGCCCTGTTAGGATGTCGTTATTGGACGTTGAGGAGTTTGGATAATGCTTTGTTGATTGTTTGGTTTCCTGTTTTGTTACCATGGGATACGTGTGGTTAAAGGCTTTATAATTTGCAATTTGGTTAATGGTTGTTAAGACCCTGTGAACCTGGATATTATTAAGGATAGTTTATTATTAAAAAATATTGTCATTGTTTATGGAACTATATAAATGTTTAGTGGAGAGATAGAATTAAAGTGATAAGTGTTATTATTTTGAAGGTATTGGAGGGAAGAAGAACGTTGGTGCAGAATCACGTTACAGACGACTAGTAAGTGATACTGTATGTGTTTTGGTTTTTGGGGCCTTACATTGCAAGAATTAGAAATTGTATGTCGATTGTGTACTACTTTAATAGATTATTAAGTTAGATTGTGATCATGTCCTAATGACTGTATTGATACTTGATGTTGTGTTTATTAGAATTAGGTTATTTTAATAATGTGTTTATTATATTTTAAAGGAATTGATATTAAGCATGTTTTGAAGCTTATCTAGAGGAGATAGATATTGTATGCATTCACGAGCATTCATGCATCATGGTTTTCAAAATTATACGAAAATGGTTTTCATGCATGGTTTTAAAAAGGAAACAAAAACAGAAGGTAAATGAATTAAAAGGAATAAAGGTAAATGAGATAATATAAGATGTGGGCTTGTTAGTTGATCTTCTGTCGGTGCCGAGACTAGTAGGCCAGCGGGTGAGTGAGGCTGTTTAAGCATTGGAATGAACAACCGCTAGTAAGCGAAGGTTGTAGCCCAAGCCGAATGTTGTGCATTGTAGCAGATAGTAGCTAGTAGAGCTTTTGGTCGTAGCCGGAGCTGCTTATCCTTGAGGTTGGGTGGCTGCGTATTGGTGTACAAAGTAGTTATCAGGCTGTTTGATTGGAGTCAATCCTTTATCACATAGCGGATCCCTAGTTGGTGCTGGGAAAGACCGACCAATGGTTACTAAGGCCATTTAAGCGTTGAAGTGCACAACTGCTAGTAAGCAACAGTTGTAGTCTGAGCCGTGGGCTGTGCGTTGTAACGTACAACCACTAGCTGAGCTTTCAGTCGTAGCTAGAGCTGCTATACTGGAGGTGTCGGGTCAAAAATAGAAAAGAGACTAAAATATAAAAGATAAAGGAAAACGGAAACAAGAAATAAAAACAGCGAATGGATTTTAAAAGAGCAAAGCATGTACATTTTAGACTTTATTTTATATCACTTACTAGGCATTAGGCTCATTAGTTAAGTCTTGTGATGTAGGTAAACACATGAGAACATGAGACATGTTAGGAAGTAATTGATGAAGGATTTATACGCGCGGATCTTGTGGCTGGCTAGACTAAAGGATTTAAGAAAGAGAAATAGTTTGTAAAAGATTTTATAAAGTGATTTAATTGTAAAAGAAAAGACTTTTATTTATTTCCGCTGCGACTTGAAAAAGGATTTTAAAAAATGGAATTTTATTATTTGTATTTTCATCTGTTTTGTTTTACTAAGTCTTCCGCTGTTTTTTATAAAAGAGAAGTTTTAAATTTTACACATTTTTAAATGTAAGAAAAATCGGATCGCTACATCCCTTACCCTACCTCATTCGGATCATCACTCACTTCTTTAGAACTAAATGTTGCCATGGTGATTGGTTTTTTCTTTAAACAAGACTTATAAAGCTTCTCAAAATCAATTTGTGATTTCCGACATAATCCCTTAAGATAGTGTATAGGAACAAAACTCTTTCTCATGATGGCATTCATGCTTTTCCAAGTTCGAATCGGTGGTTCTCCATATCTCCTTTGGTTCTTTATTTCTTGTGCCCACCAAACGTTTGCGTAATCCGTGAACTTCAAGGTAACCAATTTGATTTTCTTTTCTTTCGAGTAGTTTTGGCATCCAAAAATAAGATTCACTTTTCGCTCCCACTCTAAATATGTCTCCGGATCACTTTTTCCTTGGAAAAGTGGAATATTTACCTTGATGTTGCTCAATTTTCCATATTCCCTAACTATTTGGAAGTCTCTTCTCCTTTGGTTATTTACCACTTCATCCTCAAACTTGACTCTTTCCAATTTTCTCCTTTCTTGGCCATGTGTTGGTGTTGGTGTTTCCAAACGATCCATCCTTTTGATTTAGGGCTTGGAATTGGCCTTGCATATCCCTCATAAACAGCCTCAAATCCATGTTTGCTTCTTCTCCACTTCCACTCATGATTTTGGATTAACAATTATAAGCAAGTAGATGTAAAGAGAAAAAAAATTACAATAAAATGGCCAAGCGTTTATCAAAAGGTAAAATGCAATAAAAGGAAGGTAAATAGCAAAAAATAAATAAATAAATCTCAAAAAGGAAGTAATGGCGATAAAGTAAATTGCGATAAAGTAAAAGATGTGTAAGAAGAAAAATTAATAAAGGCTATTTCTCTCTCGCTGACGTGTTTCACTAGAATAAGGGTCACTCGAACTCATGTTTGCTCTCGAGTGGCTTCTATAATGATAGGCTCAGACTCTTGCCTTGAACCACTCATTCCCCTTTTTAAGATCTTTACAGAACAAATCAATCAAAGAATAAAGTATTCAACAAGCAAAAATCAAGAAAAGTTCAAAACTTTTTCAAACTTATAATTCAACTTTCCAAATTGATTAAAAAAAACTACTCAAACTACTTATTGTGATTAAGTAGCTTAAGGAGCTAATTCCTTGAATTTGGAATAAGGTATCAATGATCTTTCCTCAAAAAGAAACTTTTTCCCAAAGGATTTGGAAAATTTCACAGAAATAGATCAATGATTTGATAGAGGAATTGTGCTCTTTGAGTTGTAACCAATAAGGTAATTTTCGAGATTGCAAAAAGCTTTCTTTCCCTTTTTTTTGAATTTTTGAAATTTAAAAAGGCTCACTTTTTTTTGACTAGTTGATCAAGAGGATCAAAGGAAAGCAATTTCATAATAATAAATGATCGAAAAGATCAAGATAATCGAAAGAAAGAAAATAACTTTTTTTTTTATATATAATCGAAAAGAACAAAAGAAGGAGATGAAGAAATTGATAACGAAAAAATAAAAGATAGCAACTTGAATTCGTTCGAACCTAAGCTCTGATACCAATTGATCTAAACCTAGGGTATTGAGGAACCCTATACCCAATAACAACGGGGAACTTTGAAAAGGATCGTCGTACGAATCAAGAAATGGAGAAGTAACTTGACCCAAACCAAACTCATTGGTTGAACCAAAGTTATCAGATGAGTAGCTCGACCCTAACCAAACTGGTTGTTTGAACTAAAGCTATGAAAGCTTGATCCTTCAAGATGGATGCTTGAGGAGACCAAGTTCTTCGTAGTGAAGACAAAGAGAAGAAACCTCATAAGCTAAAAGCTCTTAAATTTTAATTCATCAAAAAGTTTTCTCTAATGAGGCTATAAATTTTTTTTAAATAGGCTAAGTTAGGTTAACCCTAAAAAATGTAAAATGACTAAAAAACCCCAAAATAACACAAAAAATTAGGGTTTGGTGGCGAGATGGCAGTGGTGGGTGTGTGGTAGGCGCGCTGGGCTTGGCTGGTGTGCGCATTGGGCTGGACCCGCGTGCGCTGAACTGGGATACACTTACTTGGTGGAAATGGACACGGCCGGTGCGCGTAGGCTGGATCGGGTGTGCACTGATGGGTTCTGACAGGCATCGGTGGTTAGGCACGCTGTTAGGCTAGGTTGGATCTGGTGCGAGCAGCTGACGGGGTGTGGTGACGGGGAGAGCTAACGGGGCACGACATTTGTGGGATTCACGCAATGACAGGGCATGGTGACGGGGCATAGTGACGAGCGCGCAGACGACGTCTTGTGCACGCGCTGGCTATGTGGTGAGCACGTTGTGTTGCAGCAATGGTAGCGCAGTACGTGCACTATGCTGTGGCGCTGGCTACATGGCGCATGTGCTGGCGGACTGGGTGCATGCGCTGCGCACTACTGCATGGGCTGGCCGACTCCTTTTTTGTAATTTTGCAACATTTGCTTGCTTCCCATGCTCTTTTGCTCCTCCATTGCTTCTCCCTTAATATTTAGCATCATCATGGGTCTTTGCTTGTCATTGGAAGGTTCCTTATCTTGGGTTTCTTTGATAAAAATGTGTATCTTTTTGTCCCTCTTCTTTGTTCTTGCTTTAGTTCTTGGGCCTTCAATGCCTCCTAATGAATCTTGATTTTTATATGTTTTTTGTATCACATCAGTAGCCTTAGTAGTCTGATGGTAGTGCTTAAACTTATAATTTCAACGTATGAAATCGATGGAGAATTTCATGAGATTGACTATTGAAAATACTAAAAGGAACTTGGAAACATGTGGTATTCTTGCATGCATTGCGGTAAGAAACTATATCATTTGAAAGTTATTCTCAATTTTGATTTTATGCTTTATACATCTTGCTTCATGTTGTTTTTTTTAGGAAAACAATATTTTCTAGATTACTACTCTCATCATTCCAAATCAAAAGTCAACATCTGAATCGATAAGGATAACTTTTTATTGTATGTTTAATCAATGTTTAAGAAGCAATTATTTTAAATAAATCTCTAGAATGCTTTCTTTTTATTTAGTGTAACACACCGAATGAGGAAGAAATAGTTTACGCCCAAGTGAATGACTCACTTATGACTCTTGAGTGGGTCCATGTAAGTCACTTTTAATCATTCATGCAATATCTTTTTCCCTAGTCAAACCACTTATAATATATGGTTTTAATTTAAGACTCACCCAAAGCAGACATGTTTCATGTCATCAATTGACCTGCATACCCATTACAGCTATTAGGTTATGTTATGAGAGGCAATTGTAATATTCATTGCTCCTACAAAGAAAAAATGTTATATTTTCTCGCACTATGTTACAATCATTGTGCATTTAAATTACATAATAATATCTCACTTCCCATTCAGCCCACACGACATATTTCAACTCTTAGACTCTATTGGTGTGTTTGTGATTCGCAGTTATCAACAGAGCACATTCCATCCACACAAAGAGTTTCTAGAGTCCCTTTTCACGCACTCCTCTCATGTGTATATTGTTAATAGACATTAGATTATTTGTTTTGATGATGGCAATTTTATTTGAATAATTAAGTTTTTTATTATGCATTTTTTTGAATAAAGTAAATACGTTTATTATTTATTGGAAATACCCTTAAAAGAAGTATTATTGCTTACTATCGTGTTTATCAAAGTCCATATAGCTTATGTATTGATCATTGGGACTTAGAGGATTCAATAAGGGTAAAACATAGAGTTTGGTCGACTATAGTGAAGAAGTGGTTGACCAATAAGTTGAAGAAAGAGCCAAAATAGGAAAGTGGTCGATCGATTTAAAGAGATGTTTGACTGGAAATATTACAGATTGCTCGAGACTCTTTCACCTAATGAAACATGGTCAAGCAGTGAAGATGGTGGTCGACCGCAAAATAGACAGAGTCGAGCCAGAATTTTGAAATGTGAAGAAGCGGTTGACTGGTCGGCTAAAGCGGTCAACTGGTCTGACTATACAACACAATGGCTATTTTCCAATGATTGGATGGCAGTCAACCAAAATGGAGGTGGTTGACCAGTTACGCAGATTCTATAAATAGAAGACACTCTGAAGATCAATTTAAACAAAAAGAGAATCATAGCGAAGCTCTTCCAAAATTCATACACGATTTCTCATTTGTAATTGAGTGTCAATCCTAACTCTCCAACTCCTAAACTTGAGAATTTGTATTTGGGAGAGTTGAGAATTTTAGTTTTTCTATTTCTTGTTCTCAAACATTGATCAAAAGTGTGACGCCACATTAACAATCAAAGCTAAGGGTGACGCTCTGCGAATAGTCATTGTAAAGGTTTGGTAGACACTCGTGAAGTCAGTCATCACTAATTGGGGAGGTTAGATGATTAAGGATCTCCAAGTAGGAAACTTGAAGCGCAGATGTAAGCCGGAGTTGCTGAACCGCATGAACAAATTTGGTTTGTACGTTCTCTGTCCCTTAACGCTTTATTATTTTTTATTATTTGTATGCATTAAATGAGTTAAATCACTAAGAGTTTGGAGATAAAATATCGTACAAAAAAGTTAGAACGCCTAATTCAGCACACCCCCCTCTTCCCACCCCCCCCGCGTGTCATGACCTGAAGGCGGGCCTAATAGAAACACCGGGTTGAGCGACCCAATTTTCGAAGAGCACTAGATCACCTAGCCCAAGCTTTGGTTTGTAGTGAAAGACTCAAACATAAATCAAATCCATAGCCTACACGAGATGGGACTAGATCCACATAGTGATCACGAGAAAATAATAGCATAAATGAAAATAAATACTGTGCATCGAACCAGTAGTCCAAACAACAACCAAATGTTTTAGTACAGGCCCAAATCTAAAATATCCTCACTAGGGAAATACAACCAAACACTCGAGAAAAGAAGAGAAAAACAAGAATCTCTTCACCTAGCAATTAACTCTGACCCACTTTGCCTTTACTTGGAGGGAAGGGGTCATTGAGGTTAGTAACAACTCAGTAGAAAACTTATACTAAATGCAATACATGTAAATCTAATTTTTCATTATCTTGTAAAAACCATGATCAAAACACTATCATACCGTGTATGCGTTTAAAATCATTTCCAAACATGATTTATCATCAAAACAGGCTCTATGAGCCACTAATGAGGTAGTTATCCAAACCTCATTGGATAGATTACTGACTATAATAAAATAAGACTCCATCATTTTTCACCAGTCAAAATGAGGATTCGTCAAAAAAGAGGATCACACAAGGACCCCTCCAATACAAACACATAGAAAGGTAGCAATCTGGAGATGATAACACCTCATGAGCGCAGAGGAAGGTACTGTGAGTGCGATCCAAAGATCCAGCCTCTCACAGGGGTTGCTAGTGAACCAGTCAGCGATGATATTACCCAATTCATACACAACCTGATTAGGTTTAGGGATTTGAAACCCAAAGGATGCGTCAACACCGCCCTATTACCAATTTTTACACAACACACAAACAAAACATCTTCACACAGTAGAAGATATATCAGAGTATCCTTGTGATACTTTGACACTGAGACTATCCAAAGTATCAAGAGGATTCCATCTCCCATATTCGAATCATAGTATACCATGAAAACCATGCACATAAAGTATACGTGTAAAACTCACGTATATACATAGTATAAAAACTAACGTGCTGTCAAACAGTCTCATCGAGTTTTCATATGTGACAATCACACAAAAGTATAATTTGAAAAACATTAAGCAATTCAATGCAATAAAGTATAAAATCCATACCTTCTCGACATCCTTTCTATCCAGCGGAACAACAATCTCGTCAAGAATTGGTTTGAAGTCTATGAACTCGTCTGATCCAAGAAACATATCAAAAGTAAAGAATCCCCATCAATAAACCATAAGGGATAAGTGAAATGGTCCTATACCAGGACTAAGAACCCAACCAATGCGTAAACGATTAAAAAAATATGAAAAATTACACTGTATAATTGACCTGGGACCTCATACGATCAACCAGGGACCCTAAGCGATCGACCTGGGGCCTCTGTTGTCAACCAAAGACCTTTTGTGTCCAATCTATTCATTTTGGGGTCAACCGGCTCACTGTTGTGTTCAACCTCTCACTGTTGTTGTCGACTGGCTCACTATTGCGGTCGACCACTACGGGTGACCTTCACAGCTACAGTCTTTGGTAAATCGACTCGTGCCTCACCAAATCATATGGCTCATCCAATGTCGACCGAGTCTGACCAAAGGTTGACAATGACGACCCTCTAACACTATTTCCTTGATGACAATGCTTCTTTTCTTTCATTTTCGCCTCTAAATGGCAAATACTCTTTCATAAGCTCCAAATCTACCAATAGAAACTAGACATATCTCTTAGATTCAAATTTCCAAGCTTGAATCCAAAGTCAATAGTATTCAAACTTTAACTTCAAAATTGGAGAAGAGAAATAGACTTATTCGCCAACTCCCTTCACAAACATTAATGGCCTTAACATTGCGAACTCATATTTGGTGTCCAAATCTCTAAACTCACTTATTGGGTTTCTCTCTTCTATCTTTGTCTCTCTTGTGTTTGACGTTAGAAGAGGAGGAATGAGGGCTTCTCCCTCATTCTTTCTTCTTTTATTAAAATTTATTTATTTAATATTAAAGTATATATTAAAATATATTTTATATATTAAATAAATTCATTTCAATTCCTGATTCATTCCTAACGTCACTTTGACAACAATTTTCAAGTCAATTTCAATTACCAATTTTATTCACTCAATTATTTACCACTGGGTAACAACCAATTTTACCGACTTTTACTATTTGATCAAAATTTCACGTGGCTACTACACAACAAAACATGTCAACATTTCAATGCCTTGACCGAACATTACGTAAAAAAATACATGTGGAATTTATTATTAATAAATTAGTGGTTTTTACACCCCGTATGCCTACCTCCATGCAAACCCGAATGGAATATTTGTGGATTCCCATGGGAATGTGTCCACGAAATAAAGGATGCCAACTGTTTTAAGGATGATGTCATATTAGGATAAGTAGTCCATCTGTAGATTGGAATGTGTTCGCAGCAGATAAGCATAAGGAGAGAAACGTCGTCGTTTTAATCCAGAATCTGTAGGGAATAATGTTTATCGCAGAAGCCTTTATATCCACAGAAACATTAGCATCCACAGGAGTGTTATTTGTGAAAAGGTAACAATATGTGGCAGATAACGATTGGAGGAGTTGTGAGGGATCCCTGGGATGAAGTATCCATAGAAATGTTGGTGTGTAGAAGAGTGCTAGTGTTTACGAGAACGTTGGTGACCTCAAATATAAGTGAAAAATGCTAACATGGCAGATTGTCATTGTACGAAATGGACCAAGTGGTCATCCGTAGTAGCAGCCCACACGTCCACTATAATTGCAAACATATTTAAAACACGGTTTTTCACAAAATCCACAAGCTGTGATTCGATTCATGAGCAGTTTCAAAAATGATAATGCTAGGATATGATTTTTGCTACATTTTCCTTCTTGGAATTCTCCATTAGACAATCTATAAACATGCATGTTAGGGCTGAAACCCCAATTACTCTATAGTCACGAAGACAAAGGGATTTCTCTTAAGCTCTCATGGGAATTTTCTTCAAGCTTCTGAAGGTAGGTCCTTTACATTTAAAACTTTGAATTTTGGAAGGGAAAAACCATAAAGAAAGATGAAAAACCGTGAATTTACTTTCACTTAAGAGAACAGAGTGTTAAACATCCACCCTTTTCTTTTATTAACCTGTTTCTCTATTTAATTTCAAAGATAATCAGCGATGGGAAGGGTTGGGCATTATGGGCTCTGCTAAGAACTACAGGTAAGTGAGGTTGATTATGTTTGGCCTTTAGCCTGCATCATAAAATGCTAAGGTAAGGTAGTTTTATGGTGATATTTTTCTGTGATGCCTACGGTTGTTGTTTGAGGATATGATTGTTGATTGTTATTTATTGTCTATGATGAAACGTGAATCAAAGATATGATATATGCTGGTTTTTACTGTTTATGTAGTATATTGTTGAGAATTTGTTAACTGTTTTTGTTACTGTTATGATGAGACATATTTGACGATATGTTACTGCTAGGATCATGCATGCTAGATTTTATTTTCTAGTGTATGTTTCATGCATCATGAAAAATGTTTTCATTAGGAAAGATAAGAAAGAATGAAAGACTAAAAGACAGACTGAATAAATGTAAATAGTCATTGTAGACGGGGATCGAGTTGGCTATCCCATATGAGGTGGACCTAATGGTGTTACTATCTCTCATAGACTAAATTTCCCACAATGACTAGAATGTTAAGTGAAAGAAAAAGAAAAAGAACGTTGACTGAAAAAGATACTTTTTGCATGCTGCATCTTATAGTTATATTTCATATGCATCTCTTACTGAGTGTTAGACTCATAGGTGAACTTTGTGATGTCGATGATGATGATCTTATTAAGGAACTTGAGGATGTTAATGAATAAGGATAGCAATTGATGAAGGATTCTCATGGGCAGTACTAAAACATTTTAGAAGCGAAGTTGACTTATGAGTGAATATTTGAGGAACATAAATTGAAAAAGAAAATATTTTTATTTTAATTATGTTTTTTTTGTTTTATATTTGAATTTAAGTTAAAATATTTTAAGAATATTTACGTTTATTTTATGTTGGGTTTAATTATGTTGAACTATAATTGAGATTTATTTTAAATTCTTCCATTGTGAATAGTTTCAAAGGTATGATTTTTATGATTGGATTTAAAAACAATGGCATGAAAAAGAGTTTTAGTTTACAGGGTGTTACACAAATCACCAAAGATGTGAATCTGACACGACAGACTCCTGTGCAAGAATTGCAATACTCTGTCATAAAAAGTATGCATAGTAAAAATAATTTTTGAAAGCATAAATGTAATAATGTACTCGCTTACGTCCCGACAGCAGTGGTAAAATTCATAAATGTGCCTTGTGAGCTTCCTCTTTCGCCACTACCACTTCTACCTCTAGCCCTACTGCTGCAACTTGCCTCGCCAATGGCTGAACCTCCACCTTGACAAGTGCAGGTACTGTGGCCCAGGCCTTGACATCAACTATATTTCATGTTGACATGTAATATCCTGAATTTTCATTGAGCTGAATGCATAGCTTAAGTGATAATTTTGGGATGATAGGAGCTGAATTGGACGTTTAAGGTATTAGTCAAGTGAAACAGATTTGGATAAGTGAACCTTGATTCTCGGATTATTTAGCTTATGAGAAGGATTGTGATTAGTTGGAGAATTGGTTAATGATATATGGAGTTAGAATGAACGATATCAACTAGATTGACAGTCAGTGGAATTAGTAAGAGAAGATATATTTGGATATTGTAAGGATTGAGAGCTTGAGAATAATAAAGTTTAAGGTATAAGATTTATACTATGTTAGGGCATACTGGATTTAGTGAGGAATAATGTGAAGGAGGAATGGTGAAACATATGGTATATGTTAAGGTTTGTATAAATTGAAAATTGAGGATTGAATGATTTGGAAAAAGTGATATAATATATGTATATATGTATGACCTTATTATATATATATATATACATATGTAATTGGAAAAATAATAAAATAAGGTCGCCGATGAATAAATAATGTGGCGGTCGTTCAGGGCGGTCGAGTGGCGAGGAGGAGACCGTCTGTGGCGATCGACCACTAAATTTTAAAGAAGGATTTCCACGGTTGATCTTTTGCATGGTGGTCGATCGGCTACTGAAGAAAATGGATCGATCGCCAATTATGATAGTCATCTAGAGAGGTTTAACCGACGTAGAAGAGGAAAGGTTTCTTTGTCTAAAGCATCTTGATGTCAAAGGGTTGCTGGACATTGATGAGTTGCATCCCGTGGCCTTCTATCTTCGTCTGGATGATGAAGGGTCAGTTTTCGTGGCTTATAAATAGAAGAATAGTGGGATGAGAATTGGATAGAGAACAAATCGAAGGGAGACTCTGTTGACTTGGCGAGTGGGTTATGAAGTTTGTGAGAGAGAGGGACAGAAAAGAAATTGAGAGAGAGTCTAAGGAAGGAAGCTGTGAGGATATTTTGGTCTTGGAAAATATCAGAGAGCTTGTGAAGGGAATGGTTTTGGAGGAAAACCGTAAGGAATAGTGGAGAAGTGAGTCTGTGAAGGGTTTTCAGAGAGTGACAAAGAAGGTTTTGGATGAAAGGAGAACGGTGAGGAAGTTCAAGAGCTTCACTTTGGATTTTTACAGGTTTTGAAGAGAAGAAACTCTAGTGGTAACTCGATAAAGCTAAGGACTCCGTAAGTGATACTGCATGTGTTTTGTCCAAAATGGCCAACATCACGGGAAGTAGGGGGTGTTTATTGTTTGTTTGATTGCTTGTTATGAATTGAATGTTTATTTGATTTACGTTTAGTTCCTTAGTAGGATGGATCATGTTTTAAGGACACGATCAAGGAACACGTTAGATAGGATTGTATGTGCACAGCAACGTTAAGACTTGGAATCCTAAAGTACACGAAAATGAAATAAATGTAAATAATTGTTTTTATGGACCCGTTAGTTACGCCCGGCACAAAAACCAAAGATAAGTAAATAATTGTTGTCTAGTTGGTTATGCCCGACACAGATACCAAAGAAAAGTAAATAGCTGTGGTCCAGTTGGTTACGCTCGACACAGAAATCAAAGATAAGTAAATAGTTGTGGTTCGGTTGATTACGCCTGGCATAAAAATCAAAGATAAGTAAACAGATGTTTGTGTGGTCCGCTTGGATACACCTCGGCACATAAACAGATAAAATAATAGTAAAAGACAAAAACAGTAATAGATGAGCAAAACTGAAAATTGTATAAGATTATACAAACGTTATATGTGTATTTCATGTTTTACGTTTATACCGCTTACTGAGCTTTAGGCTCATAGCTAGGTCTCGTTGATGTAGGTAAGGAGCCGATGACTGGATAAAGCTGATAAAGGATGTAGCTGATGGAGTATTGCCGGGTTGGACATTTGTACTGTTGGCGACATTGACTTTGGGGATATGGCTCACGAAAAATGGAATAAATGTGTTTAATTATTTTAAGAGTTTTTAAGTGCTATTAGCTTTAATTGGTTTTAAATAAATGTTTTAGCAATAATTGTTGAAATAGTTTTAAACTGTTGGTTTGTAATATTTAAATGTAAAAGACTTCCACACATCATTTACTCTGAGTTTTATATGGTTAAGACTTACGATGTATGTTTACTCTTGTTTTCCCTCATGAGTGTTTTTAAAAGAAAGAAAATTTTTTTACAAGAAAAAGTTACGAGACGTTACATGACATCTCTTCTACTTAGGATTGTCTTGCTTGGGGATCATAAAATCTCTCACTCTTTATTTTCGAGGCCTCTTTGGTCGTCTCTTTATTGCCGGTGGCAGAATTATATTTTAGTCAATTTCAGGATACATGTGTTGGCTACTAATAGACTAGACAAAGTGGGAGTGTATCCTCATGTATGTTTCTTGGTGATACCATACATGAACATAATCCTGAACTGTTCTACTCATAATATGTAGACAAAGGATTGCATGCATGTATGAGATTCTAGTCAATTTCCACCTACGAAAATTATAGGTACATCTGTCCAAATTGACAACATATATTCGTTACTATCACTAACCTTAAATTGACTAGCTCCTGCAAATGTTGGATACAAATTTTGAGCTGCTTGTTGTAGCTTTGCAAGCTTCTTCTTGATATGTTGACATAATATGTGTGTCGACTTAGGACAGCCCGCACTGTAGCACAGCGTGTGCACCACGCTGCCATCGCCGCAACACAACGCGTGCTCCACACTCCCATCACCGCACCCTATCACCGCCGCATCTCGCAAAATTTGTGCCCATCAACACACCCTGTCAGCGCGCTTTGCCAGCTACTTGTGCCGACCCGACCCCGCCCGACTAGGGGTGGAAATCGGTTTAGTTCGAACCGGATAACCAAACTGAAGTAATCATTTTTTATCGGTTCGGTTCAGTTTGGATATGAAAAAAAATAAAATATAGTACCAAACCTAACCAATCATTCCGGTTCGGTTCTCGGTTGTGCGTGAGAAAAACTGAGAAAAAACCAACCAAACCGATAATAAAACTAAACTTAAAAACCTATTTGAGTTATTAATTTATTTCCAATTTTTTCTCTATAAAAATGACCCCGACACAATGTGTAACGACCCGGTTTTTATTTACTTTAAAATCGCATGAAATTTAAAATTTTTTCTTTTCTAAAATTAGAGTGAAACTTTTCTTATAAAAACCGATCGTTAAAACTCTTTACTTAAAACATTTATTAATTTCAGAAGAAGTAATGAACATCCTTTTGATAAAACGCAGAGGAATTTAAAACAAAACATTAAAGAATATTAAATAATTTACAAACTATTTTACAAACCATTTCCTTTCAAAACTCTTTAGCCCAGCCAACCAGAAGATCCATCGTGCAAATACTCCATCTACGGCTACAATCTGTTCTCGCACATATACCTACATTACGGGAAAAACAATGAGCCTAATGCCCAGCAAGAATTAGAATTTATGCAATGCAAATGATGCATGACCACACGATGCATTACGGAAGAGAGCCGTATCTCTTCTGAAAGTCAGGGCAGAATACTCCCAGGGTCATGTGGCTGAACCATGTCACTTCGATGGGGAGATATATCCATCGAGGGTGTTCCACATGCTGGTATCCTCACTTTTGTTAAAGACGTTGGGGGTTTCAGAACGGGGAAAAGGTGAACCCAGCTTCCACGCAGCCAACTCTAAACCTACCACTCCCTACGTGGATGGAACACTACCGTATGGAAGTGTCACCAATCACCCGAACCCCCACACACCTATTTACATATATTAGATATGACACGCATTATGTAAGCAATTTCATAAATCCTAGAGTGATGCATGAATGCCACGAATAAATCACAGAAATAACGTGCAAGAGAACATCCAAGATATAAGTACATAAACGTAACTCAACCATTAATTGCATGCGGAAATCATGATAATTACTATTAAAAAAGCGAGTGAAATGAAACTTACATAAGCATGTTATATCTATGCAAACAAAGGCAATGTCCATTATCAATTTAGTTATTGACAGTTATGAGTAAGGTTAACGAATTTAATTTTATCCGCAAGATTCACATTACAAGCATGCTTCCAATGCGATGAATACTAAACATGACCAGGTGAACGATTTATATATTCCAATTTCATACTTGGTGACATTCAATTTGGATCCATGCTTAAATGATGATATTCGTAAAACTTCAACTATGTAAACAAAGTCATAATTAATGTCACACTTAAGTTACTCCTTTGTGGTTTCCACTATTAGATTCCAACATCCATGTTTGTCACTTATGAGTAAGGTTTAAGCAGTGACATTCTATATAACAGCATAACAGTTCCAATCTATAACAACTTATCATGACTTAACATTTCCAATTCAAACATTTCACAATAAGCAATATAGTGGCAGTTCATGATTTCTAGCAAAATCAACAAAAACAAAACAATCCACCAAAACCTAACCCGTAATTAGGGCCTCCTTAGGCCAAAACAAATCCCAGTAGTAACTATAAAAATGTAAGCAACAATAGTCAATGTCTCAGACCTTCCAACTTCTAGTAATGCCTAAACAATATAATGCTAAAGATTAGTTCCAGATTCAAAAATCAGTTCAGTCCAAATTCAGAAGTCCACAACTGATTCAATATTCCAAGAACAAATTCTTACATTTGCTTCGATTCACAGGTGTTTAGCAAGATTCCAACAGAGCTCACCACACTTCACACCACTCTTCACTTAGTTCTTCTCCTCACTCACCAACCACTTCACAATCTCTTTCCTTTACAAAGCACACTCACAATCTCCAACCCTTATAGGCGTAGACAAGAAGGGGAAGAAAAGAATCCAACTGCTGCAAGGAATACTTTTGCAGAGATGGCAGAGGATAAGCTCCTGTAAAATTACCCAAATCAAGAGAAAGTGGTCCACTAACCATGAATCACATGGAAAAGCTTCCACAACCCAGGGAAGGATGGACGTGTAGCAGGGGATGACTGGAGAAATTTTCTGTTGTGTGTAGATTAAGAAATTGGAAGAGAGAGAGACTAAATTTAAATGAGTTTCTTGAAAATTCCCGATGTTGCGGAGGTTGAGTCGTCCACAGTACTCATCCACATCAGTCCGAAAGTCTATTTGGGACGAGAAAATGCGTCCCCAGCTTATGTCCGTACCGTCCGCAGGTGCCTTACGGATGTGACATGACTTCTGGATGTGTCGTTCGCATTGTCCGAATTGTCCAGAATTTAGGACAGATTCATTCAGACTCCATTCATTTTCGTCCGCATCGTCCGAATTGTCCAGAATTTAGGACAGATTCATTCGGACGCTACCCTGTGTCATCCGCAGTGATCCGTCGACGTCTGCAACCCGACTTTTGTACATTTTCCCTAAGTTTTTCATATTTAGTTCATTTTTCAACATTGACCCTCAACTTTCCATGCACAACTTACGTTCACTATTGCATAATTTTTTTGTAATATTCATATATTAAGATTATCCAGAATTATTACATCATCAAAGAGGGAAAAGTACTTTCAGGGTATTACAATCCTCCCACCTTATATAAATTTCTTCCTCAAAATTTGTTCAATGTAATTACTTTTTTGATCTAACAACCCAATTAACCATTGATTATCCTTCTCACCAAAATGTATGAATTCTTAAAGACCTATGCTTAGCATAACTTTTCATCCAGTATCTCGAATTCACGACAAAATCCTTTGACTGTGAACAACATTTGTTGTAACAGAAATACCTTTATCCAAATCATTCTCCCTTTTTGTCTGACAGCATAACCGATTCATGCCATATGATCAACTTGACGGCACCCAAAGCATCCTTTCACACCAGAATTGTCGATCCTACTTGTCAAATTCCACCTTTATTTGTATTTTCTATGATAAATAACGCCTTTATTGTAACCATTTTCAGTTCCTTAAGCCAAAAATTGGTCTACCATTGACCAAACGACCACCATCATTACCTTTGAACCTTTGGTTTGCATTAACATGTCATCCAAACATAACCTTATATGTCCTTATCGTCTTGAATTCTAACCATGTTATTGTAGTCGCGTCTTTAATTGTCCTGACTAGGTCTCCCTCAAGATAGAGGACTTCAACTAAATCCAACATAGACCTTACTATTCATTTTAAATTTTCTCTAACTCAATCAATTATTTAAGATATTATTCCTTAGATTACATCCCCTCTCAAAATTCAATGTCAATCCAAGTCGTTCCTACAACATACTAGACTTTCCAATTTTTTTGTTTATGATAAAATCTAGCCTATGAAGGAAAATAACAACTAATCAGTTCCTTGTTTTAACCTAAATAGGTTTCTCATCCTAATTTTTGGGTAGATTCTTAGTTTAACCAAGTGGTTAGTGATCACGGTATCCAATACCCTACAATCCATGCTAAAGATCCAAAACACTCTCTTTACAAATCTTTAATAATTATGACCAAGTGGGTAAACACTTGACTAACTAATTATCGTCCTCATGACTTAGTTTAGTCATTAGCCCACACTGTTTTCCTTCTTGTAATAAATCTACCTTCTATCTAACTCCTTGTAGCTTAATCTATATTGTCAAAATGCTCATTTAACCTAATTCATGCAGAGTTTGTTTTTCACTTATTCACTTTCCAATTTATAAAAATTTGGGCAGAGTCTCCCCTATTTCCCTACTCCCCCAAAGCTACATACATACATCCTGCAAGCAAACCCAAACAATTCCAGAATTTTTCCTTATTCCTTAAGTAAAATTTACAGGGAAGTCATTCAACCATTCATATTAAACTAGTCCTACCAACATACATCAAATATACTGTCATACACCTTCGAGTCTATCATTTCAAAATACAAATTTAGTCACACGTTCTCTTGCATTTCAAAATACCACACACCAAAATACTTACTTATGGTTAGGCCTACTGCTCCCACCATCATTTCCTAACGAAAGAGAAATTTATCCAATTCTTCATCCCACACATAAGATAGAAAGGGGCATCTTTGAGCTATATGACCAGGCTTCATGCACTTGTAGCAAACACCAGATCCTACCAAACATGTTACAACATGACTCTTGTTACACCGTAGGCACCGTTCCTTAGTAGTATTATCTTTTCGAAGGCGCTTCTATTTCCCTTGCTGATTCTCGTCTACTGAGGAGTTCCTAGTCTCATTTTTAGCAGTCGAAACACCTTCTTTCTTTGGTGTTGACTGTAGGTCTTTGATAAACTTTTGGTTGAATTTTCTAAATCCATCCACCTTCTTTTCAATAAATTGGAACTGGCAGTCCATGTGTTCCATCAACTGGTTAACGACATTCTCCTCTGTTTTCGTTCCTTTCTCCATATTATCCCTTCACAATCATTTGTAATTAACCAGAACAATTATTTATTAGAAAGTTATAGGAAAAACTAAGTCATACTCACAGTTGACGAAGCATTTCCACGTCGAGCTTGTGCTAGCAGGCAGTCTACAGAATCGGTTTTAAAAACCCGGGACGCTTTGATACCAACTGTAACAACCCGGGTTTTATTTACTTTAAAATTGCGTGAAATTTAAAACTTTTTCTTTTATAAAATCAGAGTGAAACTTTTCTTATAAAATCGATCTTTAAAACTCTTTACTTAAAACATTTATTAATTTCAGAAGAAGTAATGAACATCCTTTTGATAAAACGCAGAGGAATTTAAAACAAAACATTAAAGAATTTACAAACCATTTTACAAACCATTTCCTTTTAAAACTCTTTTGCCCAGCCAGCCACAAGATCCATCGTGCAAATACTCCATCCACGGCTACAATCTGTTCTCGCACATATACCTACATTACGGGGAAAACAATGAGCCTATTGCCCAGCAAGAATCAGAATTTATGCAATGCAAATGATGCATGACCACACGATGCATTACGGAAGAAAGCCATATCTCTTCTGAAAGTCAGGGCAGAATACTCCCAGGGTCATGTGGCTGAAACATTTCACTCCGATGGGGAGATATATCCATCGGGGGTTTCACATGCCGGTATCCTCATTTTTGTTAAAGACGTTAGGGGTTTCAAAATGGGGTAAAGGTGAACCTAGCTTCCACGTAGCCAACTCTAAACCTACCACTCCCTACGTGGGAGGAATAATACCGTATGGAAGTGTCATCGATCACCCAAACCCCCACACACCCATTTACATATATTAGATATGACATCCATTATGTAAGCAATTTCATAAATCCAAGAGTGATGCATGAATGCCACGAATAAATCACAGAAATAACGTGCAAGAGAACATCCTAGATATAAGTGCATAGAAGTAACACAACCATTAATTGCAGGCAGAAATCATGATAATTACTATTAACAAAGTGAGTGAAACGAACTAGCATAAGCATGTTATGTCTATGCAAATTGGGGCAATGTCCATTATCAGTTTAGTTATTGACAGTTATGAGTAAGGTCAACGAATTTAATTTTATCCGCAAGATTCACATTACAGACATGCTTCCAATGCGATGAATACTAAACGTGAGCAGGTGCACGATTTATATCTTCCAATTTCATACTTGGTGACATTCAATTTAGATCCATGCTTAAATGATGATATTAGTAAAACTTCAACTATGTAAACAAAGTCATAATTAATGTCACACTTAAGTTTACTCCTTTTTGCTTTCCACTATTAGATTCCAACATCCATGTTTGTCACTTATGAGTAAAGTTTAAGCAGTGACAGTCTATATAACAACATAACATAACCAATTTGTAACAACTTATCAGGAATTAACATTTTCAATTCAAACATTTCACAACAAGCAATATAGTGGCAGTTCATGATTTCCAGCAAAATCAACAGAAGCATAACAATCCACCAAATCCTAACCCGTAATGTAGGGCCTCCTTAGGTCAAAACAAATCTCAATCCTTACCTCAATATTCCAGCGGCCAAATACCAGTAGCAACTATAAAAATGTAAGCAACAATAGTCAACGTCTCAGACCTTCCAACTTTTAGTAATGCCTAAACAATATAATGCTAAAGATTAGTTCCAGATTCAAAAATTAGTTCAGTCCAAATTAAGAAGTCCACAACCTATTCAATATTTTAAGAACAAATTCTTACCTTTGCTTCGATTCACTGGTGTTCTGTAAGATTCCAACAGAGCTCACCACACTTCACACCACTCTTCACTTAGTTCTTCTCTCCACTCACCAACCACTTCACAATTTCTTTCCTTTACAAAGCACACTCACAATCTCTAGCCCTTATAGGAGTAGACGAGAAGGGGAAGAAAAGAATCCAGCTGTTGCAAGGAATACTTTTGCAGAAGTTGGCAGAGGATAAGCTGCTGCCAAATTACCCAAATCAAGAGAAAGTGGTCCATTAACCATGTACCATGTGGAAAAGCTTCCACAACCCAGGGAAGGATGGATGTGCAGTAAGGGAGGACTGGAGAGAGTGTCTGTTGTGTGTAGATTAAGAAATCGGAAGAGAGAGACTGAATTTAAATGGGTTTCTTGGAAATCCCCAATGTTACGGACGAGTCGAGTCATCCGCAGTACTCGTCCTCGTCGTCCAAAAGTCTATTTGGGATGAGAAAATGCATCCCCCGCCTGTGTTTGTACCATCCGTAGGTGCCTTACGGACGCGACATGACGTCCACATGTGTCATCCGCATCGTCCGAATTGTCCAGAATTTAGGATAGATTCATTCGGACGCCATTCATTCTCGTCCGAATCGTCCAGAATTTAGGGCCGATTCATTCGGATACTGCCCTATGTCGTCTGCAGTGATCCGTTGGCATCCGCAACCCGACTTTTTACATTTTTCCAAAGTTTTTCATATTTAGTTCATTTTCCAACATTGACCCTCAACTTTGCATGCACAACTTATGTTCACTATTGCATAATTTGATGAAATATTCGTATATTAAGATTATCCAGAATTATTACATCATCAAAAAGGGAAAAGTATTTGCGGGGTATTACACAATGATTAAAGTCAATCTTTTTTTGCTTCTAGTAAACTGGGTTGCCATGAATGGATTTAGAGTAGAGGGTTTGTCTAATTTCATTGCTTTCCTTGTTTGTTTTTCTCTCTCTACAACAATCAGTGGTCAAAACATGGAAATTTTCAATTCCTATGTCAATTTCTTGGTATTAATATGTCTTATTGATGGTATGTACTTTAAACTTACAAATTTTTTTGTGACTAAACGTTTTTTTCTAAACTTTCCTTTTCATCTTCATTGTTTAATTAAACTTTTTTTTTCTGCTAAGAGCTGTTGGAATTTCATAAATATTCCAAGTTGGAACAGGTAGTGTGCTTGTTCATGTCTTCAAGTAGGATCGAACCGGGTAACCAAACCGAACTTTCTTATTTGTGATTAGAAGTGAAAAACTGAAACCGAACTGAGGAAAACCAAAAACTGAGGTTTGGTTTTTTATCGGTTTTTAGGTGGATTCGGTTTTGTTTCGGTTTTTCTTTTTCAAAACCGAACCTAGTCTATTCAGTTTAAATTTAGTCTGAAACCGAGCCAAACCGAATCGATTCCACCCCTACGCCCGACAGCGCGCTCGTCCACGCGTGCCCATCAGCACCCTCCCATGGCCACTTAATCCAGCCTGCGCGTGCCACCCATGTCCACTTCCGTTCAGCGCCCTCGGCTTAGCGCGCGGCTGTCGCAGCCAACTCTACCAAAAACCCTAATTTTAACTTTCTTTTATGTTTTTTTAGTCTTTTTACTATGTTTCTAGGTTTAACCTAATTTTTCCTATTTAAGCAAGTGTAAGACCTCATTAGAGGGGACTTTATATTGAATACAAATTTGTGAGTTTTCTACTTGTGAGGTTTTCTTCTTCTCTTGATTTCTTTACGAAAAACTTGGTCTTCTCAAGCCCTTTTCTTGAAAGATCAAGCTTTGATAGCTTTAGTTCAACCAACCAGTTTGGTTAGGGTCAAACTACTCTTCTTGATAACTCTGGTTCTAGTCGACATGTTTGGCTTGGGTCAAGTTTTGAAATTTCTTGATACGTGAGACGATATGTTGTCATTCTGTGATTGTTGTTGGGTCTAGAGTTCGTTAATACCCTAGGTTCGCATCACACATGATGCCCTTTCTTATCATCTCAAACATATTGAGAATTGGTTTTTTTCCAGGTTGGTAGAATGCAAACATTCAATGACTCACTCAAGTTGTTATGGCTTACGTTGTTTTTTAGGATCAAATTGAAAGCATGTTTTGCCCAAAATCTCATATTAATGCTTTGTAGATATGCGTGTGCAGCTTGATCAACCAAAAGTAATTTTTTCAACTCTCTCTCAAAGTGCGATGATGTTGTGGCCATGGATGCATTCCACATCGCGTCATTATACAACTTACATTGAAATTGTTTTTTGAAATTAGCATAAAAGTGTATGAGGCAATAACAATATTCGGCTGATGGTGCAAACTCTTCAATAGCAAGCACCAACCCCTACAAAAATAAAAATACATAATGAGGCAAATGTTTCCATACAACACATAACATAAACAGACATTACAAAGGTAATGCACCATACCTTTTGTTGATAAAAAACAATTGTCCAACCCCTACTCAAATCACTACCTAAATCCGTAAGCAACAATTGCAAAAACCAGAAGCAAGTGTCTTTGCATTCTATTTCAACCACTGCTATAGCAAGTGGATAAATGTCATCATTTCTATCAATGACGATAGTTCTGAGCAATTGGCGTTGGACACGAGTCCTTCAAGTGACAACTATCAAAACAAATGACAGGTCTTCCACACTCTAGTAGACCTCTCTTACATGCAATCAAACACATGTACATCATTTTAAATTTCAGATATGACATAAGATCATTTGTATCTATGCTAACAACCAATGTGGTGCCACTATTGGACCTCCAAATCTCCTCTCTGTACGACCAAAGTTGCTTATATTATTTTATCGTCATCCCTTTCATTCAGTTTTCTAGTTTCATTCCTTGTCCTTCTAGCAAGACTGGTGTAATGTTGATATTAAAATCATTCTTAGCTATCTCGATGATTGAAGGAAAATTCTAGTTGACCTGACTTTTGAACCTATCCAAGTATTAGTTTGCTGCCCATTTGGTAGAGGCATGACGATTTTCCATCTTTTGTGAACATTGTTATAGCTTTTTATTTGAAACTTAAGTTCACCCTGCATTTTTGAAGTGTGAATTCACCAATTGCATCCTGGCACATGACTGTCAACCGATGAGATTCTCCCATTCTTCAATTCATAATTCATGATTTTTCCCTGATTACATTCAATGAACTATACTTCTTCTATAGGCAAAGATTTGGGAAAAAAATATTCTAGTTAAGGCCTACTCTTCCACCCATCATCATCTTCGATGTTGCATAATGAACGAAGCTCATCAACTAGAGATGTCAAGATCGAATGCACCTTTATAGCAGCTTGATGATCGAATGCACGAAGTTCACTGGCCTAAAATGTCAAAATAGGCTCCACCTCCATTCCGCAGTTAATGAATTTTTGATCGCTGGTTTATTCTATGTCTTAAAAACAAAGTATTCACACACCAATTATATTACATAATAAGTTATTACAAATAATTTCTAACAAAAATTACCTCTGCTTGATGCCATTTGGTGTGCAACACTCAAACACTTTAATTTATGCTACACTTTCACTATTAAAATCCAATAATATGAAAAACAATGAACAAATTAAAAGATCAAACTTCATTTCCATGACAACATTCAAAATCCTACAAAAATAAAATCTATTTTACCCAAAAAAATTTGTGTTAGATTATTATACCTAAAATTTGGAAGGGCAAATAACATATTCGATAAGGGAAAATGATTTTAAGGTTGAAAAAGGAGAATAGTACTTGGATGGTGTTAAATGATTTAGGGCCACAGAGGATTTATGGCTTGCGCAAAAATGATCTCTTTTGTTATGCAATATATTTGAAAGCGCGGTCCTCTGCTCTTACATACGGTCGTCTATTTCTCTTTAAAGTCATTACTCAGACATCCATTATTTAAGTATGGTGTTCCAGAAGTAAAATATTTAAGGGAGCAGACGTCCGCTCTTAACGTTTGGTCATCTACTTCTATGTAAAGTTGAAGACAAAGACGTCTGTTATATAAGTACGGTCATCCAAAACTTATATCTTTTGGGTGGATGGACGACCTCTTTTTGCTTGTGGTTGTTCGCTTTTATGTGAAGGCTTGTACACAGATGTCTGCGTGTTAGCGCAGACAACCGACACACAATTTTTAATAAAAAATGTGACTGCAAGGTTTGCTTTGTTCATTTTCTATAGTTTAGGGTTTTATTTGTTAGCGACATTAGTTTAATGTTTGACTTGTCATTGACTCCATACTTTGGGGTTTTTTTTTGGTTAAATACCCTTAAATTTATTTTTTTTTTATATTTTACTTAATCTGAAAAATAAAAAAATTAACTTTTAGTTGTTTAGTGAGTTTAGATTTTGAAAACAATTTTTTGATTAGTTAAATTAGTCTAAGATGGTCAATTTCAGTACTTATCAATTAAGCTATTAATTCTTTGTGGAAAATACTTAGTTCTTTAAATCATTATTACTTGCTATATTGATACATGCGCTTGTGTGATGAAAATTGAGAACAAGTGCATTATGAAAACGCCTCGCATAGCTTCAAAATTAATGGCACATAAGTTAAAGTTGTCTTAGAACTCGCTCATTCCCTTTATTTTGATATATCTTTCTTAACAATTCAAACAATTTAAGATTATTTATTATTGTTATAGAGAATAAATTGACTATTAATGAGCTAATTTCTCGTTGTGTTCAAGAAGAGGAAAGTTTGAAGTAAGATAAGATATATAATACTTATTTGGCAGTGCAATCTAAAGACATAAGTACAAAAAAAAAAAAAGGACTTGCAAAATGGGGGTGCTCCACCCCAAAAGAAATGATAGGCTAAGGAATTTATTTATTACTTTTGCAACTTAAATGAACACATAAGGAAAGGTATGTTATGGTTTATCTTGAATGAAATTTTAGCACCCCTATGACACAAGTGATTAGGTCACTTCTTTCAAAAGAGAATGAAGATACTTGTACTTGATGAAAGTTTTGATTATATTGAGAAAAAAGACAAACAAAGAGAGATTAATATCTATAGAGCTTCATAGATCTTAGAATTGATACATGCAGACATTTGTTGAGTAGTCTCTTCACTTTTTTTAGAGTAATCAACAATATTTTATCATGGGTAGCTATATCTGATTCATGATAAGTTTAAGTTCAGACATTGATATCTCTTGAAAAATAGTTATTATATGGTTTTATTTTATATACATATTGCTGGAATTCATTGAATTAATAAAGTGAAAATCGTATTTTTACTATGCAATGTTACAAAATACTACATCTTTATGTTTTTATTAACTTTTAAGGCAAAATCTTATGTGTAATTTATTTTTATTCAAGTTTACCTTAAAAAAACATGTAGATGTTGAGAGTTAAAGCCGACATTAGTTAAGACAAAATGAGAAATTTCAACATAGAAGATTTTAATGGAGAAGAAAGAGAAATTGATTAGAAGAATTATGCAAAATATATCTTGGCAACGGAAAAAAGAGAGAAGAAATAGGTGATTCTATCTTATTTTTGAAAGCAAGTTTGAAGAAAGACAACGTCGGTAGAAGAGAGAGATGACATTTTGACTTTTTTTTTTTAAAAAAAAGATGAAAATCGATGCTAAAATACAAGGAGCTAGCTATAAAAAGCAAGTTCTAGGAGGAAAAAAGTGGGAGATGATCAGAGAGAAAAGAAGAGTCTGGTGAGAGGAAAAGAAGGACAAGGTGGCAAATGAAGGAGATTTAGAACTTGATTGGAGGAGGTTTCATTCAATTGTAGCAAGTAAAAGAAAGTCAACACCGGCCCTATGTCCACCTTTATTTATAAAGCTTAAATCGAAGTTCTTTGTAGTAACATTCTGGTGACAGTGAATGCCACTACACTGAACAACACAATATCACAAACAACTTTTATATTTTCCAGTTTTTCAATTATGATATATTTGACTAAAATATTTATCTTCTCTTCATTGATTGAGTGACTGTGAGGGGAGAGTACTTGATTGTGTGAAATTAATTGCATTTTCTATATTTATTCACTGTACAAAATGCATGAATGAATATAGAAAACCTCAGTATTCATTCATGCATTTTGTACACTGAATAAATATTTGAATGAATATTGAGGGTTTCGTACCTTTACGTTGAAATTGTGGCTTTTTGCTTCAATTTTTTTTTACTTTCTTTATGTAATTTTGATCCTTATGAATAGATAAAAGAAAATATGTGTACGTGAGAAATAATTTTAACTTTTTTCATTAAGAATTATTAAAATATCATGTTTACAACTATTTAACAATAGGTATAAATCCTATTATCATCTACTACAATTTCAGTGTGAGTAAATATATTTTTCTCATTTTATATATCGATGACATACTCCTTCCCAATAACAATATAAGCTTGTTGCATGACACCATGACATTTATATCAATGAATTTTTGATCGACCATTAGGAGAGGCTTTTCGATAATTAGGGTTTCTCAATTAACTAACTCATACAAGTTGATTAATTGAAAAAGGTAAGTCATTTAATTAGGTGGATTGTTGAAGGAAAATTATAGTCCTAGGTTTTCATTAGTTGAAGTTAATTCATTTTTTGTTTTCTTGTTCTTGTTTTATTATTAATTTAGTTATTAAAAATTAAAAATTTCGTTGTTTAAATAAAGTTGAAGTAAAAGTAAATTGGTGTTTAAAAATTTAATTGTATCAATTTACTGTGGGTTCGACATCTATTTTTATCACTATATTACTTGTGCAATACATGCACTCATATTGTTTAAAATCACCAATAAGTTTTTAGTGTTGTTACCGGAGAATTGTTTTACTTTTAAATTTTTGATATCAATAGAAATTATTTTTTGGTTTTAATTCAAATTTTTTGTTTCTATTTGTTCTTGAGTGCTTAAGAATTGAATGTGAAGTGATAAAAGTGCTGATCTTTTACCTCTTAAGTTGAAAATCGAGAGGACCTACAAAAGAAATCGAGAAGAGAGAAGACATAATTTATATCAAGAACGTTCAAGGGCTAAAGCATTTGAAGAAGAGCAACCTAAAATTTTGAGAGATTACGCAATGTCGCAAGTGGATGATATTCATATAAGTATTTTTAGATCGTCAATCAGAGCAAATACCTTTGAATTAAAGCCATTTATCATTCAAATGATTCCGACTTCAATGCAGCTTGGGGGGCTGCCGAAAGATGATCCTAATGTTCATCTAACAAACTTTCTATAAATATGCAAGACCTTTAGATTTAATGGATTCCCCTTTGATGTTGTCAGGCTATGATTATTCCTTTTCTCACTCAGACACAAGGCAAAAAGTTTGCTCATATCATTACCTTTTGGATCCATTATCACATGGCATGATCTATGCGAAAGGAGATAACTTTATTTAGGCAGTTGCATTCAGAATCTTTATATGAGGCATGAGATCGGTTTAAGGAACTATTATAACAATGTACTCACCATAGGATACTGAAATAGCTTCAAGTCTAGACTTTGTACAATGGATTGGATGCTCAATTAAAGTCCAATATTGATGTTGCAGCTAGATGTTCATTTATGTCGAAACACATTGATTCATGCTATGATTTATTAGAGAATATGACAACAAATAACTATCAGTGACCGACCGATTGAGAGATCAACACATAGAAAGCTTGCCAGGATTCATGAAGAGGATGATATCACTGTGCTAATGACTCAAGTTGTGTTGTTATCTAAAAAGTTTGATACTTAGGTGGTGAACTTGATGCCGAGCACAATTATGATTTGTGATAATTGTGGAGGAAATCACTCTTTAAACCTTTGTCTAATGAATGTTGAATCTTTGCAGTATGTGAACAATTACAATAGGCAACAGAAAAGGCAAAACTCAAACTATTACAACTCTAAATGGAGAAATCACTCAAACTTTTCTTGGAGTACTAATCAAGAGAATCTATCATCTTCAAAGCAAACACCTCTATGGGGATTCACATCATAGCTGCCACCATAAAAGAAAAAGACAAATTTGGAAGAATTTATGGCTCAAAGGGCATCCAACACCAATTAGTTGATGAACGAGACAATAACTCAATTTTAAAGTAAGTTAAGTTCAAAGAAGAATTTGAAAATTCATATGGGTCAACTCACCAACTCAATCGATAATAGAGTTCATGGATCTTTACCCTGCAATACAGAGACTAATCTAAGGAGAGATCAGAAGGAGTAGTGTAAATCTATTTCATTGAGAAGTGGTAAAGAGTTACCTGACCTTATTTAGAAATCCAAATAGATATATCAACTTGTTGATGGAGTGAAAGATGAAGAAATAAAGGAAAGTGTGAAAGAAAAAGTGTGACGTATAATGGAATGTGATGGGTGATAGTTGGCTTGGGAAAAGGTTGCCAAAGCTACAACCTTTTTGTTTCACCAAAGAATTTTCTCTTGTCAGATGAAAAAGGAACTCAATCCAACAAGTAAGAAGAGTTTAAGTACCAAAGCAATTCACCAATGGAAATTGGTTAGAAGATTGCACGAATAGACAAAGCTTGAGTAATTCTCACAACTCTCAAACTTTTGATTTCTCACAATCACATGAATTAAACTAGTCCAAGAGAATGCAATGCTAGCCACGACCCAAAGAGATTTTAATTATTCAAAAACTAAAACTTCCATTAAGTCTTGGTGGGTATAAATAATCGAAAATAAAAGAAAAACAATTAAACTAGGATTATGATCAGTTTATGATAGTCCCTAACCGATTCCTATCTATCTATTCAAAATTTAAAATAACTTGAATTTAAAAGATCTGGAAAAACTTTAAAATAACTTAAAAACTATCTAACTAAAGATTTAAATCAAATTAAATTTCACTCAAAGATTTGAGTGAGTTCAAATATGCCCCATTTTCTCTTTCCTCCTCCTTGGCGGATTTTTCTTCAAATTGCCATGTAATCAAATGTTTTGGCACTTCTTGATCTAACTCATTTGGCGTGCTTTCTAACTCATTTTGTACCTTGGAATTTGAAAAATGAAAAGTCATGCAATAAGTTGAAAGTTTCATTGATTGAGCTCTTGTGAGAACTCATGTGGCACATCTTCCCCTCCAGGTGGGAAAGGACTTCCTAAAACAAGGTCAATTTGATATTCAATCCCTCTAATTGGTGGTAAATCGTTTGGAAGTTCTTCTGGAAATACATCTTTAAAATTTGTAACAAGATCCTTGATTATTATGGGTGTAACTCCTAATTCCTAAAGTCGATCCTAGAACATCAATAAAATAAGAGGACCACAACAAAGTAATGTCTTCTTTAATTCTCTTTGTGATATAAATAAAGATTCTTTGTTACTTTTATGTCTTCACGGCCACTGAGCCACTTTAAACGATACAGTGTAGGATGTTCAGTAGTCTCTAGATTTAATTTTCCACAAGATCTGGGGAAGCCACATTGGTACAACTTCCTCCAACAATTAAAGAACATACATTTTTCTTGATTAGACATCGGCTATGAAATATTCTCCCTTTGGCAAGCATCTTCATTATTGTGATGTGTGTACAAATTTCTACGGATCAACGTGTTGAATGCCCAGAGTAGGTTTCAGCCACTAGCCTTTCTTGTGCATATATTACTGCCTCCTCCTCCATTTTTGGTGATATTAATTTTTCTTCTTCACTCTCGACCTCATTGTCTTCTTCCCAAATGACCATAACTCGCCTATTTGGGAATTGAGAAGCAATATGGCCCATGCCGAGACACTTGAAATATTTAATGTCTCTTGATCTAGTTGGAGAAACATTCTCCTTCAATGCCTTTTCTTTCATACTCTTGTTGGCCAAAATTTTGGAAGGTGCAACGTTAGGCTCAGACTTGGGTTGCGAATTTGATGATTGACTTAGTTTAATAAAAGAACGAGACGAAGTGAACTTTAATCTTTTGCGTTGTCTCTCTACCTTGAGTGCTAGTTGTATGACCTCTTCTAAGTTGTGATATACTTGTAGCTCCATAACATTAATGATCTCAACATTCAAACCCTTGATGAAACGAGCGATTATTTGTTCCTCTAGTTCTTCTAGGCTACTTCTTATTTTTAAGTTCTTAAACTCAGTGATGTACTCCTCTACTGATAAAGGCCCTTGTTTTAGGCTTTGAATTTGTAAAATAGCTCTTCTCTATAGTGGTTAGGTACAAACCAATGCCTCATTAAACTTTTCATTGCTTTCCATGTTTGAATATCTTCTTCTCTATCACGGCTTCTCCTAATTTTAAGATTTTCCCACCATAAATTTACATACCTCATAAGCTCTAAGGTAGCTAGTTGGACTTTGGTTCTTTCTAAGAAATTGTCGCAAGCAAACACCTTTTCCACTTTTTCTTCCCAATCTATCATCAGTATTGCATGTACCTTTGAAGAGTGGAATGGAAAGTTTCACTTGCTTTAGCTCCTCTAGTTTGTCATAGCAATTTTGTGGACTTTGTGGTTCCTCAAAGTCTAACGCATTATCATGAAGTTCTACAAAGTATCCTTTTTTTGTTCATTCTCCTCTAATACCTCCATACCCCCCAGGTCTAGGGTTTTGTGGTGCTCAGGCATTTTGATTCATCATAAGTCACATTTGATGAGTCAATTCTTGCATGCCCGTAGTATATCGATTTGATCTTGAATGGCAGGGTCGACCTCCCTTATTGGTGGTTTTATAGGTGGTGCTGATTGGGGGTTGTTACCCTCATGTTGAGATGAATTTGCAGCGCTCCTAGTGATCATGGTTGATGGACTCAAAATCTAGGCTCTGGTACCAAATGATGCGGAATGGATTGTGATGGGCAATAGTTGGCTTGGGAAAAGATTGCCAAAGCTACAATCTTTTCATTCAACCAAAGAATTCCCTTTTGTTTGATGAAAAAGAAACTCACTCCAACAAGTAATGAAAGTTTAAGTACAATCTTACTGAAGCAATTCACCAATGGAAATTGGTGAGAAGATTGCACAAATAGACAAAGATTGAGTAATTCTCATCACACTAAAACTTCTGATTTCTCACAATCACAAGGATTAAACTAATCCAAGAGAATGAATACAATGCTAACCATGGCCAAAAGAGATTTTAATTATTCAAAAGCTAAAACTTCCATCAAGTCTTAGTGGGTTATAAATAACCCAAAATAAAAGAAAAGCAATTAAACAAAGATTAGGATTGGTTTATGTTATACCCTAATCGATTCCTATCTATCTATTCAAAATTTAAAATAACTTGAATTTAAAAGATCTTGAAAAACTTTAAAATAACTTAAAAACTAACAAACTAAAGATTTAAATCAAATTAAACTTCACTCAAAGAATTGAGTGAGTTCAAATTTTCGGTAATTTCTCTTTCCTCCGCCTTGGCGGATTTTTCTTCAAATTGCCATGTAATCAAATTAATCTAACTCACTTGGCGTGCTTTCTAACTCATTTTGTACCTTGGAATCTGAAAAATAACAAACCATATAATAAGTTGAAAGCTTCGTTGATTGAGCTAATGTGAGAACTCCTTATGGCACATCAAAGTTAAAACTGATATTGAGTGCCTACAATCCACCACCACCATTTCTTCAAAGGCTTTAGAAAGCAAAAAGTGACAAACAATTTTTGAAAGTTTTTAAAAAGCTACAGATCAACATACCCTTTACTGATGCTCTAGAGCAGAAGCCAAGTTATGTTAAATTTATGAAGAAAAGTTTTTCTAAGAAGAGGAGATTGGGTGATTTTGAGACAATTGCATTGATTGAGTGCAGTGCGATAATTAAAAAAAAACTTCCACCTAAGCTAAAGGATCCAAGAAGTTTTAATGTATTTATCTATTTATAAGAAACTCGGATTAAATGAAACCAAACCTACTAACATTGCACTACAACTAGGTAAAATATCTCTAACGTATCTTAGAGGAATGGTGGATGATGTCCCGGTTAAAGTTTATAAATCCATCTTTCTAGTAGATTTTATTGTGGTCAACATGAAGGAAGACAAGAAAATCCCTATCATATTGAAGAGACCATTTTTAACAACTAACCAGACTCCTATTGTAACGATCGAAATTCCTTTTTTGGACAAATCTTAAAATGATTTAGGATATCATTTAGAGTATTTAACAATTATGGGATCGACCTATTAGTGGGGTATATTATTTTATGATTATGGTAATTAAATAGGAAATTATGGGATTTCATGGTGGGTTATTATCGGCATAGGAAGTATTAATTATAAGGGAAAGATAAGAAATATTTGGGAAATTAAGTTGGATTATAGCAATTAAATTAGAAGAAGAGTTGAAAATTATGTTGGGGTTATTGTATTTTATTTTGTTGAATATTAGAAGAGGATTTATGGGATATATGGATGAAGGATAGAACTTTATCATGTAAATTATAATATGGATACTTGGGATGAAAGATAAGTTACCAGTTAGATTATGGCTGGTGAATTCACTCTTGGGCATGCTTAGTTGAATAAGAATTTCTAATGATATATATGTCGTGATCTTATAATAGGGACGACATTTATTTGGTGTTTGAAGGCAAGTGTAATAAGGAGAAACATATTCAGCTACTGAAGAGTGTGATGGAATACGAGTCCACTCTATCATTAATCAAGTTACAAATAATATTCAGGAAAAATTCAAGGTCAAGCATAGGTGGAAGTTCAAGAAAAATGGAAAGACTTTCCAAAACTGTCTACTGTCTTACCTTTGACAGGTGTATGACACTTTTGGCATTCCAAACGATGTCATTTCAAAACACGTGCCTCATAAAGATTGTATCTGACTTCATAAACTTTCTATAATAGATTGGATCACTAAATTTGGAGTTCATTTGCTATGTCAAAGGCTCACGGAATAGATACCAAAGAATAAGGAATGTCCAAGTGTCCAAGCTTGGAGACCAAGAAAATCTCTACATGGAAACCATCCAAGTGGCCAAGCACCAATATGGATTAGCTACCAAATACATCTAGACTTGGAGAGAAAGAAAGAAAGATATTAATTTAATATTCTTTTAGTTAATTAACGTAATTTCTATTAAGTAGAAAATCAGACAACTTATTCTATGAATCGATTAGCGTTATTTACTTTACTATTATTTTATAGTTTGTAATTGGCTATTTAAAGCCACCTTATGTACATGTTTAAGAGACTTGAGTTTTGAATACAAAAAGTTTTGCTTATTTCAAAATTTGAGATATTTCTTTTTCAAACACTTTGGTGAGTTACATCCAAAGTATCCTTGTGTGAGTAACCACAAGATTGAGCTCACTTAGAGTTGAACGAGTTCCTTTATTGGCATCTATAGGCTTACTCATTGAGGAAAGGTTTTGAGATGTGGTGTCCAACCATCAAGAGGTGTCATCATCTGAAAAGCATCCATTTGGAGGTTTCAAGTTTCCATATTTACTAAATCTAACTACCTGAAGTATTTTCATCATATTTCCTAATTCTTAAAGGATATTTCCAAATTTCTTGAAGTGTTTTTTTTTTATTCATTCAAAAAATAGTGGTCAAAATTTCAGTTCAAAAGCTTCTAAAATGAAGGAGTTACAAGCTTTCATAGTGCACTTTCCAAAAGTGAATCTCAGCCAAAATAAGGAAAATGGACTTTCGGTCGAGTAGTCCGACCACCCCCTCGACCGCAATGTCAATCGCAAAAGAAAAGTTGAATCTTTGTTTTTTTTTTGGACGAAGAACCCAACCGCGTCGGCGTCCGATTCATCGACTGATTTCTTTTAGACGCTTCTGTTTACCTTTTCAGACACCATCCTTAACCGCGGACTCAACCGGGCCTTCGACCGCCAGTTCAGAAGCTTCATCCATTGTTTATTCTGCATACTTCAACATTTCACCTCTTATTTTTAGGTTATATTCTAATTCTCTTCTGCTGGTGCATTAGAGTGGCGTAGGGTTGATAAGAGAGAAGTAAAAAGGGACTGTTAGATGAAGCCTAAGAAACATCAGATGAATTATGGACCATTAGATTAGCAAGGGAGATGTGTATCGTTCATAAGAGACGTCTGTCGCTGAATTAAGGACGGGGCCACGTGTAAGGCATATGAGAATCTAAAAGGACAATGGACGCGTTTGATGACCGTTAGATGAGGCCTAAGACATATAGGACGAAATGTAGACCATAAGATTTGCATGAGGGATGTCCAAAACTAAGAGAAAGAAGGGGACACGTGCAAGACACGTGAGAATCTAAGAGGAAAATGGATGCGTTTGATGACTATCAGATGAGGCCTGGGAAAGATCGACTGACCTGTAGACCATTAGATTAGCAAGAACGGCGTCTGTTGTCTAAGAGGGACGTCCATTATAATATCCTTTCCGTTGAGCTAAACACAAGATTTATGTCATAATTTTGAGATGATAGGAGCTGAATTGGATGATTTGAAGATATTGGTCAAGAGAAACGTATTTGAAATAAGTGAATTGTGATACCCCATTACGTTTATAATTAGCTTAAAGGAAGGATTAAGGTTATTGGAGAATGAGTTGATGATACTTGGAATTAAAAAGGATAACATCAAGACCGAGTTAGTGATTGGCAGAAAATGAATTAGTAAGAGAAAATGCACTTGGATATAATAAGGTTGAAGTTATAAGATCTATAATATTTTGGAGTATATTGGATTTCATAAAAAATAAGGTGGCAGAGTAGTTATGGAATATTTTTTTTATGATGGAGGGATAAATTTATGGATAGTTGGATAATTTAAGTGTCAATCAAAGAGAAAATGTATTTGGAAAATAGTGAATTATTGTACCGAGTAGTTGAGAGTAATAAGGTCATGAGCATATTGAACTTAGTATTGGTTTTGGATATGAGGTTTGTTTATGTGATACAAGAATAAATTGGAGAGTTCGAAGATGATAATTAGAGTTAAGAGAAGTAATATTAGGAATAGTTAGTAATAAGGTTATATTAATATAACTATATATATTTAATGAGGGTATATATATATATATACACACATAATTTACTCCTCGTTACACAAGAAATTATCCAGCGGTTGATCAATTGCAATGGTGGTCGATCGGTCCGATCCACCGCTGTCCAGAAACAAATAAAAATGTTGGTCAATCATGTGAAGGTTGGTCGATCGGCTACTAAAGAAAGCTGTTCGATTGCCATTTATGAGGGGCATTTTATAATGATAACTGACGTGAAAATGAATGGTTCGTCATCTTGAAGCATCTGGTCAATTGATTATCATTCTCTTGGCATTCCATCTTCACGTGGTCATTGAAGAGACGTTGTTGGAGGATTATAAAATGAGATGGAAGGCAGCGGAGTTTTTCAGAAAAGTTGGAAAACGGTAGGGAACCTTGGCCGAAATGGTTTGAGAGAGAAATTATGGGATATTGCCGAGAGGATTTGAGAGTTTGGGTAAGGATATTTGTAAGGAAAACTTTGTGAGGGGATTATTCTATGAATTGTTTGTTAAAGAAGATAAAGGACAGTATGGTGAGTCCGTGGGTTTCTAAATGAAATGCTTTAGTGTTTCTTTGGGAGAAACTGTGAATGGTTCTAGAGTTGTGGAGAAAGAAAGAGAGACTATTCTGTGAGGAATTATTGCTAAAAGGTTGGAGCATTTTATGGCGAATGAATGTTACGGAGAGAGAGACTATGATGAAGCTATGTGATTCTAAGTGAAGGTTTGAAGGTGAAGGCCATACGGAAAAACTTGTGCTTCACTTCTTTTAGTGTTTAACTAGTTTCATGAAGGATAACTCTAAGTGATAACTTGTTAAAGCTAAGGACTCCAAGTACATAGTACTGCATGTGTTTTGTCCAAAAGGGCCTACATCACGGAAATTAGGGAGTGTTTGTTTGATGCTTGTTTACTAAATGCATAGCTTAAGTTATATTTGGAGACGTACTGTTGAATGATTGCTTGTATGTTTATTACATTTAAGTTCAATTCTTTATTTAGGAAATGATGCACATTTTGAGGTTACGATAATAGACACGATAGATAGAATTGTATGTTTGCATCATTGTTCCTAATGCACATGAAAGTACAAACGTAACTGAATTGCAAATAAACATAAACATAAACATAAATGGATAGTTTTTACATGAGTTCAGAGACTTAAGAGGTTACTCTCATGTGGGAACGAGTGACAGAATAAATAACAGTAAAAGACAATTAAGTAAAAGAATACAGAGAGAATAGCTTGAGTTTGTCAGTTTTTTCTCGATTGATGTCGAAACAGACCAACTAATGGTAAGTGAGGCCATTAGCGTTGATGCGGATGGCTGCTAGTGCGTTCTTGATTGATGTCGGAACCGATTGTTGTACATTGATGGTACAACATGTGTACAACAGCTAGCAAAGCTTTCGATTGATGCGTAGCTGCTTACCGGAAGTCAACACGTTTGGGTGAGTTCAGAAACTAAAGAGGTTTCTCTCATCCAACGAGTGAGTAAGTTTTGAAACTGAAGAGATTGCTCTCACTCAAAGGGATAATTCAAGGAAACAAAAGATAGATAAAAAAAATAGAAAACTATGTGTGTTTAAATAGTATTGCATGAGCATGTTTTACTTTTATACTATGTACTGTCGTTAGGCTCATAGTCAGGTCCTGTGATGTAGGTATGCAAAGGATCAGGGATTGAAGTAGTTGATGAGGCATTTGTACATTGCGGGCTTGGTGGCTGGTTAGGCTAAAAGATTAAAGAAGAAAAGAAATGTCTGGTAATAACATTTTTGAGAAAAGTGAGCCTTTGTTATAGTATTTCAATTTTATTAAGAAGGTTCTGAAATTATGTCGGATTATTTTGGTATTGAATACAAGTCTTCTGCTGTTGTAAATGTTTTAAAGTTTTACAGTATGACATATTTTAAGTAATAAATAGTTTAACAAAAACAACTTTATTTATGCACTTCTTATTTAAGATAGTTTTCAAATGAAAAGTCTTCTGCTGTACTTTAAAAAGAAAAAGTTTTCAAAAATCATAAGTTTTAAATTGTAAGAATAATTGGGATGTTACGTCCATCATCCAAGAGATACATCCCATAGCAGAAAGGGCATCCAATGCTGAGAGAAGGAAGGGCCACGTGTAGGGCACACGAGGATCTAATGGAAAAGAACGCGTAAGGATGGCTATCAGATGAGGGAGCGTACGTGGTTAAGGCCGTGAGATGTGCAAGAGGGACATCCATTGTCTAAGAGATACGTCTGTCATACAAGAGGGATGTCCGTTCTAGAGGGACACCACGTGCAAGGCATGTGAGAATCAAAAAGGAAAATGGACACATTTTATGACCGTCGGATGAGGGAGCAAACGAAGTATGACAGTGGGATTCACGAGAGGGACCTCCTTCAAAGGTCGGGGAACGTCCGCTGGCAAAAGGCGAGCTCGGTTCCTTGAGGTGATGTCGTCTCGGAGGAAGAGACCCGTGAATGGCGACTCTATGCCCTAATAGAGGGTATAAATAGCAAATATTTTGAGGCAAAGAGGACTATTTTATCGAGGACGACTGTACTGACTTGGGTTTGAGATCATTTCGATGAGAATGGATTTTAAGGTAGGAGAATAGGTCTGGGTTGATTCAAGGAGTTTCTTTCACATTTTTTATCACAGTAAGCAGTGCTTGTATGTGTTTTGGCCTTTTTTTACCTTGCAATGCAAGGTGCTAGGTGTGTTCTTTGTTTTCATTCCACTTATTTGCTGAATACACCAGATGACTCTCTGTTTTTTGCATTTGATAATACTCTATTTTATGGATTGAGTTTGTCTCTTGTTTTGTTTCTGCCGTTAGCTAGTGTGAGGAAGGATACTCTGCTAAGAATGATTTTGTTTCCTTAGTTTGGTTTAGCTGGGTGATGTGTTTTGAGAAATTAATACTCTATAGATTTAGGTTATGTTATTTATTTTGGTTACTACCCGTTGGCCGTGGATGAATAATCAAGCCTTGGTAATTTTAAGTTTTGCTCTAATGGTTGGTTAAGGCTTCCTGGATACTGTGAAATGCCTAAACTAGAGTGTGTAGTCTTTTGTTTACTTTCTGATAATTACTGCTGGATGGGCAGAGCATGAAGGGGACTGTTATTGTATATTTTTCCATCTACTGTTTGATAGCTATAATGGAGAATTCATGCCCTAGAATAGGTACTTTGTTTCTTGGATTTTATTATTATATTTTAGTTATGGCTTAGACGCACGTTATTGGGAATAATATTTTCTTGATTGGACTTCTGTTCTCTTTTCATTACTACTGAGAATAGTGCTTTGAGGATTTGGGTGTATTATTCTTTATTTTTGTTTTCAGTTGTGATAGATAAGTGTCGAGGATTTAGGCTCCGTAGATTTAATCTCGTTCTTGATCCCTTCTACTACTTTGATAACCACTATTGAAGATAGTAAACTGTTGGTTGGGTTATTATTGCTTATTTCACTTACGGCTTTAAAGAATATTGTCGAAGACGATAATTTTTTGATTTGGGTTTCTTTGTTAGATATGATGATGGATACTTATTTTGTAGACTATATTGATGTTGTTCTATCCTTGGAAATTTACTATTGATGTTTCTTTAATTGTTGAGCATGTAGGGGATTTGTTATTGATATGGTTTGATTGTTGCATATTATGTAGAAATGTTCAGGTTACATTCTGATGTATGTCCATGAATGAGTCAGCATATAAGAAAGATAAAACAAGGATAAATGCATGAGATATGACTGGGTGTCCATCCATACCAAGTGGATGTGTTTATGGGCAGGTGGTATGGGACGCTAGCTCAAGAATAAATCTGTGTGGGTTGATCACCCAATCAAACTATCTACTTGAGCTGAATGGTTACCCACTTACTATCAAAGTGGAAGAAAGTACGTAAATGGTGACTGAGGATAGGCTGCCCCAAAAGGGTAGGCCAGTGGGACATAAGCCTGTTAACTTGCTTCTGGCACAACTTGGGACTGACTGGAATAGAGGTTTGCAAGGTTGTTGTGCATTAAATTACACAACAGTTAACGGAGGACTCCCAAAAGGGCGTGGAGTCTGAACTTCCAAAAAGGCATGGAGTTTGATTCTCCCAAAAGGGCATGGAGAAACGTAGTGTGTGCCGCACTGTCGTGCCTACTCGTATCCGAAAAGAAAAAAAAAGAAAAGGGAAGAAAAGTGGAAGAAAAGTGAAAGAAAAGAAAAGAGAACGAAAAGAACAGAAAAAGAAACAAATGTCACGATATGTCATGTTCACGGTCACATGTATTACTTGCTAAATCTTAGACTTATAGATGAACCTTGCATTGTAGGTATGGATATTATAGAAGAAATGGAGAATGCGAAAGTTACGTTGAGGGAGCTTGCTCACGATGAAAACTTGGTGGTTGTTAGGTAATTCCATAGTTCTCTTTTACTATTTTCATGTATTGGGTATTTTATGGATTTGTAAAGGACTATTAAAGACTTAAGCTTTGATTAGAAATGTATTTTCATTGACAAGTCTTAAGCTGCAAATATTTTATAGATGCATGGTTTAATAGTTGATTTTAAAGTGTGGTTTTATTGCAAAAAGAATTTAAGTAACATCATTTTAGTATGATGGTTTTAAAGAAAAAAAATATATCACGAGAATTTACTGCAAAATAATGTTTTACAAAACAGAGCGTAACACCTATTGATGTTCTGAAAAGAGAACTCACTATGAGGGTGCAAGATAACGAGGTTAAATTTAATGTTTTCAAAGGTATCAAGTTTTCATATGATGCTAAGAACAGTTACAAAATTGACTTGGCAGAGGGATGAATCAAAGACTCTTTTCTTTTAAATCATCTAAGTGATTTGTTGGTGTAATACCCCATATTTATCTTGGTGAGTATAAGATTTTGTTATAATATGTTTTGTTAATTGTAATGTGTTTGGAAATAGAGGTATGTGAGTTAGATAGATTGAAATTGTGATAGATGTTATGAATTGGGAGTTTTATATTGTGGCTTATGGAAGAATGAAGATTTAAATGGTTATGGGACTTATGAGGGAGAGAATGGTCGATCAAGTAGGAGTTGATCAACCAGAATTGCACAGTGTGAAGAATGGGGGATTCTCTGGTTGTATGGCGGTCGATCAACTTCAATACAGATTGTTAAACATTGGGAGTTACGGTCGATCAGTGAACGACCAATGTCTATTCAGATTGTAAAGTTTGAGAGATTTGTGGTCAATCAATTGAAGGAAGGTGATTGATTAGTATTCTAAAGAATATACAGGGTTTAGTCTTGGGTTGCTTTGTAGTCAACCGTCTGAAGTGTAGCGATTGACCAGAATATCAAAGGTCACCTAAATTCTCATTGAATGTCATGTTTTAATTAGATCCAATGGATATGGTAGTCCTTGGGGCACACCTACTGAGCTGCACCTCTAGCTTGGAATGGGAGAAGGATGAAATACTAAGGACTTAGGCTAAACACTTGGCTTTCTAAAAGAAAAAGAAGATTTTCTCTCAAAGAACATCTCAAGAGCTCTTCTCCTCTTCTTTCTTTGAAGGCTAAGGTATGTGGAGTTCCTCTATAGTTTTGTTAAGGATTTTTATGAGATTAAGGAAGTATGCTAGAAAGATGATGTAAAAATGGATGAAATGTTGAAATCAGGTAGGTTAAGTGTTTGATCATTGTTGATTGCCTTCTTAGAATATTTGAGTTAAGCCAATTGGATATGTTATTAAGAAAATCTTAAGGAAAGTGTAGGTTCTAGAATTGTTGGATTTGGTTAAAAATTGAGAAAGTTATGAAAGGACAAAGTTAAGTAAAATTTGATCAAAACATGTAAGGTATAAGTAGACTACCATGTTGTGTCTTGAATTGTGATGGATGTCTATTGGTTTTGAAGGTGTTTAAAGAAGAAGTAATCAGTAGTGCTGAATTGTTTGAAGAATTTAAGGTAATAGATATGTGTGTTTTTGGCCTGTTGGCCTACATCATAAGAATTTAGGAAATTGTTGACATATTGTGTATATATGTGGATACTATTATAATATGGTGTAATTTTTTGTATGCTCACATGTCATTAGTTATAGGAAATATAATAATGTTAGTAAGGTTTTATCAAAAGACTAAAATGTTGATTGTTGATGATAAGATAAATAAAAAAATGTAACATGCTACTATGTTATGAATTGTATAAATGGAATGGAGCATTGTATTGTTCATATGCATTCTCATGAAACATGGTTTTGATAAAAATGTTTCATGCATATGTTTTAAAATAAAATTGACATTGTATGGAAATAAATGTAAATAGATGCCAAGAGGTATGGTTCTTCAGATGGCTGCCCTGTGTGGGTCAATAGGTGCCATTTTCCCTTATACAATGATACCTCTAGTGCCTGTATCGGTAAGTGAAACTAAAGGAAAATGAAAATAAATGGCAATAAACGTAATTAGACGTTGTGAGGTATGGAATCTTGAGATGGCTGCCTCGCGTGGGTCAAGAGGTGTCACTCTCCTTTGTACGGTGATATCTCCAACGCATGAATGGTTAAGTGAAAGTAAAGTTAAAGGTCAAGGTATAGGTAAAGAAAAGAAATTGATATAGAAACTACATATGTTTTCTAAGGTTGCATAGCATGGGCATAATTTATTTTTATCTCTGATTGAGCATTCGCCTCATAGTTATGTCTTGTGATGTAGGTGAGGATCCTATCCACGGATGAGGGCATATGAACGAACGATGCAACTGATGAAGTATTGCTATGTTGAGCATTTTGTGCTGTTGGCAAATTGACAGGTGGGTTATGACTCAAAGTATCATGTTTTACATTTCATATTTTGATACTTGTATAACAAGCTTAAGAATAGGTTTTAAGCAATATTGTATGACTGTTTTTTACACTATGTAAAATATGGTTTGTGATAAAGATGAATGAATGTTATATGCTATGATATGGAATGAATGTTTTCTTAATAGTAATATATAATAAAATAAAAAGTCTTTTGCTACGTACTCTATTAGAAAAAGTTTTAAATTCTGTGTTTTTCTAAGAAAATATGTCTAAAAACTCAACGTTTTGAAGAAAAGGAAAAAGGGTTGCTATAGTTGGAGAATTTTTTAGTTAATTGTGATGGTGACAAAGGACAAGCAGCCCAAGAATTTTTTATGTATTAGATGCTTCACCTCGGTTATCTATGAACAAAAAGTTTGACATCTTGTAACTTCTAGCTGATCAGAAAAATCAAATCAAGGCTTCCATAGTTGAAGCACCATAGTTAGAATTAAAGTCACTTCTAAGTCATCTTCATTATGCATTTCTGGTTGATAACTCCACTCTTCCTGTGTTCATACCCATCGGATTGGATGATGAACATAAGAACATGTTGCTCAGAGTATTACGAGAACATAAACAAGCTTTGGGATTGTCAATAGCAAATATTAAGGGAATTAGCCCAACTCTATGTATTTAAGAGATTCTGTTGGAAAATGATCACAAGCCAACAATTGAGAATCAATGCCGATTAAATCAAATCATCGAAGAAGTGGTCAATAAAGAAATCATCTAGTGCTTAGACACATGAATCATATACCCTATATTAGATAGTGCATAGGCCATTCTAGTGAAATGCATGCCAAAGAAATGGGTATGACTGTGGAGACAAATGCAAACAATGAGCTAATACTAACAAGAATAGTAACTGCATGGCAAGTGTGTATGGATTATCAAAAATTGAATAAGGCCATGAGAAAAGACAACTTTCCATTGTCATTTGTTGATCAAATGCAAGAAAAATCAGCTAGAAATTCTCATTATGCTAAGAGTTTTGTGACTCTATCTTACATGAATTTATATATAATACAAAACCCTAAATGAGATTTACAATGTGAGCCCATCGACCTGACCCAATAGAATTCGGGTAACACAGAACTCTAATAATCTCCACCTTGACATGAATTCTATGAAGGAGATCCATAGCCCATGCTTGTCAGCTCCACCCAAAAAAAACAAATTCAAAACACAGAATTCTTACAATCTTCATCTCGAAAAAAAAAAATTATGCTGCAAGGAACCAATTTTCAAATCTTCCTTTTCCACACTCTTAAAAAAGATTTGCAATGATAGCTCACTTCCTCATCCCAAATAAATATACATATAATCAAATTGTAAAATTCTTTAAGGGTAAAATGAACAACTAATTCTGATCAGGTTTAAGAAACACTTAAACCATGATGATGACAGCTTCAAATCCAATTAAGTGTCATCCAAATCTATGCGAATATATATCATCTCTTGACATGCCATATCAAATATGTCCTTCAAAATCTTTTAAAATACCACTATTATTATCTTACCATAACAAAATATTGAATCTTGATCTAAAAGTGGAAGATCTACTTCAAAGATTTCATCGCCCCAAAAACACATTCTTGAATAAAATATCTAAGTCAAAATCACTAACTTTAATAAAATATTCACCCCAACAAATTGTAACGACCCTAATTTTTCGTTTATGTTAAAAATATGTTAAATTTTGAAATTTTTGTAAACGACAAAAATCATTATTTAAATATCTTTTTAAAATAGTATGAGAGTCTTTTTCTTAAAAATCCGATCGTCACTTAAAACACATTGCAATAGTTATTAGATAGGGGAAAACTATAATTATGAATTTAGCGGAAACGTAATCGAAAATAAATCCTTCTCAAAGTATAACGAAAACAGAAATGGAAATATTACTTATAACATTAAAACATGTTCAAGGTTAAAATCGTGACCTGCCAAATACGCAAAATAAGGGTTAGTGGAATAGTTAGCGTCTTACAAAACATGATTGTCATTAAACCCTTAGAAAATATACTTCCTCTTTTTCTTGAGCCATACTCCTACTCAGGTCGCATTTCCTCTAAATACTCCACAGGCTCCACGAGTAAGGCCTCCTCCGCTCTCGGCACAATCATTTATTACCTACACCTCAAGTAAGGACGTGAGCCTAAAGGCCCAATAAGGAAATGGGGTTCATGCATTATGCTTATGTCTCTCTTTAATTCTTTTGGAATGGGGGCCACCCAAACCAACCTTTTTATTACGTCGTTGGTTTCTTTGATTCTTTACTCGTACTTCTACTTGGAGATTAGAGGATTTCCTTTGTGATGGAATAGTTGGTTGGATCTAACCTTTTACTTGCAATTAAGTCCCCTCTACTGACAAGGTAGGGGGCTTCGCCTAGCTGCAGACTAGAGCCGATACCCATCCACCCCCCAACTCCCATTATTCTTGTTTTTCTCATCACTTTCTTTACACTTTCCTGTCACGTAATGCATTTGTGAGTAACACCCTGAGTAGCACTCCCTATTGGTTTCTATTAGCATGATGCACGATGACAGAACAATTAAATAGTGCATACATGGAACGTAAATGACAGTAATTTAAAGGAATGACAAATCAATAATTAAATGGCAGAATTTAAAACACATAAGAAGAACAAAGGCATCTTTGAACAATTATACGATAGCTATAGGAGAAGAATATAATAGTGGAGATTAAACATACTATTAAGAAGTGGCCCTATTTCATTCTATATCCAACTATACCAACAACTAAGGAGGCATTATTAATTGCGTATGGGTATATAACAAACGAAGTAGAGCAACTGATCATGCTTTTAAATGATGAATAAAATAGCAGCATATAACAAACGAAGTAGAGCAACTGATCATGCTTTTAAATGACGAATGAAACAGTAGCATATAACGAACGGAATAGAACAACTATCATGCTTTTAAATGATGAATAAAACAGCAGCATATAACAAATGAAGTAGAGCAACTCATCATGCTTTTAAATGACAAATGAAACAACAACATATAACGAACAGAATAGAACTACTGATCATGCTTCTTGAATGACAAATATAACAACAGCAACAAACAATAAAACATGCTAATTATAGAGATTAACAGTCAACAAAATGAAGAATAATATAACAACAGTGGAGGTATTATGAACAACATGCTTTATACAAAGAATACGCCATGAACAAATAGAGAATAAGCATGCTCAGAATAGGAGTAAATTGTAGAACAATATACTACGAGTAACCAATATCATTTATCACAAGTAAAGAAAAACACAGCGTCTAGCTCATTCATCCATAGCAATCACCATAAAGTCCTTAGTTCATCATTTTACTCTACCACCAAGCTTAACATTTAGTAAAATCAACTTTAAGGAAACTAAGAAGTAACAACAGAGCATTAAGCGAACTAAAATGTAACAATAGAACACAGCATCCAAGGAAAAGTATAGAAGTTCAAGATATCTAAGGAATTCACAGAGATTTAACTACAACCAAAATCATCACAGAGATTTCAACTACAACCAACAATCACACGCACGCATACTTTACTTGTGGGTAGGGCCTCCAAATGGCCAAAGACTACCCCAAGTCCTTACCGTTTAAGAAGGTGAGTACTCACGGACTGTAGCTCCTTTATGCAAGGACTCACTCAAGAAGGGAAGAAGCTGTATCCAGAGAAGAGGAAAAGACGCATGAGAGGAAGCTTGGTTGAAACTAAATAGATGGGCTTACCTCCTGGAGACAAACCATACGCTATGGGGGTAGGTGGCGGCTCGCATGGTCTGGACAGGAAGGGAGGGGACCAATTCGTGTCAGGAAATCGCGTTTTGATTAGTTTATGTTTCAATTTTTCTAATTTTAAATCCTCATTTGTCGTAGATCTGGGATATTTCGGACGAGTGTGGATGTGATTGTCTCATCCGCATGTCTAAAATTCCCTAGGCAAATTTGTGTTTATGGACGGGAAATGGCGTCCTTGCCCTGTTCGTACCGTCCGAATGTGACATTTGGACGTGATTTGGAGTCCACATGTAGCATCCGCACGCGTCCAAAAGTGTCCAAAAATTGGACAGATTCAATGCGGACGCACCCTGTCCTCGTCCACATCATCCGCATTTATTGTGAAGGTGTCCAAAAATTGGACAGATTCAATGCAGACGCACCCCGTCCTCGTTCGCATCGTCCTATTTCATCCCCAAGCGATCCGAGCATGTGCGGACGCCAAACCTCATCCCCATGGCGTGGTTTGCCGTCCTCAGGCGTCTGCATGAGTTAAATTCCCATTTTTCTTCTCATTTTACTACTAAACTTTTACCCCATAATATTTTCCCCATAAATACATGTTATAATTTAATAAGTATAATAAATATGCAATGTAATATATAATTTTCACCAACATTGATTACATAGCTTATACGAGTAAAGATAGTATCGGGGTATTACAAAAATTGAAGTGGAAAATCATGGATATCATAGGATTTCAAAAGGTATCCTCAAAATTAAGATGTTTCTATAATAACTAATCAGCTCCAAAATCAAATCTAATCTAATTGCCAGAAAAATCACAAATATTACAAAATTCAAAACTAATTTGAATTTTGACAAAAAATAATATCCAATATTAAGATATTCTATGATTTCAAATCTACAATAAATCATCCAATTTAATCTCCCAAAAAGCTTCCGAAAATCTCAAGGATTTTCAAGAATTTTATCTTTGTCAAAAAATACAAGTTTTCAAATGACACTCTCACGACAGTCCCACTCGAAGAGGCTTGACAGTGAGAATAGCAAACAACAACGCAAATCTATGGTGAGTGATGATGAATAGAAAACCCTCTGACGCCGAACCTGTTACCCGAAGGTACGACGGCTCTAGCGAACTTAAAACAGAGAAAAATCAGAGGTTTAAAGACAAGTGGGGCAACAATTTCTAATGGCAATTGGGCGTTAGCGAAGAAAAAATCTTATGAGCAAGATGAAAGGCAGGGAGAATAATTTTCCCTATTTTTTTTCCCTAAAAATTGTAATTTTCTAAAAAGGTATGAAAACCTTGTTTAATATAGAACGATCAATGATAATTGATATTTTGGCAAATTTTGAAACGTAGATTATATAATCTCCCTCCCAACCAGGCTCTAATATCACTTGTTAGAAATCAAACGATAACTAAAAAAAGAAAATAGGATGTGGGACACCAGATTTACATAGAAAAAATCTTTAAAAAAACCATTGATAGAAGAATAAATCTACTATGAAGATCAAAATACAATTGTGAGTTTTGTGACTCCAACTTACATGAATTTATAGAGAAAACAAAATATTAAATGTGATCTATAATGTAGGTCCATCTGAACCCATGAATTAAGGTGACACTGAACTCTTACACTTATTATCAGTGTCTTTAGCATTTAGCGTTTGTATTAAAAAGGTGGGTGGAAACCAAATTAGTTTTAAATTGGGCGAAATGCCACTTTATGGTTGAGGAAGGCATTATATTGGGACATCGAATTTCAGCCAAAGGAATTGAAGTAGATAGAGCAAAGTTGTAAACAATCGAGAAATTACTGTCACCATCATCAGTGAAGAACATTCGCACAGTCCTAGGCCATGCTAGGTTTTACAGAAGATTCATCAAAGATGTTTCTAAAATTTGTGAGCAATTGTTCAATCTGTTAGAAAAAGATGTACCATATATGTAATGCCCCTTTTTCGTAAATCTCAATATTTTTTATAAAGTTTCTTTTATATAAAACAAATTAAAATAATGTCTTTAATTAAATAATCATAAATTAACTATTAAATTATGTCTTTACATTAACACAGTGGAAATCATGCATTTCGTGAAATAAATACACTGGAAGACTTAACCGTGAAAACCCATCAATCCATTTACTAAGTAAATACTCATGCCAACACAAAACTTTTCTTAAAATAATTTCCATTATAAAACACATCTGGAACTATTTCATAAAACCGTAAAGTGTTGACTTTCCCTTTATATATATCTTATTTCTTTCAAAATCTCTTTATTTTTAAAACCACATACATCATAGCTAAAGTCCCAACAACATCGATTGGTCACAACGGGCATGCTCACAAACCTACTTCTTCATAATGAAATTCATCATAAACTTTCTTATCTACAACAAGGTTCATCTATAAGTTTAAGATTTAGTAAGTAATGCTTAAAACCATGAACATTTAAATACGCATGTTGTTTATAGAAACATTTATGATTTGTCCTCCCTTTTTTTCATTGTTTGTTTTGTTTGTTCTTTCATTTCCATTAGGATTCGATAGCAAGCTAAATCATTGGGGAACAAGTCTTCCAAAGCTATATTGGGGAACACATCCACCAAAGCTACATTAGAGATTAAACCCCCAAAGCTATATGGATATCGAATCACTAAAGCTGCTTTCATTTTCATCGTTCCATTCTTTCGTTCTTTCTTTAGCATTGGGATTTGACACCAAGCTAAATCATTGGAGAACAAGTCATCCAAAGCTACAATGGAGAACATATCCACCAAAACTATATTGAGGATTAAACCCCTGAAGCTACATAGATACCGAATCATTAAAGCTACTTTCATTTCCTTCATTTGTTCATTCTTTACCATTGGGATACACCATTAAAGCTAAACAATAAAATCATTGGGAGTCATGACTCACCCAAAGCTACATCAACGGTCAAAGCCGTCGAAGCTACATTGATGGCAATATCACCAAAGCTTCTTACGTATCTCCATACTGTTCTTTATCTTTCTTACATGAAAAATATCATATGAGAAAACATGTTTGTACTCTTTCTTGAAAATCATGATTCATGAACATGCTCATGAACATATACAATGACACCCATTAAAATCCTCAGTATTCATTTCATAATAAATTTTACATTTCATCATCCCAATATTAAGTGGCATGAAACAGATCGTCAAAGCATCAACACAGTTTCACAAATAGTATAAACATGTCCTTAAACAACATATATCATCATCATAATATACATAAACAAAGCACATAATAGGCCCTCAACGACATATATCATCATCACCATTTTCATTAACACAAGCTACATTTAACAGTAAAGAGAGTTGAAAATAACCTCATATCTTTTACAGTATAATAGTCATCAAACATCATGCAATATACATACACATAAAGTCTTACAGCTACTCACCTAGCACCTTGTGTTGTAGACCCGAAGACCAAGCACACACAACATTACTTGAACATCCTGGTTTTTCTTACAATTTAAAACTTATAATTTTGAAGACTTTTCTTTTTAAATTTTAGTGGAAGACTTTTCATTTGAAAACTAGCTTAAATAAGAAGTGCATAAATAAACTTCTTTTCATTAAACCGTTTATTACTCAAAAACATGTCATAATTTAAAGCTTTGTAACTTTAAAAAATTTGCAACAGTGGAAGACTTGTATTTACAAAGTCGGAATTGAAACACAATTGAAAAACCTTCTTAATAAAACAAAATACTACAATTAAGGTTCACTTTCTTTAAAAGCATTATTACCAATCATTATGTTTCCTCTTTAAGCTTTTAGCATAACCAGCCGCCAAGGCCGCAACGTACAAATACCTCATCAACTGCTTCTATCCTCGATGCTATGTATACCTACATCACAGGACTTAACTATGAGCCTAAAGCTCAGTAATCAATATAAAAATAAAAGTGTTTATGCAATGCTCTTTAAAACACAAGTAGTTTTCAATGTTTATTATTCCATTACTCTTATAAAACGATGATGGACTTTATACTATAACAGTGAACTTATTTATTTAAAAAAAACAGTGATGAACTTAAATCACAATGAACTTTATTTTCAGTGAACGTGTACTCTGGCAGTGAACTTGTACCTTACTAGTGAACTTAAACCAGGTTGGTGAACTTATATCCAACGGTGAACTTGTATCATGATGGTGAACTTATTCTATCATGATTAATTTAAATTGTTTCCTTTCTTTTCAATAACTTGGGAATGAGCAGTGAACTTCAACCCAACTCAAACGCCCTTTTATTTTCTCTAAATATCTTTTTTATTACCATCTTTATATAAAATCTATGTATGAGAAATTCATTTTCGTTTTAGAAAACAATAATGCATGAATGCAAGCATACGATTCTATCTAACATGTCCATCTACCATATCCTTAAAACATGCTTGATTCCTAACTAAGGAACTAAACTTAAATCTAATAAACATATAATTAACATCAAGCAACAATTAGCAGTACATCTCAAAAATAACAACATAACCTAATCATCTAGTAAATGCAAGCATCAAACAAACCCTAATTCCGGTGATGTAGGTCCTTTCGGACAAAACACATGCAATACTACTTACCTGTAGCCTTTAGCGAGTTTTTTGCGTTTAAAGTTGTCCTTCCAAATCCCTATTCATAATTAAACACATACATGCATCAATAGTAGTTCTCCAGCAAACAGAGTCACAACTTCTAACTATAAGCAAACCTTTAACTAATACCTTTGACTAATACCATTATAAAACAAATCTTAATGATTATAATCTTTAACCGATATTTCCTAAATTATTTCCATTCTTACTCAACAATTTATCTTAATAATTCTAACATCCAACAAAGAACAATTTCCCTCCTTATTCCACAATCCAATTAACCACCACAATAGTATTGATAGATCTTTAAACCAATCAGAACTTTAACTAACATTTCCAATAATTTATAGCAGAAAGCAAACTTCTAAACCTAACATCCAGAATGTGTATACATTCAATAATATTACACAAAACCATCTCTGTTCAGAACCATTAAAACCAACAAAGAATTGAAGCAGCTATTCGTTTTCACATATAACAGCAGATAATAATTTAGAAAACAACAATTACTACCACAAATAGTTTATCAAATCGGCAGAGGACATACCATCAAACGAAACCAGTATTATATATCTAAAAGAGAACAAAATAGTAAGAAACTGCTACTTGTAAAAACCCAAAGTGAAGCTCCTATATTTCCCTTCTCCATTCCAAGTTTCCTCCTTCACAATTTTTCTCTTGTGAAAATCACCAGAATCTTTCTCTCTTTTCCTCTATAACTTCATGGTTCTCTTGGCCTCACTCGCCTTTATACAGACCTTCAAGGCATTCTCACAAAACTCCAAAGCAACACTCTTTAGTTTCTCTCAGTTTTCTTCTCTGTAAATGTCTCATTTCTCTTCTCTCTCTCTCTCTCTCTCTCTCTCTCTCTCTCTCTCTCTCTCTCTCTCCTTCTCTCTCAAAATCATAAAAAATTCTCTGCCATTTTCCAAAACTTCCAACCTCTATCCATCTTCTCAATTTATAAACCACGAACTCAAACTCTTCAGCATCCATTTAAAGGTGGAAGGCCAAAAGATGGACGCTTCATCATCCAAACGTGTCCAACGTCGAACCTCATGAGTTTCCAGGAGACGACTTATATTTCCAAACAATATTTCATTTTGTCGGTCGATCAGCCTCCTTCCGGTGATTGACTACAAAACACCAGAATGCAACCGCCAGTTTTGTAAGCCTGTCAATGATGCCAGTCAATTGATTCTAACGATCGACCGCCAATCTCAAATTCACAGCTTTCATCAGCACCGATCGATCGATTCCTTTGGACGGTCAACCGCCATACATTTCACGATCAACTGCCGTATATTGCTTCTTCTCCAATAATATATATATAATTAATTAATTTATTTATCTTTAATAAAACACACTACTCCAATTCATCCAAACTATCCCTAAATTTATCATTTTATACATAAAGGTATATTGTCCATATTTTCTCCACTACTTTATTTTTTACTAAACCTAATATATCCTTGAATATTATAAACTCTATTATTCTCCACAACTTAGGTATTGTAGTTCACTATTTTCCAAATATATTGTTCTTTGACCAACACTTAAATTATCTAAGTCAGTTCCTAATAAATCCTTAATCATCCTCCTAAGCTTAATATGAATATAATTCAGGGTATCATAATTCACTTCTTCCAAATATGTTTCTCTTGTCCAACACCTTAATCGTCAATTTCAGCTTCTAATACCCCAGAATTATTACTTAAGTCGTACGCTTATCATTACTAAAATTCGAGATATTACAACTAACCTCAAGTTTAACAGTGAACCTGGTCACCCCTTTTCCTTCGTCTCGCATTCCAACGCCTTGTTTGCCTTTATTGTGCTTACAAGATGCCGCTTTACCCACTCTAATAAAATAGTGGCTAGGGTTCTTCACAAATCTCCATTTTATAGCAGTAACTAGGGTGTGGATAGGTCCTAGAATGATGATTTCCTTCATTCTTGCAAATGTGTTCCCGACCGCAGACACCACCATTCCCGCAACACTTATTGTTCCTCACAGATCCTCTATCTAAACAACAACATTTTTCTTTGGCTTGTGGGTGCAATCCCTCTCATAGATGCCCATGCTTCTACGATACTCACTATTCTTCATGGATCCGCAATCCAAATGACAGCGTTTCCTTTGGTTCACGGACACGTTCCTTTCCTAGGAAACCTATGCTTCCATGACACTCACTTTTCATCATAGATTCTCCCTTCGAAACGACGACGTTCCATGCTTTTTGCATTTGTTGTGAAAGCATTTGCTTCTGCGGATCCTCATACCGCATGTATTTTAATTTGAACAAAAGCGTTTCCCACGTTCCACTATTCACCGAGGACACGTTCATTTCTGCAGATGCCTACTTTCCCGTGACTTCTACTTCCAATTATGGATTCACCATTCGAAACGATGATGTTCTATCCTTCATTCTTACTTCCGTAGATGCATTTTTTTCGCGAACACAAGTGTCACAATATTCGTAGATGCTTATTCCTCCCACATAATGCATGCCCCCTTATCCAAAACAATAGTGTTTCCTTCTCTTTTATTATTTGTTGCAGACGCATTTGCTTCTGCGGATACATTCCTTTCTATGGATCCATTTGCTTTCGCGGATCCTTTATCTAAATGACACCATTTATTTTACTTAACACTTTCCACAGGGCATCTTTCCTTTCCGCACTGCATCTTTCCTTTCTACACGAGCATATTTCCTTAAATCCAATTATTCTCATCTCCATCCTTGATCTCAGCCTTTCATTGTCCTCATCCAGCAGTTGTTTTCCATCTATTCTGTAATGCCCCATAACGTTAAATTTTTTTTTTCAAAAAAGAACTATGCATTCATAGAAAACCGAGTCGTACATAAAAATTGTGTTTTAAACCATCTACAACGGAAGTCTTTAAAATAAATCTCTTTTGAAATCTAACTTTGTAAAACTCAATATTAATTAAATATTTGTTCGTACCTTTATAAAAACATCCAACGATAGTCTCATCAATACTCATTTAAAGTTAAACGTAGTAAAACTCATCATTTAAATAAAAATAAGCCTTTATAAAATATCTGTACTTAAATCCAAACAATAATAAATAAAACTTTGAATGAAAGCTTCATGACAAGTTATTAAGATCATCTTCTTTCTTAAAATTTGAATTCTCACCCACGGGTCAACTTCGCTCTAACAACGTTTTAGCTTTGCCCATGAAAATTCCTCATCAAACTCACTTTTAATTGTTCCAATCATTGTGTTCCTTAGTAAGTTCTTTATTATCTACATCACAAACTTCAAACTATAAGTCTAATGCTTAGTAAGAGATGTATAAATATGACATGAACATGAAATGCAACTTTTCATAAAAACATGAGTTTTTGTTTTTAGTCAATGTTCTTTTATATTTTTCAACTGAACAGTTCCGTCGTTGTGGGTAATTTACTCTAGGTGAGAGAGTGACACCATTTGGTTCACCTCATGTAGGAAAACAAACTCGAACTCTACCCACAACGACTATTTACGTTTATTTTGTTAGTCTTTTACTCTAGGGGAGAGAGTGACACCCTTTGGTCCACCTAATGCAGGACAACTAACTCAATCCCCTTATATTTCCTTTATGTGTCTTTCGTTTTAGTTTTTCTTTTGTAACAATGTATGCATGTAAATCATTTTCATTACTTTCTTGAAAACATGATGCATGACACATTCACATGAGCATACCAACAAGTCATAACATACAATAACTATTTGATCTACCCAACATGACAATCAATCAGACATCTTCTAAGTCATTACCTTTTAACTAACATCACGTGTTTCTAAAGAAAATCATACTAACTGTAAGCATATCTTCGATCAACATCTTAAGAATAAACAGTAAACAAACATCAATACACATATCCTTGAAGTAAACCTAACAAGGCGACACATCCTCAAATAACAATCAACAATACACATATCCTCGAAGTAAACTTAACAAGGCGACACATCCTCCAATAAATGAAACAAAACATATCATCCAACCATATCCTCAAACATACATGCAACAATCAAAACATCTTCAAAGTCATCACCTTTCTCTCCTAATGTTACATATTTCTAAGACAAATGACAGTAAACACATCCTTGATCTACGTGTCATCATAACAGAAACTAGCAAGAAATAAACATACCTTTCATCCACAGTTTAACGTACATAATAACTAATTATCATCACATACCATATCTTTGATCATAGCCTGTAGGCATCATAAAGAGAACATTTATCATAACATAAATACCCTAGCGTCTTTGTGATGCATGCAAAAGACCAAACACATACAACATCACATACCTAGATATCTTTACTTGAGGCCTGCCTATCCCAATACCCTTCCTACACTCTGGTTTTTCCTTTTAAATAAACAAAGAATTAGCTAATAGATAATACCCTAGACACTACTCACTGTCAACATAAATTCCAGAAACTAAACGGTGGAGAACCTACCTTGAGAAAACTTGGAGGAAGGTCTAACCAAGGGCTTGAAAGAAAGCTCTCTTGTCCCCATAGCTTCTAGGGTAAATAGGGTGTTGACTCAATGTTTTCTATTTAAAGACCTGTAAAGAGAACCTTGCAAGAGTTAATCCCATGAAAATCGTATCTAAATTCTATCTTTTCCTAAACCTTTTAAGGATCAAACCGTAACTTGCACGTAATCTGAAAAACTAACATAAACAAAACCTGCCCGAGCTTCAGCAGATGTGCAAACTGCTGCAACGGACATCCGCAACAACCCTCTTTACCAATAGCCAACAGCCAAGTTAGCCATAAAACTTACATTCGAGGTCGCCAAAGCAACTGCAGATGCCCACTCTTCCCTGGAAGCCAACGCTCCCCACAAAAACACCAATCTGTAAGCTCGTCCATCACTCGCCTTCTACCATGTGTACTAATATATCACTAAAAACCAATTTGCAGACGCTAACATTCCTATGGACCACGAACTCATTAAATCCAACGACGACATTTCACATTGTCTAAAACCTATCGCGGACACCAATCTGTCCGCGAAAGCAAACGTTTCCCTAACACGTTGCTAACTGAGACTTTACTAATTCAAACGATGTTGTTCCCATCACTAAAGACACTGCCACAGACACAAATGCAGCCATAGAAACACACATTTTCCAAAAATGACGACGTTTCTAACTTAAATAATGATCTCGATCAGTATCTTTCCTTTGCGTGAAAGAATCTTTTTCTAATCCAATGATTCATAGTCCTTCCTCTAAACCAAATCTAACGACCCAACATTCTTCCGCAACCAAGCGACATCAAACGCTCCAGCAGAAGAATCTTTCCTAAATCCAATGGTCTCCGTTCCTTTGGCTAATATAATCCTACGGTCCAGAACTCTCCTGCAATCAAAAAACATCACACTCCGTCAGAAGCATTTTGTTCTTAAATCCAACGATTCATGTTCCTTCCGCTAAATCGATCCAACGGTCCAACACCCTTCTGCATCAAACAAGGAACATCTTTTTCCATCCTAAATGATCTCAATCGTCCCTAATCCTCATCCAACAACTCCTAATGCACCCAATCCCCTTCACTGTGTTTCCTTAATTCTAAAGCATAAATTATTAAACCAATCACATAAACATTCTTATCGTGGATTATTTTGCACATTATTTATTTATATACTCAGCTTTCCTAATTCTCCAATAATTCATATTTTATTTTATTATCTATAAAATAAAATTATTTACTTAATCTTTGATAATTCCATAATTCTAATATTTTAAATCCTTCATTAAAATTCTCCAATTAATCTATTAAATTCTAGATTATCGGACTTACCTAATTAAAATTATTCATATAAAAAATTTGGGTATTACACATTTTTTCCTTAAACAATCCTTCAGGAAAACGACATCGTCCCATTCGCAGATACTTCCTTTCTGCAGATATATTCGCTTCGGCGGATTCATTCCTTTTTGCACCAGTGATTGTCTCTTCCTTCAATATGGTGTCGACTTAACGTTTTCTATTTAAAGAACTGTAAAATGAGAACTTCGCGAGAGTTAATCCCATGAAAATCGTATCTAAATTATATCTTTTCCTAAGTCATCTAAGGATGAAATCATAGCTCGCACGTAATCTGGAAAACTAACTAAAATCAAACATGCTTGAGCTTCAACAGATGCAAAAACAGCTGCAATGGACGTCCGCAATAACCAGCTCGACCAATAGCAAACAACCATGTCAACCCTAAAACTTACATTCGTGGTCGCCAAAGCAACCACGGATGCCCACATTACCTCGAAAGTCAACGCTCTAATGGAAACACCTATCCGTAAGCTCATCCATCACTCGTCGTTTGCCACGTGTACTAATCTATCACTAAAAACTCATATGCTGATGCTAACGCTCCTACGAACCTTGAACTCATTAAATCCAATGACGACGTTTCACATCATCTAAAACCTATCGCGAACACCAATCCATCCTCAAAAGCAAACTCTTCCACTAACACACTACTAACCGAGACTTTACTAATTCAAACGATGTAGTTCCTATCACTTAAGGCACTGTCACGGACACAAATGTAGCCGCGGAAACACGCAATTACCTAAAATGATGACATTTCTAACTTACATAACTCTCCCGAATGACATCTTTCCCTTGCGTAAAAGAATCGTTTCTTAGTCCAATGGTTCACAATCCCTCTGCTAAACCAAATCTAACGTCCCAACATTCTTCCGCACCCAAGCAGCATCAAAGGATCCCGCGAAAGAATCTTTCCTAAATTCTATTTTTACCTAAACCATCTAAGGATCAAATCGTAGCTCACACGTAATCTGGAAAACTAACTTAAATAAAACATACCTGAGCTTTAACACAAGCAAAAACAGCTGTAGGAAACGTCTGCAACAATTCACTTGATCAATATCCAACAACCACGTCAACCTTAAAACTTACATTCGCAGTTGCCAAAGCAACCACGGATGCCCATACTTCCCCTGAAGCCAACGCTCCAACGGAAACACCAATCTGCAAGCTCGTCCATCACTCACCATCTGCCACGTGTACTAATTTATCACTAAAACTCATATGCTGAGCTAACACTCCTGCAGACCACGAACTTATTAAATCCAATGACGATGTTTCACATCGTCTAAAACCTATCACGAACACCAATCTATTCGCGGAATCAAACGCTTCCACTAGCATGCTGCTAACCAAGACTTTACTAATTCAAATGATGTTGTTCCTATCACTTAAGGCACTATCACGGTCATAAACTCAGTCACAGAAACACGTAATTACCTAAAACGACGACATTTCAAACTTACATAATGCTTTCGAATGACTTCTTTCCCTTGCGCGAAATAATTTTTTCTTAATCCAAAGATTCACAATCCTTCCGCTAAACCAAATCTTATGACCTAACATTCTTCCTCACCCAAGCGGTATCAAACGTTCCCGCGGATGAATCTTTCGTAAATCTGATGGCCTTTGTTCCTCTTGCTAATCTAATCCTATGGTCCAGTACTCTCTCGCACTCAAACGGCATCGCACTCCTGCAGAATAATTTTTTTCTTCAATCCAACGATCTACGTTCCTTTTGCTAAACCAATCTAATAGTCCAACGTCCTCCCGCATTAAACACTTCCGTAGAGAATCTTTTTCTATCCTAAACGATCTCAGTCGTCCCTAATCCTCATCCAATGGCTCCTAATGCATCTGATCCCCCTTCAAAGCGTTTATTTAATTCTAAAGCATAAATTATTAAACCAATCACTTAAACCTTCTTATTTGGGATTATTTTCATATTATCTCTTTATATACTCAGTTTTCCTAATTCTCCAATAATTCTTATTTTATTTTATTATCTATAAAATAAAATTATTTACTTAATCTTTCCTAATTCCATAATTCTAATATTTTAAATCCTTCATTAAAATTTTCCGATTAGTGTATAATTAATCTATTAAATTTTAGATTGTCATATTTACCTAATTAAAATTATTCATATGAAAAATCCGAGTATTACACATTCTTTCCTTAAATAGTCCTTCATGAGAATGACATTGTCCCATTCACGGATACTTCCTTTTTGTGGATATATTCATTTCCGCATATCCTTTCCCTTCTACGCCAGCTATTGTCTCTTCCTTTAATACGACATTGGTCTTTTCATTTACTTTTCTACAAAACAATATTCCTTTCCAATAAATCACCAATCGTATACATCAGAGAAAAATGTCTTCTATTTTTCAAAATTGGCAGTCCTTACATTGTAACCCCATTAATTATACTTTTTTCATCATAATTTAGTTACTTAGATAACTCTGTATACCTTATACCGTAATTCTTTTACCAAAATCAAAAATCTGAATTGGATCTTCCTCATAACTCAATGCTGACTGAGGTTTCAATCTCCTCTAGTACTTCCATCTGAGCCTATACCTTAGATATGTTAACTTGTTGTGTACCATTTGTTACGTATGACATTTACTTTTTTGGTCTGGCAAAGGGGTAATCCCGCACCAGTACTTATAATGCACCACAGGGTCCGATCACTTGGGCCCGAGCCAAGAAGTTCATTACTTTTCTGTCATGCTTTTATTTTGCAGGGGAAGTTACACTTGAAGGCCTTAAAGATGAACTTTTGCAAGAAGATAAAAGAATGCCAAAGCACATGCTCACTTGGATCCCCATCACAAACCCCTCGGCTAGCCCCAATTAGCCAATTCATATTGGAGTCCAAGTACTGAGGCCTAAAGTGATTCCTTAGCTAAAGATATGATGTGCCACGGGCTCCGCCTCATTTTTATTGCAATTTAATTTAATTTAATTATTTTATTTTGTAATAGTTTAATTATTGCTGTAATTGTTTAGTTAGGGTTGTTTTATTCGTGTGATGGTGTTTTATTTTAAGGTTATTGTTGTAATTTAGTCATTAGGGCTTAACCCTAATTAGTGTGGTATTTAAATACCACTAAGTGAATTTTGTAAGTGAAGAATTGAAAACAGAAAACTGAACGTTGTTCAAAAACTTGGAGTTTCTCCAATCTGCGTCATCCTTTTCAGTGAGTCATATCCGAACAAGTTTGTGTGTACAAATTGAGATCATCTCTTGTAAGTTTAGGTGATTTGTCTTATTGCTACTCCTTTCTCTTCTTGTACTGTCCAAGAAGAATATTCAACAAAGGTGTAGAAAACTTTTGAAGAACTAAGTTGAAGAGCTACTTCTTGCAATGTAGTAATTGATGTTGGAAAACACAGCAGTAGTGTTTTTCGGACCAACTTGTTACTTTATGCATAGTTCATTTCATCCCTTACTATTGGAGGAAAACTGCCTCAATTTATAGAGAAGGTTTTGTTCCAAAGTTTCCATCTTTCTTGTGCAGCCGTTCCATTGATTCAGGACATGACTTTGTGAAGGACTATCTTTCACCTTCGGATAGACGCGAGGTCTAAAACACCATCATTATCTGAGTGCAAAGGATCGAATTGCATAGCTGTCTGGTTTAGGTTTCTCCCTCACTATTTTTGTTGCTCGTGGCAAGGTTCTGCTTTCTTGGGGACGTCCATCCCTATAAAGGACGTCCTTCATGATATTAAATTCAATTGTTTCTATTAAGGGACGTCACTCTCTTAATTTTAACGTTCAATTTTCTACAAGGGACGTCCGTTCCTCCAAGGGACATCTACTCCCCATTACCTCATCGTCAATTCCTTTGCTGTAAGGGATGTCCGCTTCTCAAAAAGGGACATCTGTCTTTACTCCATTTTTAACATCGTCAATTCCTTCGCATTAAGGGACATCTACACTTCTAAGAAGGATGTACCCCTTCCTTCCATTTAAGGCGTCTATCTTCCTTCGCTCAAAATGACGTCTCTTCGCTATAAAGGACGTCCGTTCCTCCACAAGGGAAGTCCATTTTTCCCCAATTTTTGACTTTCATCTTTTCTAAAGGCGTCCGCCTTTCTTCCAAACACTTGTCCCCTTTATTCCTACGCTCTAGCGTTTGAGTGAGCTTCCGCTAGTGGATCACTTAATTATCATATCATCCATTGGTGCATTATTTGGTATCAAATCTTTCGCTGGTGCATCATTTGGTATCAAAGCTTCCGCTGGTGCGTCAAATTATCTATCGTTAATCTATATTAGGTGTTCCTAAAAATCTATGAAACGTTTCCAACCTTATTTTCCTTATTGTCTGAAGAACAATCCCTCTTCATTCTTGTACACAATGTCGACATCCCAATCCTAACTAATTCTTAAGGTCCTGATCCCTAACTTTCTAGTCCTCACACTTTTGAATCTTAGGTAGACAATTTACTCAATACTATCTATTGAAGATACTAATGAATGTGTGTAGCTCCTTTATCTAGTGAGGTATATTCAATTACAACACCAAAATAATCTTACTTAATTACCTGTGTATGCTACTTATCAATTAGTTCCAACAAGAGCAAGACACTTGTCACAACGTCCTTTTATTCCCCGAGAAAATTGTTGGATAGTCTTCGGCCATAAGACCAATATCCTTTCCTATATATCACCATCATATTCTGGTCTTGTACTCTCCCTAACAACATTCCCTTGTATTTTGGGCGTTAACCATCTATAGTGCCTTAACATTTAGTTTCCTTTTTTGATGATTCCCTAAGGATACATCTCTTCCCTCGATATTTTCCCTCACTAGAAGGTTAACCTCATTACAACTTAACTACTTGTTGGTCAATCCATTCACATATCTATCTTGTATACCCCATCCATTTTGCACTAGTGTAGCTTTCATCCACTCCCCTAGGCACTTTTTCCACAACCATCGAATATGGTACAACTTGCATACCAGATATCCTTACATCACTAATGGATTTTCCACCGTAAGGCCTCGTACATTGATACATTCTATTCTCATTAGTGTCACCTGGTGTATAGCAAGCAAAACCAAGGCTCAATTCAAAGTATGTTATCAAAATTGCACCAATTTTCCACTTACACTATTTCCTACGTATTCCTATTTTAAGAAGCTTTCTCTTAAACCTTGACCTTCTCTCTCATCCAATTCTCACACGCTTATACTGAAATTGTACAATAGACATCCCACTATAGTGTCAAGGTATATGCACCACCGAGTATCTTCTTCACTAGGTGAATGCATTACGTGTCGACAAATATGTCCTTGAAGTGGGTTTCATTGATTCCTCTTTCCTGATCTTATGTATATGCTTTCTAGACCGACATCGAAAATAAATCCTCATATAGTCCTTATGTTTGAATCTATAAATTCTAAGACTTTTTTTTTTTCAACTTGAACGGCTATTCCTTCTATCCATATAACTCCTCATCAGTAGAATGATCTCCTTAGCCAAACATGTGGTTCCATAAAGAGTTGACTCAGTGCAAGTTAGGTACTCATTTTTCATCCTTCTGCTCATTGGTTTTTGGGCGTTAGGATTTTGGTATAGTTATAGGTAACAGTATGATCTATGTAAAGGAATTTGACAAAAATATTTTGGTAGGATGATGATTGGTACAAATGTAATTGTCTATGCAGATCACTCAACCATAAAGTATTTAAGTTCAAAAAACGATGCAAAGCCATGATTGACCAGATGGGTACTTTTGTTGCAAGAGTTTACTTAGTGATTTGAGATAGATCGAAAATCAAGTCACAAATTATCTTTCAAGATTAGAAGCTGATGCCCAAGATAAAAGCATGCTAAACATTAGTGAGTCACTCTCGGAAGAGACACTCTTCACGGTGACTAATGAAGAAGTACCATGGTAGGCGGATTATGTGAATTATTTGATCAATAATGTATTACCTCCAGATTTGACATAATAACAGAAAAAGAAATCCTACATGATGCAAAGTTTTATTATAGGGATGAGCCATTTCTCTTCAAGCAAGACAATCTTCTTGCATTATTGTCATTCATCAGCTTATGGAGGCCATTTTAAAGGTGATCGTACTACTACCAAAGTTCTACAATCAGGTTTTTATTGACTAGCATTATTCAAAGATGCTCACCACTTCGTATCGAGATGTGATCATTGTCAGAGAACATACAATATTTTACAAAGGCACGAGAAGCACCTCAATAGTATCATTGAAGTTGATTTGATTGATGTATGGGAAATAGACTTTACCAGGCCATTTATATCTACCTACAACCAATTTTATATCCTGATGGCAATGGACTATGTTATAAATGGGTTGAAGCAGTTGCCTTGTTGACTAATGATTCTAAGGTGGTCATTAATTTTCTAAAAAGAATATCTTTACATGATTTGGCACACCTCGAGCGATCATCAACGATGAAAGTAGTCACTTCTGTAACAAGTACTTCACATCACTTCTAACCAAATATGATAGGACACACAAAATCGCAACTGCCTATAATCTTCAAACAAGTTGATAAGTGGAAGTCTCCAACAAAGAAATCAAGCGAAACCTTGAAAAGAAAGTGAGGATCAAACCAGAAGGATTGGTCAAAGTGTTTAGATGATGCATTTTGGTCTCACCAAACTGCATACAAAACCCTTATTAGGATGTCACCATACAAACTGGTATTTGGAAAAGCTTGTCATTTCCCTATTGAATTGGAACACAATGCATACTGGGTAATCAAGAAGATGAACTTTTACATGGAAGCTGCAAGTGAAAAGCACCGTCTATAGTTAAATGAGATGGAAGAATTCCAACAACATGCACGCTAAATTGTACAAAGAGAAAACGAAGCAATGATATGATAGAAAGATTCTAGAACAACCCATACCTAAAGCTTTCTCTAGGCAAGCTCAAATCTCGATAGTCGAGACCATTCCAAATCAAACAAGTATATCCACATAGAGTAGTAAAAATTGAAGAAGAGTATGAAAAGCGACAATTCAAATTGAATGGGCAATGTCTCAAGTAGTACTGGGGAGACGGAGTGCAGCAACAAAAATCTTCCATTATACTTGTTCACCCTAAATAAATCAAGCAACAAAGTTAGGTTGAAGATTATAAACCAAGCGCTGGGAGTCAACCCAATTTTTTTTCCTTCCTTATTTTTTTAATAATTTTTTAGTTTTGTAGAGAGTCATTTATTTGGTTTGTTTTGATTTTTTGCAGGCTAAGTTTGGGGGTTCGTTGAACTTGGAATTGACACGATAATTAGAAAACAATCTCCAATTTGTGATTCTACGATAATTAGATTAAATTTTCACAGAATGCGGGTGCACTTGTGCCCAAGGTAGTACAGGTGTGCTAATTTGAACACCAAAACAGATTGTAAGTGCTACTGCAATCTCTGTGAGTGTAGTTGCGCTCAATTAAAATTTCAAAACAGATTCAAAAGCACAATTGTGCCCTATCTCAGCGTAGTTGCGCTACTTCTATCAAGTGAAAAATTAGGGCTAAGCGTAGTAGTGGTCACTTAAGGGATAGAGAATAAGAGAGGCTTTCACATTTTGATTTTTAATTTAAATGACATCATGAAAAATATATGAGATGTAATACTTCATTATGAATAACGAATTTCAAATGTGAATATAAAAGATATGGACATACCATGAAAAGCCCATCTTACTTTTTTTTTCATCAAAAAGATCTTTTTATCTATGTCCCCAACTTTCACTCTTTTTTTTTTCTCTCTTGACCTTCTGGCACTGGGCAGGTGTCAGCCCTCATACATGATCTTACGACTTTGGAGAGACCTATGTTTTTGGTAAACAGTTACCCGGGCCTGGTCACTACGACCCCCTTTGTGAGGAGGCACCCCTTCTCTTGAAGTTACGGGGCTATTTTGCCAAGTTCTTTAGAGAGAGTTGTCTCGCACCCTGAGGTATTCTCTACCTACCCACCTGTGTTAGTTTCAGGTACAAGTACCCTTTTGTTAAAAGTCGTTCAAGCTTTTCCTAGGAGTATGGCATGGGTTACTTCAGCGCTGTAGCACCTAGTACTTGAACATTAGCTCAAGGTATTTTCTCTATCCCTTCTTACCTTGAAGAAGCAAGGACACCTTGCGTCCTTGAACTGATAACCATCTTTCATCTAACCAAGCCTCTTGTATCACTCGGGACCCCAACACCTTGTTCTTGGATCGCTGAGCACGTTTTGCTGAGTTTCAAGCTCAAAATTGCACATATCTATGTTCTTCACATATCGTCTCCCATTTCTTTGTCAATTTTTAGGCGTTTTTAAACCCTAAGTCCTCTTTCATCGATTTGGACAAATTTAATTTGTAAATGTTGATTGCTACTACAATCTTGTTATTAAATGCACTCTGAACATCATTTGCACCTATTTTGAGCCCAAATGTCTAAATGCCTTAGTGATAATCAATGAGTAAGGGGGATGGCTTGGTTTTAATTCTTTTTGACACTGAAGATTAATGATGAACTCTTGCTAAGATTGTGATATTGAATTGCTATGTTCAATTGTGTACTCATCTAAAATATGAGCTATGATTCTTTTTATGTTAGGAACTTCATGTAATTTATGTGTTACTATGTATGCGATAGACAATGTTGTCATTTTGAAACATGAGAATGTTTATATTATTCAAAAAAAATTTATGTTTCTAACAAAGCATGTGTGAATATTTTTATCATTTGAATTGGATGCTTAGATGGACTTATCACTCATGGTTATGTATCCTTAATTAGTGTGATAAAAGTTTAGTTTGAGAAAGTATTTGTGTAACATTCCGTAACCTTTTCCGTATAAATTTTTTCTTTTCTTTAAAACCATTGTAAAACCATTGCATGATAAAACACCAGAGTAATGAATAGCGGAAGTCTTAATCTTATAAAACATATAGCGGAATTCTTTTGCAGTTCAATACCACAAATCCATTGTTTGAATAAAAATTTAAATAAATACATTAACTAAAACATTTATTTGAAATCATGAAACATTCAAAACCCTTCATTTATTTCTTTCTGTGAGCCATAACCACAAGTCAATGTCGCCAACAGCACAAACATCCACACAGCAATACTCCATCAGCTATGTCCTTTAATAGTTTTATCCATCTATTGGCTCCATACCTACACCAACGGGACCTAACTATAAGTCTAACGCTCAGTACGTGATATAAACGTAAAACATGAATTTCACATACAATTTCTATAGCATCGCATAAGGTTTTCTATTTCGCTTCTCTTTTATTGTTCATGTCTTTTATCGTTATCAAACCGGACCATACAGACATTCGTTTACTGCTTCTGTCTTTTACTGTTTATATGTCGGGCGTATGAAACCGAACTATACAAACATCTGTATCATGCGTATCCAACCAGACTACAGTTGACTAATCGGACTACAGTCATTATCTTTTGTTTCTATGTCGAGCGTAACTAACCGGTCCACAGGAACAGCTTTTTACGTATCTTATTGTTTCATTTCGTTGTCTCATATTGTTTCACTGTTTATGTGCCGGGCGTATCAAACCAGATCACACAAACATTGTTTATATGTTAAGCGTATCAAACCGGACCATACAAACATCTGTGCAGGGCATAACAAATCAGTCCACAATTATTTACTTATCTTGATTTCTATGTAGGGCGTAACAAATCAGTCCACAGTTATTTACTTATCTTGATTTCTGTGCCACGTGTAACAAACCGGTTCACAGTTGTTTACTTATATTCCATTTTTGTGTACTTTATGATTCCATGTCTTAACTTGTCGTGCACATACAATCCTATCTAACGTGTTCCTTAATCGTATCCTTAAAATGTGATCCGTCCTATCTAAGGAACTGAACTTAAATCTAATAAACATGTAAACAAACAACATATGTTTCCATACAATAACATAACTTATGTATCTAGTAAACAAACATCAAACAAAACCCTAATTTTCTGTGATGTAGGTCCTTTCGGACAAAGCACATGCAGTAGCACGTACATGAAGTCCTTAGCTTTAACAAGTTTTACAATTTAAGATTATCCTTCTTGAAACCTAATCATGATGTACATGTATAACTATTAATAATTACCTTTCAATAATAAAGTCCCCCAGCTTCAACTAACATGCTTATACTTCCAATAATAGATAACTTCCCATTATGTCCAAACTACTAAAGAACCTTATTTTCCAATGATCACTTTATTCAACAACGATAAACCTTAATCCAATAATTACTTCCTACCTTATCCTTCAACTTATTACAACCACTAATAACACATAATAATAACCAATTACATGAATAACACCTTACTACATCAATACTTTCACCAATAATAATCTACCAAATAATAAAGCTATATCACTAACTAATTTAATAATCACTGAATCCAACAGTTTATCACTTCACCCATTACTAACAAGTATTATTTCCCAAATAATACTCGATTACCCATTTATTTTCCAAACAATATTCTTCAACGTCCAACAAAATAATACCTTAACCAAATAATATATTCAGAGTCTGTTACCTAAATTATTCATGCAAACAGTAAAGCCAAAAACTAAACTCCTCCACCCATCACCAAAACCTTCTCGACCATTCCATCACAAATTCACATATTCAATAAAACTTACACGCTTTCATCACGATTTCTCACTGACTCACGTCTCCAAAAATGCCAAGCCACTTCCTTCACAACATCAGCATCCTCACAGACATCAGAACTCTCACTCCAACACTCACAGATTTCTCAACATTTTGGCAGAGTAACCCCATCCTTTTTCACTCCTCAAATTCACGCTGCCAACCCTCCTATTTATAGGTGACAAAGAGAACCTTTCATTGTCCATCATTAACTCATTAAAGATGGAAAGCCATGGGACACACTCCATCAATGCCCATTAACTCCATTGACGATCAGGCAATCCAGGAGACGACACTCCCATCAACTTCTAGACGTTCCAAACATGAATCGTTTCATCTTTTGTCGGTTAAACTCTCCTGAATACTCTTCTTAAATTGGCAGTCGATTGATTTTCCTTCAAGCTGATCGACCACCGTTCAGCTACTCAACCACAAAATTCCTTTCTTTTTGAACTACGGATGATCTCCCACGCCGAACGTCCGCCATCATCAACCGCAGATCACTCCTTCATCAGAAATATGTTTTATTCACATTATTCCTTAAGGTGATATGCATGAATTTAATTATTATTTCTTCTTTTATAAATACTAATGATTTGATCACTATCAACTGCACTTTTTAATACCCATCTTCAATTCCTACTTTTTTTTACAAGGTGATCACACCAGTTGATCTCAATCAACCACCATGATCAACCTCTCCTTCAAAACCCATATTCCATACCCATTTTATTGTTTACAGGTTGATCACACTGGTTGATCACACCGGTTGATCTCAATCAACCACCATAATCAACCACTCTTTTAAACATCATTTGCCACATCTTCTCCAAATATACATATTCTAAACAACTTCTTCTCCAATATATATATAAATGTATATATATACCTATGTCTTTAATAAATCACTCATCCAAACTATTCAAACTTAGATGTCCAAATATGTTTCACTTGACTAATGTCTTAAATTACCTAAGTTAATTCCAATAAATTCTATATCTTTAACCTTATTATTAACTAGCTCTCATCCCTTACAATATCCAAATACATCCAAATATATTTCCTCTTACTACCTCCACTGACGATCAATCCAATTGATATTACCCAATATAACTTTAAGTATCTCCAATTGACTTCAATCCTTCTCATAATCTAACTATGAACATAACGGGGTATCATAATTCACTTATTCCAATTACATTTCTCTTGACCAATATTTTACTTGTCTAACTCAGCTCCTATCATTTCCAAAGTTATCACTTAAGTTATGCCTTCAGCTCAACGAAGATTTGAGATATTACAATTTGTTTAGGAAACATTAGAGAATTATTTTCTTTTCACACACAGTTTCATGTTGGAGAGTTTTGAGCTATAGAGAGCACTTCTAATGTGATGGAGAGACTTCTTTGATAAGTTGATGTTGGCCTTTGATTCAATACAAATCTAACTTACTCCTTGTTTTAATTTGTAGGAAATGGCTCCTAAACGCAACTGCAATGATGCCTCTAACTCCTGATCCACCAAATTTGCCTCAGCCGAAACTCAAAGTAGGTATGAAGTCAGAAAAAGGAATTAATGACCCATTCCTAAGCGTGGATTTAACACTAGTTTGGAACGATGTCTAGAGGTGTGGATTTGCATTTTCACTCATCATAGGGAGGCATTCTGCCGGTAGCCTAATGCGGTAGTAGTTCCTCTAGTTTGAGAGTTTTATGTCAACGCTATTGAGAGCACGAACGATCTAGTTGTGGTGCAAGGGAGACAAATATCATTCGAAAGTCGCACCATCAATAGATTTTTTTGACCTGGCAGACATTGAGGAAGATCAATATTTGATGTATTGGAGGGTGGCAAATTTAGAAAAAATCATGGCAGAGTTATGTCAGCCAGGCACTCAATGGAATATGTCTCGTGAACAATGCATCCTCTTTCTCTCGAACTCGCTACACACAGCTTTGACATTATGGCATTTGTTCTTCAGCACCTGATTCAAGTCCATCACTTGAGTGTAGTCACCAAGGACCGCACAGTGTTATTATTGGCATTGCATAGAGGAATGAAGACTGATGTAGGGAGATTCATTCACAACAATATTGTTCACTATGCGAAGACAACAAATGTCAAGTTACACTTCCTGACATTAATCATTGAGCTATGCTACCTAGCTAATATTTCATCAAATCCAGCCAATGAATACCTTCAACCAACTCAGCCCATCAATAATTTGGTGATCCAAAGTCAAGATAGCTACCAAAGAGAATTATGCAGGGCATTTCCAACATGCGAGTTTAAGCCATCAAACACAACGCAACGAAGCGCACATTGGTGCCCACACCTCCATAGTTTTGTGATTTTTTGATCCACTTTCAATCTTAAGTGAACCTTTTTGATACTCAATAGGTGGAAAAATCTTAAATAAAGGAACATTGAGAGGAACTCTATTGCAAACTATATTTCTACTTTTGTTTGTTTTAAATGTGTGAAAAATAAATATTGCAATTCACCACTCTATTTTCAATTATGAGTCTTTTGTATACTCAATGACCTTGTTATTCAAAAAGCATGGTTGAGTGTAGAGATACCTTGCACACACACTTGTTGATTCTTTGCCAAGACAAGTCTAATATATGAAATGAAGGCTAACATGTTTGTAATACTTGGAATTTATTAGTATCTGAATTCTTTAATCATGTATATAGGATGTTGAGTAGATATTGCATGGGCTCTATTGTCAATTCTTGTAGTTTGTTTTTCTATTTGTTTTATTTCTCTCTTTTGCTCAAGAAAAAGCAAAATTTAAAGTTTGAGGGTATTTGATGAGTCGCTTTTATACCAATAAATTCAGTAACTCCAATCATGAGTTTTGCGAGTTTAATAGTTTCTATTGCCTTTTTGAGTGGTTTTTGGTGTATTTTTAGAATAACAAGTATTATACATCGATTGAAATTAAAGCGCAATAAAAAAAATGGCAAAATTGTGAAAATGAAGTAAAACCAATGCCACCGCAATTAGTAGAGCACACCAGCACTCAAGAAGACAAAATATTACTTCAAAACAGAAGCTAAACACTATTGTGCTCTCATTGGGTGGAGTTACGCTCTCTATAGAGGTGTTGAAGGGAAAAGTTGAGCGCTATTGTGCTCCTAGAGAACGTTATTGTGGTCAATTGAATGTGTTTAGGAAACAAAAGCTAAGCTCTATTGCGCTCACTCTGAGCACAGTTGCACTCGTGATTTTTTACATAGCGCAGTTGTGCTCGTAACTGGGTGCAACTATGGCGACACAAGAAAGTTAGGTTAACATGTTATTTTAATGACGATCTATATATATGCGACACATCAAATGACTAGAGGAGGCTGCAAACTTGAGAATTCAATAGAGAACGGAGATTTTAACAATCAATTACTGATGATATTTGTGTTGATCACAACAACACACAACAAATCACCGAGATAGAGGACTTCAGCTAATTTTTATCTTTCTTTCTCTTCTCTTTGATTTCATTGTATTTTCTATGGATATTGATGTGATTTTCTTAGTTGATTTTTCTCTTGCTATCATGAACTAATTTGCTATTCTAGAATTATGATTTGAACTCACATGAAACCTAATTAAATTTTTTTCATCATATTGATTCGTATTAGGTTTGTTTATTTTGTTTGGTGCTTTATGTTAATCTGATTATTTGGCCAATAGTTAGGTTAATTTTATCACATATGAAGAATTTGGAATAAGGACTTATGTGTTAGATATAATCAATATAACATATGATCATCAAGTGAAAACTGTGAGTTTGTGTAGGATAGGGACATTCCTGCATAACGAGTGCCAGCTAATTGAGAACCCGAACGTAATGAATCATTGTTGTTTTATTCATATAGGAATATAGAAATTTCAATTTCTAACGGTATGTATGTTCGACCATCGGAAGAAACTTTTAGATAATTATGGTTTCTTCGTTAGATGATTCGCATGAGCTTATTAATTGAAAAAGATAAGTAATTTAATTAGGTGGATTGTTGAGGGAAAATTGTAATCCTAGGTTTTCATTAATTGAAGTTAATTCATCTTTTATGTTCTTGTTATTGTTTTATTAGTAATTTAATCATTAAAAATTAAAAATTTTATTGTCCAAAAAAAGTTAAAGTAAAAGTAAATTGATAATTAAAAATTTAATTGTATCAATTCTCCGTGGGTCGACATATATTTTTATCACTATATTACTTGTGCAATACATATATTTATGTTGTCTAAAATCTCCAACAAGACATCTAAGAAGGAAAAAAGCTATTGAATTTTGTCATTAGACTTTGAAATTTGGAAGGTAAGAGAGTTAAAATTATTTTGCTACAATAAGTTCATTGTTAGTATTGCATTAACAATAGGAGATCAAGTTTTTTGTTGTTAAAGAAAGAATTCAGTGTGGTTAGTTGTTGATAAAGCACACTGATACAAACTTTATAATTGTGGATCCACTTTCTAAAGCATATTGATGTCAAATTCTTCAAATTTATAATTTTTTGGATCGTCAAGACTTCTAATTTGCTCTAGCCAATTATCTAACCTTCAGTTTGACAATGAACCGAATTTAAACCCAACTCACAAATTCTAAATACATAGTTATGATCTACTGGTCAAACAATTAGACAATTAGTCATTTATGTTATGTTAATCTTTCATCCGCTAAGAGAATACAGAAAGTTGAGATTTTTTCTATAGAAAAACTATTTCAATCTAGAAGATCACAACCATGGTTTCAGATTCGACAACAGATTTCAATAATTCAATTCTGAGATGATTCCAAAGGTTCATACATGTTTTTGCATTTGGTTTAATTCTAGGATAGATATGTCAATTAAAATCTTGGAAATGCATAACTACTAAAACTAAAGATTAAACATTTAGTTCCAACATATGAAAGCTTCCATAGTTGCTTGCAATTTTCAGCAATACAAGCTAATCCGTAATTTGTGCAATTGGGTGTCTTGAGCATCCGAAAAATTCTAAATTCAAAGAATTTGAAATCACAGACCCAGATCGCTTATCTACAGCCTCTCTAAATGAATTTCAAGTAAGTAGAGGATACAATTTCTCTTTTCCATCAGCGCAAAAATCATATCTCAATTACCCAAACAGCAAATAAACCTACACTCAGTCTTCAACATCTCACAGAGAGCATCCCACACTCCATTTCCATCTCTCACACTTCTTCACGGTTTACACACACAGGACAGGAACCATCTCTCCCTTCATCTCCAGAAGCACTCACTAAAGAACCCGAGAGCAGACAACCTCTACATCCACTTCTTCTGTCCTCTTCTTCTTCTCTTTTTCACTGTCTCTGATCACACTGATTTATAGCCGAGAGAAGGATGTCACAGACGAAAAGCTGGAGGAATTGTACACTTCAAGGCGGGAGGTCCATTGATCAACCTCCACGTGGAAGACTTGCCAGATAAGGACCAGCAACTGACCAGTTTAGACAGAACCAAAGACCAACCCATCGCAAACCAACACACCCCGGTCCTAGCCGATTCGTCCCTGCCATTCCAGCCATTGCCTTCGCCAACTCCGACTGCCGACATACCCAATTCAGACTGTCATGGAGGAGAAAAATGAAACACAAATTGTCGACATACCATGGCCAGGAGTTCGCAGCTCGCGGGAGTTCCATTCCCGAGCCCTAGACGCCGCAACCGTTCGTCGCAGCTGGCGCTCGCAGCACCGGATGTCACCGTCCGACGCTTCCCCGTTCGTCGAGCACTCCTTCAAACCCGGGACTTGCCGTCGTTCGTCGCCCTCCTTCTCCCTCGCGTCGCCTTCGCCTCTCCCGATCTGTCGGGCTCTCTCTCTCTCTCGTTTTCTCCGTTTCGTTTCTTCCCTCACACAAATGGCCAGCAGCCATTTTAAATTTCGTTTAACTTAAACTGAACTGGTTCAGGGTGAACCGGTTCACTTCCCCCTTTTCTAAATTCCCCTTTTTCTCTTTTCAATTTAATATATTTCCTTTAATTCAAATAATCCAATTAATCTCTCTGGTCATTTATTTAATTTTTTCCCATTAATTATTTCAAATTAATTCATTATTTATTTCCTCTTTTTTAATTAAAATCAAGTCATCTATTTTTGGATTGAGCCGAACCAAAATCAGTTCAATGAATATATAACACTTACGTCCTTAGTAATATCTTGATAATTTATTCGACTAATTCGAATATCCCTAATTATTTTTCAATTTATTTTTTTAAAATTTTTAATATAAAAATTGGGATATTACACTTTTAATTGGCTATAGAAAATTAATAAATATAAATTAATGAAAAATTGTTAAGTGGTAATTAAATTATTAAATAATAAACGAGAAATAACAGTATCAAAGTTAGAGTATATAATTGATAAATATATTAATATATAAATGATAATTATTTTGAAGGTATTAACAAGAAAAAGAATAAAGTGTTAAACGCGCCACGGACTATAGGTTAGTGATACGTGTGTACTTTGGTCTTCAGGCTCTACATCGCAAGAATGAGATATGTATGTTTTGTTGTTTACCGCTTTATTAGATTAGTTGATTATTGAGCAATTCTACAGCTTTTAAAAGCATGCCTACTATTTTTATAGCACGCCTACAGTATTTGAAAGCATGTCTACAATTTTTACAGCATGCCTATCGCTTTAAAAGCATGTCTACAGTTTTTATAGCACATTCTGTGAATTGTACATTTATTTAGATTCCCTTAAATATATGTTAGAAATTGTATGCATTCACAAGCATCATGCATCACGATTTTCAAAAGAATACGAAAATGATTTTTATGCACGATTTTGAAAAGGAAAACGATAACGAAAATAAAATATGTAAGAATGGAAAGAAAATGAGAAAGATAAGAGTAAAGATAAATGTGTAAAGGATATGAACGGGGTTTGAGTCAGCCTAATTTTACTGCTCATTCCCGAAATGTTAATAGAAAAGAAAAGCAGTTCATCGTGATGGCCGAAGTTCACCATAATGATTTTGTTTGCGGTATAAGTTCACAATGATGGTCGAAGTTCACCATCATGATGAAAAGAAAAGAAAAGTAAAGTAAAGTAAAAAAAAGAAAAGAATATGAAAAGAGAAACAGATATGGATACGGAAACAGATACAGAAACAATATGAGTACAAATACCGATATGGAAATGAGAATGGAAACAGAAATGGAAATGAGTTTCCAGAAATGGAAATAGACACAGATACGGATACAGATACAGATATAGAAATAGACACAGGAACGGATACGGAAACACGTACGATCACGGATACGGAAACGGATACAGAAACAGAAAGAAAGTACGTAAGAATGAAATGATAAAAGATAAAAGAAAGAAAAAGAAAAGAGAAACTGCATACTATTTAAAATGGCACAGCATGTGCATCTAGCATATTAGGTATTATCACTTACTGAGCGTTAGGCTCATAGTTTACTACTTGTGGCTAGCTAGGCTTAGAGATTAAAGAGAAAAGAGTTTTGTACAATTAATGTAAACAGTTTATTTATTATCTTTTTAATGAATCATTTATGCTTCTGCTACGTTTTAAGAAAAAGAATTTTATAATTATATTCTTCCGCTGTTTATAACGATTTTAGTAACGAGTCAAAGTAAAATGATTTTAACGGTCCGGTTTTAAGAAAATAACTCTGATTTTAATTTAAAAGGTTTTAATAAAGATTTCAGTCATTTTATAAAAGTTTTAAATTTCACAAGATTTTAAGGTAGTAAAAATCGGGTCGTTACAGCTCAACTTGTGGAGGCTGATCTCGATGAATTTTTTAGGAGAATGCAAAAGCAAAGAAAAAGAATCAAACTGGTGACAAGATATGTCTAGGAAGGACAAGAGAAAGGGTCCAAACCATGAAGGTCATTCTCAGGGTGGTTCCAATGGGCATTTTAGTGGAACTCCATATGCTACAGGGCAATCTGGCCCTTATATTTGCCATATTTATGAGCAACTTGGAAATCTGTGGAGAAATTGTCTAGCGAATCAGAGGCCTTCTCAAGGTAACTTTGCACCTGCTCAGTCAGCCCCACATAGACCTAACTACAAAGCATGCTTAACTACAAAGCAGATTAATTACAAGCAGAGTAATTATTTATTCAAAGTAAAACAGAGAGCACATTAAGATAGGGAACAACAGTAAAACAGAGGGTATCAGTAAAACAGGGAACAATGGTATAACGGAGTAACAATTCCTAATGCTCTATATCCTCATAAACCAACATGGAAGAACATCCCTAAGCAAAACCAAATAATCTTTCCCCAAAATACACGGAAGTTAGAATCAACATTTTCACCAAGCCATAGCAATTTCTGTCAACCAAGTTAATCAACACCCAAAGCACCATTATCGATAGTTTCAAGCAAGAATTATCCAAGAAAAATATGGAAACTTTAGCATCGTAATATCCAGTTTATCTAGTCACAAATAAATCAAGGCAAAACACAACAATTCTAATCTCATGATGTAAGCCTTCACTGGCTACACAAATGCACTATTCCTTACCATTTTACACGGTCTAACCAATAGAGTCTCCTTCCCTCGCAATTCACTGCAGCAGCTTGACCTAGAACTCAGCTTTCAAAGGTTCACTGTGAAACCAAAAGACTCCTCGCTTTCTTCTTCACCTTCTCTCTGCTTCTCACTCTTTTCTCCAGCCACTTCAACTTCACACACTCTGTCTCTCAGCTAACTCTCTTTTCTCTTTCTCTTTCGTTGTAAAACCCCAATTTTCTATAACAGGATTTAATAAGGATAATTGAAAAGTAATTTGGGGTATTTGGATTATTTGGCCATTTATCGGGGTATTACCAAGGACGTATTCGATAGACTACGATTTAAAAAAATTTATTGGATCGTAATTAGAATTAATTTGGAAGAAAAGAAATAGGGGATTAGTTGGAATTAAAATGTAAGGATAATTAAAGAGGAGGATAATTAAATGAATATTAAGTGAATGATTAAAGTAAAAGGAAATTGAATGGGTGGTGAAAGGCTGAACCAGTTCAGCCGAACCGGTTCACGCTGGCTCATAGGTTGGTTTAGAATCAATTGAGAGGGAAAGGAGATTGGTTTTGGCCCCTGAAGAGAGAGAGCAATCGAGAAAGGAAAGGGAGACCAAAAGATCGAGGGAGCGAGAGGGACAATGGAAGAGCAGAAGCTGGAGCTCAGGCTTGGGTGCACTGTTCGGCTAGTGGACGAGCTACTGGAGGCAATGTGTGGGCTAGGGCTCGATGTTGCTAGGTCGTAGGATAGGTTGAGGTCGAGCTCTCACTGGCTGTGGATTCTTACGTCCGGTTGAGGTAAGTCGTTAGCTTTCCATCCTTCTCCATAGCGTTCTGTCATTTGGGCGATTGGTGGTTGAGGAATCAGTAGCGATCGACACGATGAATGCTTAGGGCAGGGGTTGGCTGTTTAGTTGGAGGCTTGTGGTCTGGCCTGCAGTTTGGTCGGAACCGGTCTGTTGGTTCTTGCTCTAGAGAAGACAATAGTGTGCGTCTCAAGGTGATGGCATGGACGGCAGATTGGTGGTTGGAGAAGAGGGAGAGCATCACCCAAAAAATTTGCACCCATCACCTGGAATCCATGGGATAACGCGTTTCATCCCTATTAACCTTGTCTTCTGTGTATAAATACAGCAAGGGAGAGAGTGCAGCTACGAGAGAAGAGAGAAAGGGAATTAGGGCAACTATGTGTTGGTGATTTCCTCTCGGGTGTTTGGGTTGCGTCTGGTGAGGCTCAAGTGACTGGGTTCTCTTCTGGCGAAGCTTCGGAGAGAGGCTGAGTGTCACTGTCCTACTTTCAAGAGACTTAAGATGGATCGTGCGGCACCCGTTGTTAGAGGGAACAATAAGTCAGCTTACTAAGTGTGCCAACGGCACCAATTGCCCACGACGTTAGAGCGAGCTTGTGTCTAACGAGCGAGCAGTAAGCGAGCGAGCTTAATTGAAAGGAGCGTCATTGAGCATAGTTTGTATGTTAAAAACTTGGATTGGCAGCAAATTATATTGGGTAGGGGGTCAACGTGCAGTCATGCCTCTCCCCCTAAAGAACAATCTGGACCATTCCCACCATGGCAGGAATAAACATGCTATGGTGGTGAGGAGTCACTTGCCCAAAATAGAAAGAAAAAAAATACAAAAGATGATGTGAACTAGAATCATTCTATTATTGATCAAGCCTCAAAGAATATAATAAAGTTACTCAAGGTCAAGCATAGGTGGAAGTTCAAGAGCAAAGACCCAAATTCAAAAAGATCAAAGGAAGCCCATTTGCTTATTACAATGGAAAGAAGCCCATGAAGACATGCTTGAAAGACAAAAGTCAATCAAAAGCTATCAAGCCGAATATCAAGGAAACTTTTAAATCGACCGAAAATCGCAACCAAATGATATTGAAGAAAGAGAAAGATATTATCTCTTAAGATAGTATTTAAAAAAAGATTCACTTATCTAGGAGATCTAGATCCACTTATTTAGGAGATCTAGATCCACTTATTTAAGTTTTTTTTTATTTAGTTTTTTTGTTTAATTTATGTTTGTAAAAGGCTATATAAAACCACCTAATTTTATGTTTTAAATAGTTGTTGAATTTTGATAAAGAAAGCTTTTGCTTTTCAGGAATTGGAGAGATCTTGTTCTTCCTTTGGTGAGTGATATCCAAAGAACCCTTTGGTGAGTTATATCCAAAGTCTCTTTCGTGTGAGTTATATCACGAAAGAAACTTGCAGCTACGTCCTTATCCAAGGAGGTGAGAAGCGTTGCATTCATCCTTCACGTGAGTCAGCATTCCGTGCACACATCAAAAGAATTGCCATAAATGGAAAGAAATCTAACTTAACAACATCGCGGCCATGGACAACACTTCCTGGACAAGCCTGGATTCTTAAATTCTCCCCCAACTGAGCTGATGTCCTCGTCAACTTGTCTTCAACTTGAATTCTTCAATCTTCTTTGTGGCATTCTTCAAGTTGTCTTCTTTCTCCCAAGTAACTTCATCATCTCCAAGTCCCTCCCATCTGACCAGGTATCCGTGTGTAGGCGGCCTGTCTTGACGCTCCGATCTGCTAGAATTTCTTCGACTTTCTATTTCTTCTGGTAGTTGAGGACGATGACTGGTCTGGTGATATTGTTCCTTTTCTAGTCTTCATCGTCTGGATGGTACGGCTTCAGGTTGCTGATATGGATTACTGAGTGGATTTTAATCCATGCAGGTAGATTAACTCTGTAAGATGCATGCTCGATCTTTTCAATGACTTGGACTAGATCTTCGTATTTCCAAACAAGTCGCTTGTCTCTCTTACCTCTGAATCGGAGTTGTTCAGGCAATAGCTTCACTAATACAAGGTCCCCAACTTTGAATTCCAATGGACGCTGCTTCAAGTTTGCCCACTTTTTCATGTGTTTGGAGGCTCGTTCCAGGTAGGCACAAGCTCTCTCGGTATTTTGCTTCCACTCTTTTGAGAAGTTATAGGTTTTTGGTCATTTCCCCGAGTAGGGATGATCAAGGGTGTCTGACATAGTTGGTTGTCTTTCGCAAACTACTTCAAATGGGCTCATTCTTGTCGAGGAACTTTTCTGATAGTTAAAGAAGAATTGTGCTGCATCGAGCAAACTTAGCCAATTCTTCTTATTGGTGTTGATGAAGTTTCGCAAATATTCTTCCAACAAACTATTGAAACGTTCAGACTGGCCATCAGTTTGTGGGTGATAACTAGAAGAGATATTCAGACTAGATCCTAGAAACTTGAACAGTTCTACCCAGAAGGCTCCCATGAATCTGGTGTCTCGATCACTGATGATACTTTGAGGTATTTCCCATAACTTCAACACATTTTTGAAGAAAATTTGTGTCGTTGTCTCCACGGAACAATATTTTAGGGCAGCTATGAATGTGACATACTTAGAAAAGCGGTCAATTATCATCAAGATTGCTTGAAAGTCATTCGAGGATGGCAAATTTGTTATGAAGTCAAGAGATATACTTTCCTAGGGCTTTGTTGGCACTAGTAATGGCTCTAGTAGACCGGCTACTTTGTTTCTTTTAGTCTTGTCTTGCTGACATACCAAACAGGTGTTAGAATATTGCATCACATCGTCTTTCATGTGAGGCCAATAATATCCCCTCTTTAATAGGGCATAAGTTCTTTGCCATCTAGCATGACCAGCCCACAAGGTGTTGTGACATTCTCTCAATAGGGTTCGCCATAGATCATTGCTCCGGGGTACATAAAGGCAATTTCCCTTGCTTAATAACAGGTCTTCCTCAACCCAAAATTGTCGGGTCTTCTTTTCCTTTACTAATTGCATGGTGGCCTGAGCAGCAGGATCGTCTTGTAGACAATCTCAAATACGATCTCTCATACACCCGATAATTCTACTTGCTTGAAGTTGAGACAAATGGCAAAGACTGGCACACTCTGCTTTTCGACTGAGGGCGTCAGCTGCCCAATTTGATTGGCCTGACTTGTGCTCAAAATGAAAATCGAATTATGAGATAAGTTCGTGCCAACATGCTTGTTTGGAGGTCAGCTTTGGCTGCTCAAAGAAATGACAGATTGTGTTGTTGTTCATCTTTACTATAAACTTTGATCTAAGCAGGTACTGTCTCCATACACGAAAGCAGTGTACTACGGCCAACATTTCTTTCTCTGAGGCTATGTACCTTCTTTTAGCTTGCAGCTTTCATAAGCGATAGGATGGCTATTTTGTAGTAAGACTCCTCCGAGTGCGAAGTCAGATGCATCAGTTTCGACTTCAAATGACAAAGTCACATCTGCTAGAGCCAAAACTGGACTTTGCATCATAGCTTCTTTTAAATTAGCAAAGGCTATCTGGCATTCTTCATTTCACTCCCAAGGGACCCCCTTCTTTAACAGTTCGGTGAGAGGTGCTGCCTTCTTGGAGAATCATTCCATAAACCGCCTATAATAATTTGCGAGACTGAGAAACGAACACAATTCTATAACTGAAGTGGGGTTTCTCCATTCTTGGATTGCCTTGACCTTGTCAACATCCATGCGAAGCTAGCCTTGTTCAATAATACGGCCAAGGAACCCAATACTTTTCTGAGCGAATGAGCACTTTTCTTTCTTTACATATAACTAATTCTATCTCAGCTTCTCGAAGACTAGACGAAGATGAACTTGATGTTCTTCAATGCTCTCGCTATAGACCACGATGTCGTCCAAGTATACCACCACAAATTTATCAAGGAATTCATGGAATACTTGGTTCATTAGAGCGCAAAAATTCATGGGAGCATTTGTCAATCCAAAGGCATCACCAAGAATTCAAAAGTTCTGTATCTAGTCACATAAGTCGTATTTTGCTCATCACCTTCGGCAATCTTGACTTCATAATAACCTGAACGCAAATTGAGTTTCGTCAAATATTTTGCCTTGTATAGTTGATCAAAAAGGTCTGTGATGAGTGGAATGGGATACTTGTTCCGAACAGTGACTTTGTTCATGGTCCGATAGTCAACACATAAGTGTAAGCTACCATCCTTCTTCTTTTGGAACAACACAGGTACTCCAAAGGGTGCCTTTGCAAGTCTGATGAACCCTGCCTCAAGCAATTCATCTAATTGCTTTCTCAATTCTTCCAGTTCTAGTGGGGCTATTCAATAGGGTGCTTTTGCTGGGGGTTTAGTTCCTAAGGTGAGCTCAATCTGATGATCAATGTCCCTACGTGGAGGTAGTGACTTCGGTAAGCATTCGAGCATAATACTCTTGTATTCTTCAAGTACTTCCATAATTTTCGATGGCACTACTTCTTCTTTGCCTTTCTCCATGATCGAAGGGACAAGGACATAGGTTGGATCCTGGTTCTTCAATCCCCTTTTAAACTGCATAGCTGAGATCATTTTTATGCTATTGGTTCTTGGTTGCTTGAGAATTACTGGATCTACTGTCGGGTTGTTCCCTGTAATCACCAGACATTTAGCAGATAGAATGGGGATGACCTTGTGTTCCTTCAAAAATTCCATCCCAAGTATAGTATCGAAGTCGTCCATCTTTGCTATGACTAAATCAACTAGTCCCGACCATGAGTTGAGCTTTAACTGAGCCTTTCTTACAACCACGGGCATTGCATTTGCATTAACAGTCTTCATCTTGCCAGTGGGCCTCTCTAGTTTAAGATCTAAACGGCGTGCTTCCTTTTTTGTTATAAAATTGTGGTAGCTCCCGAGTTAATTATAGTGCTTTTGACGGCTTTATTATTGACAAAGGTCTCCACATACATGAGGCCTTTAGTGGGGGTCCTTTTAAGCTCTTCCATCTGTTGCTGAACAGCTGATAAGAATGTCATTGTACCAACTTCTGCAACTTCTGTGGGTTCTACTTCGACTACTTCTTCTGTTGGGTTGTCATTAGTAATAAAACCTTGTAAAGCTGTTAACACCGATTTATGGGGACACTCAACCACTCGATGCGGTCCATTGCACAAGAAGTAGGACATAGGCCTATATGTTGGTCACTAGTAATTAGCTCCCCTCGATGTCTCTTGGCCCTCTCTTGGGACATACGACTTTATTTCAACAGTGCTTGGGTTCGGTCTAGTGGACCTTGTATTGCTTGAATTGTTTGAGAGAATTCTTTTTTTGACCAGGATTCTCGTTGGTGTAGCCGAATAATCGTTCGGTAGTAGCAAAAGCACTTGAGAGGGTCTGTACTTTCTGTTCATATAGTTTTGTCCTGGCCCACGGTTTTAGTCCTTCGATGAAAGTGAAGATCTTGTCTTTTTCTGACATGTCTATGATGTTTAGCATGAGGCCTGAGAACATCTTAACGTATTCACAGATGCTACTAGTCTGTTTCAGTTTTCGTAGCAATCGACGTGTAGTAAACTCAACGTTTCAGGAAAGAACTGATCCTTCAATTGTTTTTTGAGCTCTTCCCAAGTATCGACGACACAATCGCCATTACAAATGTCGTTATATTTTGACCTCCACCAGAGTTTTGCATCTCCAGTGAGATACATCGTAGCCAAGGTCACCTTTGACTCTTCATCAGTTTTAGTTGCTTTGAAGTATTGTACCATGTCAAAGATGAAATTTTCTATCTCCTTGGCATTACGGGCTCCCCCAAAGGATTTCAGCTCTAGAATTTTCACCCGACTACGTTCTACCAAACTTGAAGCTTGAGCTTGGTTTCCCATGGCTCTCATAGTGACGTTCAATTTGATGTTAATTTCAGCAATCTTAGCTTTGAGGAATTCAAACATCACCTTGAAGTCTTCCGTCAGGTCAGTCACGGTGCTTGACAGTCGAGTATGAGCAAGGTCGATCTCTTCTACGCACTCCATGACCTCAATCATAGCACTTGTGGAGCTCTCTCCACTTTCTACCCCTTTTCCCCTCTTTGGTCTGGATTTGAGATTCTCCACCTGATCCATCAGCTCTCGGACCGAGAGGGTGTCTATCCGGTTGTGAATAGCAGCAATCTCAGCAGGAAATTCAAACATTTCCTTCATATGCTCTATAATACCCCGACTTTTTATATCGAAATTGAATAAAAATAATTGGAAGGTAATTGAGAATATTTGAGTAATTGGATAATTATCAGAGTATTACCAAGAACGTACTTGTTAGATTATATATTATGGAAATTAATGTAATCAAAATAAAATAAATATTAATTAAATTATAATATATGTGATTAATTGGGATTAATATCTATAAGTGGGGATGTATTTTTGATTAACTGAACCAATTCTATTAAGGGACCAGTTCAGCACTTCTCATTTCGTCTTGCCTTCGGCCATTTAACAGAACTTGAGGGAGAGAGAGAGCTGGGAGTCGAGAGAGGGAGAAGCGATCGAAAGAATGAGCCAACGACGAAGAAGGGGAAGACGACAACAAGGGTGGAAGATGAAGGCTCGGGAGATGTTGTCCAGCGAATGGCGAGCAGATGGCGTCAGTGATTTTGGGTTTTCGGCTCATGGGTCTGGTCGGGGCAACGACGTGCATCGTTATTCTGTCGATTATGGGCGTCAGGTGACTAGTGGTGCTGGCATCAATGGAATGGCGACGGCGGGGGCGGATGCGGCAGAGGAGGTTGGCGTCGGGTCTTTGGTTGGAGGCAATTTTAGCCTCGGGTCGATGGATGGTGGGTGATTCAGGTCGGAATCGGCTGGGCGAATTGCGGTTTAGCCCAAACCGATATCTTCTCCTGGTCCTACTCTGCTAGTGACAACCGACAGTGGGTCACTTGAGGAATAGTGCAGCATGGCGATGTAGGGTATGGCTCGGGCAGGACATGGAGCTTCTTCAAATGAATTAATACACCAGATGAAGAGGAAGAAGAAAGAAGAAAGGTGAAGGGGAGGGGTGTTCTGGCAGAGTGAGGTCCCTCGGGTGTGAAGAGCTAGGAGCTCTGCCTGGGATTGGCCAAGAGTCATGATAGAGGAAGAAGGTGGGGGAGAGCCTTGTGTTTCTCGGACGATCCTCTGGTAACTCCTTCTTCCTTCTTTGTTTAGTTTATTTCAGATGTTTACTCTATGTCTGTTATGGGTGCACTCTGTTTCCTTCCGTTTGCTGCTCGGCTATTGGTCAATAAGTGGATAATATACTCTATTATTGGAAGATTTATTTATGCTGTGTAGTCTTCGGTTTGACTCTGCACTGGGGGTGCGTTGGGTGTAAGTTTTGGAAGATTTATGCTATGTTGCTTGAGTTAATGTGTTGTGATGTTGATTATGCACTCTGTTGGTTGGAATTCAAATTGTACAGCTAAGGATATGTGCGTTATAGAGTTAAGCATGATTTCTGGATAATTGTGATTAGATAAACCATTAAGACTTGGTTATTTGTTGGGTTACTTGTTGATGAAAGGTTATTTCCTGGTGTTGGTTATTACTTCTAAGTTCTGGAGAAATGAGGTGAGGAATGAGAAATTATATTCGGTTCCTAAGCTATGAATATTGGAATTTGTAAGTGTTAAAGTTTATAGAATTCGATGAGAAGTTATTAATGGATAAATGTTTTAAATTGTGAAGGCATCAGAAGGAAAGAGAAGAACAACAACAATTAACTACGGATGTGCGATAAAGTTTCGAGGTAAGGAATTAGGGGTGTCTTGGCCATTTGGAGGCCCTGCACCACAAGTAGGTGTGCGTGAGTGTGTCTCTTGGTTGTTGATAATGTAGAATTGCTAGCACTTAGTAGAATATGTTTATCTCCGTGATTCATTTCCTTTATTGTTAGTTTTGCTCTTATAGTTGTTTCTGTGATTGTGATCAAATGCTTTGATTTGTAGACAGTTAATTGTTCTCTTTACTGTTAGTTGTTTCTTTTAACTGGCGTTGGTTTCCTTTGATGATAGTGTAGCTTTTCTTGATTGTTAGTTGATTTCCCTTACTGCAAATGTTTTGCTGTGATGGTTTAATGTTCGAATGTAAAGAGTGTAGAGTGCTGGATGCTAAAGGGTGATAAATGGTTAACACGTGAAATGATGAATGCTTATTGTCTCTTTACGTGCTTAGTTAAATATCTCTGTTGTTATTCCTCAAGTTTTTATTTCCTCATACGTATATTGCTCTTATGCACGTTTATTCTACACATTAATATCTTGTTAATCATGTTTGATTAACTAGTAAGTATGCAAATCTTTAATCCTACTAGAACATGTAATTTACATAGAACACGTATTTACTAATTTACTAGGGAAATTAACTAGAGCATGTAAATTAAATTAAAGTAATTAAGTAGACTTGACATGTTTAGACTAGCATGTTAATTAATTAGTTAAGCATGTTAATTGTTAGTTAACTTGATTACCTCCGGATGCATGTCAATTAATTAGAGTAAGTAACTAACTAATTAACTAGAATGACAAAGGTCCTCTACCTTGAGCATATCATTAACTTGGATAATAAACTAGACTATAAATTGTAGTATGTTTGGTCCCCTAAACTATTATTTATTTGAGCATGTTTAATTAGTAAATAACTCGCATGTTAATTAACTAAGTCATGCCATGTTTAACTACCTAACTAGTATAAAAGCATGTCTAAATCATCTAGGATAAAAGCATGTAACAAATTCGTAAGCCTCTTAAATTACTTAGATAACTAACTAGAATGTTAATCGCATCTTCCCCCGAGCATGTAAATCAATTAGGATAACTAACTAGAATGTTAATTGTATCTTCCTTGAGCATGTTAATTAATCTAATTAATTAACTAGCAGTTAAATAACTAAATGAGCATGTTAATTAACTTCACTTAAACATAATTAATTGAATATGTTAATTAATTGAAGTAACTAACTAGACTTGAGCCTGTAAATTAACTAGAACAATCAACCAACAATTAACTAGACACAAGCATGTTAAGTAACTATCGATCTTGAGCATGTGACCTCACCTAGGATAACTAATTAAAATAATCACTTAGAATAATAAATGTATGAAGCATGTAAAATGACTAAGAAATTAACTAGGATAATTAGCATATTAATTAATAGTATGTTTCGATTTCTCTTTCGATTATTATTGTGTTCTATTAATTCGAGCATATTTTCATTGTTTAAATTCTATATTTCCTTATGGAGCTCGTTCATTGTTTGATTTCCTTATGTGCTTTGCTATTTACAATTCCATATTCAATTGTTCTTTGTTGTGCACCTTCAATTTCTGTTATACTTATATGCGCTTTCAATTACAGTATTTTCATTTCAATGCGCACTTCAATTTCTATTAATGTTACGTTATAAAGCATCATGCATCATGTTAGGTTGAGAATGTCTGGTCTTGCATCATTTTAATAGAAAGTAATAGGGAGTGCCACCGGGTGGTACTCTCACATGCATAAGTGAGGTAAAATGTTAAAAAAATGAAGAAGAAAATAGAGTTGGGGAAGGATGGTTAGCATATCTAGTCTGCAAATAGGTGAAGCCCCTCCCTGATCGGGTACGGGGTTCTAGTTGCAAGAAAAATGTTAGATCCGATCCACTACACCATAGCTTGAGAAAATTCCCCAATCTCTAGCTCGAAGTATGAGTAGCGAAGAAAAGGATTAAAGAAAAGTAATAAATGAGTAAATGGCTTAATGAAAGGATTGGTTTGGTGGCCCTCATTCCAAAAAGGACTAAAGAGAGACATATCATGATTGCATTAAACCCTTTTTCCTTACTAAGCCTTTGAGCTTACAGTTTACTTATGGTGTAGGTGTAGGTACCGGTATGCAAAACGACGAACAGATAACAAACAAATAACGAAGCAAGGATGAAGGATTTGCACAAGCGAGATTGTGGCTGGCCAGGTGTAAACGAAAAGGGGAAAACGATTATAATCAAGTTATATTAAATTGTATTTAATTGTTTGTCCTTTCATTTAAATGATTTACACTTCCACAATGCAACATACCGAGCCCTAGCTCACGACTCGCCAAACCGCGACGCACTTATCATCGTGACGCTAGAGAGGACCGCTTGAGGCCTCCTGCCGTTCACCTTCTCTCGCGACCCTCTCCTCTCCCAATCGCCTCTCTTTCTCCTTCGCATTTTCAGTTTCTCCCTCTCTTCCTCTCCCTGTTTTCTATTCTAAAATCGTGAAAATGGCCGAAGGCCACGGCGAAATTCCATCCCCCATTGAACTGATTCTTGAACCGGACCATCAGACAACAACCACTGAACCAGTTCTTTGTTGAGCCGTTTCAAATCTACAAATTTTCAAATAATTTACCTTTTATTCTAATTTATTTAATTCTATATTTAATCCTAAATTTAATTATAACTCTACATTTTCATTTTAATTAATCTCTCACATAGTTAATCCCCAGTAATAGAATTTATCTCACCTAATGATTTATTTCATAAATTAATATTTATTCTAATTACCTTAATTTTCCATAATTTAAAATGTCACGAATACGTCCTTGGTAATATCCCGATAATTATCCAACTTAATCCAAAATCCCCAAATTATATCCAATTATACTTATTAAATTCCAATAAAAAGTCGGGGTGTTATAGCTACTAACCTTGCGTTAAACTCATTATAAAAATCAAATTAATGAAGTTACAGAAGCGTTATAAAATCATTTGTATCGAATCACAATTTTGGGCTCGGGTTGGCTGCGATTTTCCTCTCCACGGTTATGCAAGGTAAACGCCTCAATTGTTTACAATGTGTGATTCGATTTTAAGATGGGGTGATGGTGGTTGAGCTTCAGGTTGGTCCATGGCAGGGGTTCACGCGGTTGGCAGCTCATGGGTGAGCTGACTAGACAGAGTGAGAGCTTAAGATTTTGAAGACTTAGATGCTGCTCTCGGCCATTCTGTTGGTATGAATCCCTTCCTTTCAACTAATGAATTAGAATGGGTTATGCTGCTGATGTATGGGTTGTGATACCGTTGAGCTAGGTCCTTGAGCAATCTGTTGTGTGTAGACATTAACCTGTTATCTGTTGATAGGCTGGACTTGATGATTGTTCTTATGAAATAACATTGTTGTGATCTATCTTGATATGCAATGTTAGTTGATAATCTGAAACATATTATTAGATGTAGGAGAATGACAAATTGTTGTTTTGAATTAATTACTGGATGATAAAATTGAATATATGTTCTATCATTGGATTGTTGGACATTGATAAATATGGATGTGCCAGGTTACGTGGAAACAAGCCTCGGTAATTGGATTAATTTATTGGAATAAGCTTTGTTTTGTTTAAGTGTCGATGAGTTCTTAGAAATTCTATGTAATTAAGGGTAAGGAAAATCATAAGTCGTAATTATTAATAATAGATGTTTTATTTATGAAGGTATTGAAAAGATAAGAAGGACAACAATTAAGTGAGAGGACGCGATAAAGTTTCGAGGGAAGGAATTGGGCTTTTCGTGGCCATGTGGAAGCCCTACACCACAAGTAGTGTGTGTGAGTGTGGTTAATTATTGATTATTAGATCACTATAATATTTCCTTTATTGATTCTTGAATTCTTTACTGTTAGATTGATTGTTGAATCTGTTAGATTTAGATGAATGAAGACGTTGAGTTGTATGATAAAATGATGAAATGAATGATGGAATGATATGCACGCATGACCATTAATGAATAGAGAATTTCATTTCTATTTTGATACAATTCATTATATCCACTTGCTATAGTTTCTAGTACAATTCACCGTATTATTCACTGTAGTTTGTTAGTTGTTAACATTTATTTCAATTTCATTAATTAAGCATGTGTAGATTAGAAGAATAATAATTGTATGAGCATGTTTTAGCATAATTAACTAAACCAAACATGTCAAATTAAATAGAACTCTTTGCATGTCTAACTAACTAAAACATTAATTGTAACATGTTAAATCAAATTGAATAAAGGCATAATCAATCAATTAGTATGTAAATTCTCAATTTCACCCATTAAAGTAACCCGAGCATGATTAGTTAAATTAATCAGCACATAATTAGTTGTAAACTGATTGTAGCATGTTTCTTTTAGTCATTTAATTAGTACGTTAAATAGTTGATTGTTAAGAACACGTTTTACTGTTTACTGCTTTATTAGATAACGAGCATGTTTACAGTATTAAAAGCATGTATATAGTTTTTAATAGCACGTCTATCATTTTATAGCATGTCTACAGCTTTATAGCATGTGTATCGCTTTACAAGCATGTTCTATTAATCGCATGTTGGTTGTTTATTTATATTCCCTTATTTACCTATTAGAAATTGTATACATTAACGAACATCATGCATCACATTTTTCAAAGTCTACGAAAATGGTTTTCATGCACGGTTTTGAAAAGAAAACATGAAACGAAAAGAAGTACAAATGAACCATTAAGAAAGATAAAGAAAAAGGGGTTGGTCAGGATAAATAATGCCGACAACCCAAGTAATAAAAAATAAAGGTTCTTGTGGTCCGGTAGGTTAAGCCTGGCACATGACCAAAAGATAAAGAAAAGATAAAGGTTTCTGTGGTCTGGTAGGTCAAGCCCGACACAGGAACAAAAGAAAATAAAAGACAAGTAAAGAAATGAATATGAAAAGAGAAACAAATACGGATATGGGAACAAAAATAGAAACGAATACGAAAATGGTATGAGCACAGATACCGATACGAAAATGGGAACAAAAACAGAAATGGAAATAGAAATGGAAACGGATACAGATACGGATACGGATATGGATACAAAAACAGACACGGGAACGAATACGAAAACGTGTACGATCATGGATTCCGAAACTGATACAGAAATAGGAATGAAAACAAAAATAAAAAGAAAGTATGAAAGTGTGAAAAGATAAAAGATAAAAAAAAGAAACAGAAACGAGAAACTACATACGTTTTTAATATGGCACAACATGTGCATCTAACATTTAAATTCTATCACTTACTGAGCATTAGGCTCATAGTTTATGTCTTGCAATGTAGGTACATGTACGAAAGAAAATGATGAACAAATTAAGGAGCAGTTGACGAAGGATTTGCACGGACGAGACTTGTGGGTGGCTAGGCTAACAAATGTAAAGAGAAACGAGTTTTGTAAATGGAGAGTAAATGATTTCATTATTGATTCTTCAAATGACTAGTTTATGTTTCCCCTGCAAAATGATTTATGCTTCTCTATGTTTGAAAAAAAAAAGATTTTATAAATAGTCTTCTGCTGTTAATAAAAATTTAAGTAACGAGTTTTAAGTAAAATGTTTTTAATGATTAGGTTTTAAGAAAATTACTCTAATTTCAATTGAAGGGTTTAATAAAGATTTCAGTTTTTTTATAAAAGTTTTAAATTTTAATGCATTTTTAAAGGTAAGAAAAATCGGGTCGTTGCACTCGTAGTGTGTTTCTCACTTCCCTTCTGTCTTCTTCATTAATCGACAGAGGAGGCTTCCTTTAGAAGCCTCTACTCATGGGCGTTCACCAACCACTCTTAGGTGGCACTACACTCAAATGCCTCATAGACAATGTTATTGCTTCGAGAGAATCAATGTAAATCCATCAGGTGAAGCATAAAGTAGCCGCTAAAGAAAACTGGTTTTTCGGATTCATGTGGATGATCGACCTCTCAGCCATGAAAATCATTTCTCAATTTACATGCTCGACCTCTCCCACATGGAAATCACATTTTTCATTTATGCTCAACCTCTCCACATGGCTTATTCGCCATCCTTAAAATGCTTTTTTTTTTCACAAATTCTACTCCTCTCTCCTTATTTGTATCTTAATTAATTTAGTATCCCCTTTTTACTTAATCAATTTAAGTCTCACTCAATTAATTTTATACTTTAATTAATCCGACAATATTTCTACCTTAATTTTTATTGCACTCTATCAAGCATACCATATACTATTATAGAATGTATTTTCTTTTATCAAAATATATATTCCGTATAATCCTTTACATAATACATAGAGGAATTTATCCGGGTATTACATGTTGTCTCCCGCAATGGCATTTGTGTTGCTCTTGCTAAGATTGAGACAATGTTGAATTGGAAGTCACCTAGGAATGTTACTGAAGTATGCTGTTTCTTGGGCTTGGCTGAATATTATCGGCGATTCGTAAAAAAAAATTTCTTCTATTGCTTTGCCATTGACCCAATTGACTCAAAAAGATGTTGAATTCATTTAGGACGGCAAATGTCAGATAACTTTTGTAAAGCTGAAACAAAGACTAACTATTGTACCAGTTCTGGAAATACCCGATGAGACTTTACTATGTCGTGTATATAGATGTGTCAAGAGTTAGTTTGCGTTGTATTCTGATGCAACAAGATAGAGTTATAGCGTATGCATCAAGACAATTAAAGACACATTAACAAAATTACCCTACCTATAACTTAGAGCTTGCAGCCATTATTTTTGCTTTGAAGATATGGAGAAGCTATTTATATGGCACAAGGTTTGAAGTTTTTTCTTATCATAAGAGCTTAAAATATTTATTTACACAACGCAATTTGAATCTTAGATAGCGCCATTGGATGGAGTATATGAGAGATTATGATTTTACCTTGGAGTATTATCCATGAAAGGCCAAGGTTGTGGTTGATGCCTTGAGTCGTCACCCTCAGGGTTCACTTGCATGCCTTGTGATGGAGGAATGGAATAAATGTTCAATTATTGAGGATTATGAGCTGCACTATCAGGAGGATGATCAGTCAGTTCATGTATTTAATTTGATAGCGACTTCTGCACCTCTGCAACGTGTTAAAGATGGGCAGAAGTTTGATGATAGGTGGAAGTAGCAAGTTGACCAAATTCAAACTGGTGAGCAGTTCCATGATTGGAAAATTCATTCCACTAGCTTTTTTTAGTTCAAGGACCGTGTTATAGTGCCCAATTATTTGGATTTAAGGCAAGAAGTTTTATCAGAAAACCATAAAATCAAGATTTACTATCCATTTTGGCAACACGAAAATGTATCATGACATGAAGCGTCAATTTTGGTGGGTCGGAATGAAGTGAAACATAACAGATTATGTGTCCAAATGTTTGACATGTAAGCAAGTCAAAGCTGAACATCAGAGACCAGATGGATTGTTCCAGCCTTTACCTATTCCAAAGGGGAAATGGGACAAGATCACTATAGATTTTGTGACCGATTTGCCAAGGATCACACAAAGCTTCAATGATATATGTGTGATAGTTGATCGATTAACAAAGTCTGCTCATTTTATTCCAGTCAGAATGGATTTCTCTTTGACAAAGTTGAGCAAGTTGTATATTGAGAACATCGTTCGTCTTCACGGTGTTCCTTCGAGTATAGTATCTAATAGAGATCCAAGATTACTTTTAAATTTTGAAGAGCCCTTCAAAGAGCTTTGGGAACAGAACTTCATTTGAGTATCGCTCATCACCATCAAATGCATGACCAATCTGAGCATACAATTCAAACTCTATAATACATGTTTAGATGTTACGTTTTGGGTTTCAATGATAGCTGGGTAAATCATTGCCCTTGGTGGAGTTTGTTTAAAATAATAGCTACCAAACCAGTATTGGAGTTTCGCCTTATGAAGCTCATTATGGAAGATCGTGTAGATCACCGCTATGTTGGGCTAAGACCGAGGAGCGTGTTGCTCTCGGGCTGGATTTGATCCAAGAAACAACTGAAAAAGTGCAATCGATTAAAGCACGACTGATGACAGTTCAAAGTCGTCAAAAGAGTTATGCAGACTTTCTGAGAAGAGAAGTTGAGTTTGAGGCCGATAATTTCGTGTTCTTGAAAGTTCGGCCACGTCGAGATGTTAGCCGCTTTAGTGTGAAGGAAAAGTTGGCTCCTAGATATAATGGCCCTTTTCGGATTCTCAAATGTGTGGGTCTTGTGGCTTATCAATTAGTATTACCACTGTAGTTGAATTATGTCCATAATGTCTTCCATGTTTCCATGTTGAGGAGATATGTCTCTGATCCATTGCATATCATCTATTGGATGGACATGCCCATTCAAGAGGATATATCTTACGAGGAGGAGCCCGTAAGGATATTGGGCCATGAGATCAAAGTTCTACGACGTCATGAAATTCCTTTGGTTCGAGTTCAATGGGAGAACCATAACAAAAGAGAAGCTCCGTGGGAAATCGAATCAGAGATGGCAACAAAATATCCACACCTTTTCGGAGGAATATTGGAGGTTGTTTTAAATTTCTGAGATGAAATTTCTTAAGTGGGAAAGAATGTAATAGTTGGGGTGGGGATTAGTGGGAAATCATAGTGTTGGAATTGATTATCTACCTCCTTCCCCTCACTCAATTATTTTCCCCCACCCCACTCACACTATAAATTCCTCCACTACCTTATCATTTTTCCTCCATATTAAGTAGCTCCACTCTAAATCTTCGGGAGTGTAGTGAATTCCAGACTGAAAAGGAGAGGAGAAAGAATTTTGCTTTGCAAATTTTGGAAGAAAACTCTGCATAAATTTTTTTTGAGTTGTGGATGACTTGTAGGTTTCAACAACGGGGAATTGTTCGCACATTCAGTAAGGTAAAGATGAGTCATCTGTAAAGTTTGTTGTTAAGGATATTGGAAATTCTGTTGGTTTTTCGATTTGGAATGCTTTGTTGGATTTAAAAAATTTTGATAAGTGAATGGTTTTGGACGTTTAAATAAGGAAAAATCGACATTCAATTTGTCCCGGCTAAACTGTTCGTAATCAGTTAAAAGTTAAAGTTTTGAATTATGAAATGGAAAACTTGTAAATCTACAAGTGTATGGGTGTAGTCAAATTTGTTGAAAGATTTTTTTTTGGGAATTTACAATTGGTTTGAGATTTAATTTTCAAATTTATATTAGAGTTGAATTGGTTAGTTTAAAGTATTTATTTTTTATCTTATACCACAGTAAAGTAGCTCCGAGCTCAATTTTCGTTCTCGGCGTATTAAAATTTTGATTATTTTGAATTTAAGATTTGGATTAATAAATAAGAAAATTTCTAATCTTGTGCGAAAATAAGTTTAGTTTATCAGTTGGAATGATTTGGTTGGTTAAAGTTGGAGTTTTGCCAGAAAAACAAAATTGATGAAAATTTTGAAATGTTCAGTTATTCCAATGCATTTTAAAGAGTATTTTGAGGAAGAAATTAATTGGTAATCCATATATTTTGATAGATCCATTGGATTAACGTGAGATTTGAACCGATTAATTTTCATTTTAATTGAGTATTTCTCGGCTATTGGTAGGTCATCTGAGGTAGGGGTTTGATTTTATGTTCAGCATTGCATCGTTTTCCAAACGATTCTTTTGAGACAATATCTCATATAAAATGAGGAGTCTGTTATGACCGTCTATTTTTATAATATTATATATACGGTTTTCGCTGAACATATTTTATTCGAGCATTCACATTAATTGATTTACCCGTGATGGGGTCCTGTTTTATATACAGACATTCGACTGTTGAAAAATGTGTTTGTTGTGTTAATTAGAGTAATGAGATAGATGACTATGTCGTGTTCTTAGGCGTAAAACCTTAAACTTTATTAAGATATTAATTTATGTGGCTTTCGCAATTGCCGAGTATCGTCTTATTCTGTATGTTCGGAAACTGTGAGTGACTCCATTGTCGTTGAGATTGTGTTGAGTCTAGTTTTCCGTACATACCACACTATAGTGAATGTTTTTCACATTTTTTCTCACTAGTCGATTTTATTCCATTTTAAATAAATAATTTATTCATAGCATGCTCCCTCATTTATTTTTATTCTAATTGTTGAATATAAAATGCTACCCCTATTGAGTTTAGTCGACTCACCCCAACGACATATATATTTATGTGGTAATTTGAAAGTTCACTTATTGTCGTTGCAGGATTGAACCAATAATTATTTAATTCATTATTTTAATTTGAGAGGTCGGTGAGGTTAAATTCTTACATTAAAATTTTTTAATAATATTTGTATGAATTTTTAGCACTTTTATTCAAATTTATATTATCGTTTTATCCTGATGTCACAATTGGACCTTAGATATAACTCATTTGGTCGAGCCCTAGTAAATATTGTTATTCCCTAAAGTCTTCTGTTGTATAAATAAATAAAAGTTAGTTAAAAATGGTTAGGCAGTTCGGTTCGATTTGGTTTCAAGCTTGTCGCTGTTAGTTTTGTCTCGGGTCCCCTCCGGGGTGTGGCAGTATCTATTCTATCGAACTCTAGATAAAAGAATTAGTTCATAATGGAAATAAAAACATACAAATAGATTGAAATAAAACAAAGAATTGATATCTTTAAATGTCATGATCACAAAATCTATTAGAGATGTTATAAACAAGAAGAGTAATGAGAAAACAAATTTTTTAGTGCCTAATTATACTCACAACGATCCGTTCATATGTCCAATCTCTCAATCGGCGTTATAGATGTGTTTTTCTACAAAGAAGACGATGAATAGTATTTTTATTTGCAGATGATCTGCACTAGTTCGACAATGATCCTCTGTGGTTTAAAAATTTGACCCCTAAACTATGACGATCCTCTACAGATTAACAATTTAATCCCTGAACTATGACGACGATCCTCTACGTATTAACAATTTAACCCCTAAACTATGACAATCCTTTGTGAATTAACAATTTAACCCCTAAACTATGACAACCATCTGTGGATCGACGACGATCTTCTGTGGATTAACAAATTAACCCCTAAACTATGACAATCCAATGTAGATTGATGACGATTTGTTGCGGAACGACAATGCTATTTAACAGAGAACGTAGCACCAGCGTTTACTCCGTCAACTTTTCATAGTTCAGTTGTAACGACCCGATTTTTCTTTTCCTTTCAAAAATTCGTTAAAATTTAAAACTTTTATCAAATCACTAAAACCTCTATGAAAACCCTTTTTAAGATAATATCAGAGTGCAAAACCAAACTGTTAAAATCCTTTTCCTTTTTTTCTTTACCAAAATCGTTTGATAATTTAGTAGAAAACTATGGTTATAAAATCTAGCAGAAGCTTAAATTAATTTTTATTTGAAAACGTAGCGGAAATGTAAAATAGTTCATTTACAGACAGTTAATTAAATCATTACTTTATATTTTATAATTGCTCTTCTCAGTTACTCTTTACATTAGTTAGCCTAACCAGCCATAAGTCTCGCCTGTGCAAATCCTTTATCAGCTGCTCCTACATCTATTCATCAATGTTCTCTCATACTTGTACCTACATCGCAAGTAGTAACCTATGAACCTAAGGCTTAGTAAGCGATAATACCTATCATGCTAAATACTACATGTAGTTTTAGTTCTCATCTTTTTCTTATCTTCTTATCTTTTACGTTTTAATCATCATTTTTTGTCGTTTTCTTCTTATCTTTTTATCCTTTATACTTTAAATCATCGTTTTTGTCTTTTTCTCCTTATCTTTTGTCTTTTGGTCTTAATTATTATCTTTCATTGGTCGTTCTTTTCATTGTTGACCTCCGATATAGCAGTGATGACATAATCTAAAAACCTGTTAATCATTGGTCATTTGTCCTGGCATAATCTAGGGACCTTGCAACAGATACGAGCAACGATGGCATAATCCGAAAGCTTGCTAGCGACGATGGCATAATCTGAATGCTCGCTAGCGGCCGTGTCCACGAAGGACTTAAACGGTCTCACGTCATATTATTGTCATTCTCTTTTCTTTACTTTATTATGACTTATTATTCGTTCGTTATCGGTTTTTTTGTTCGTGATTTGTTTCTTCGTTCGCTATTTATTTCTTCGTTCCCTTATTACTTTTTATGGCTTATGATACGCCTGTTAATTGTATCTGTTTCGTTTGATGCTCATGAATGCATACAATTTCTGAAAGCATAAATAAATATTCAAGGTGCGATTCACCAAAATGTGCTATAAGTACTGTAGACATGCTGTAAAAGCAGTAAACAATGAAACGTGCGAATAATAACTGTAAGCACGCTTTTAAAAATAGTAAACAACGAAACATACTATTAAAGACTGTAGACATGCTTGAAAAGCGATAAGCAACGAAACATGCGATTAATAATTGTAGACATGCTTTAAAATGGTAAACATCAAAACATGCTATTTAAAATAGTAAACAACGAAACATGTTATTAAAACTATAGACATGCTGGGAAAGCGGTAAGCAACGAAACATGCATCTCCTATTCTTGCGATGTAGGGTCCAAAGACCAAAGCACACACATATCACTTACCTCGATGCGTTGCGTTCTCACTTAATTGCTATCTTACTTCTTTTTAGTACCTTCACATTTAGAAACATTCATTCATTAATAGAGTTGTATAATCTTCCTATTAAATCTTAACGTCTTTCTATCCTAATTTCTCTTTACTTAATAAAATCTTCTAAATGAGATCACGTTGTTAATTACTAATTAGTTTAATTAATTAGTCTCGATTGATAACATCTAGAACTAAGTTTAATACGTAGCGAATGCCAACATGATTCCATTAATTATAGGCCCATAATTACCATTATAATTTCATCCATGAATTATTGACCCATAAATTAATGTCCAATAACAGTATCCAAAAAGAGTCATAAAACTACATTACCCAATGTCCATACTATACATTAATCTAATTAATGACTCAAATCCGAAACCATAGAACATATCATCCAACAACGGATTAACAACTTCATCCAGCAAACTCATTCAAACAATCTAAACAAAAGCATTACTTACCATCCAACAACAAGGCTAAATCCATTAAATTCATGATTCACAAAACAATACTGGTAGTTTATCACGAAGAATCACACCAACTCTATAGAGCAGTTCATACCACACTTAACCAAACAACAGGGCAGTTCATACAGGAGATTAGTCATCTAACAATTAATCCCCTATATTGATCCAACAGATTATATATATATATCGAAGCTAAAACCTAACAAATTTATATCCAAATATCGCACTTCCGACATCCAATCCCTAACAATAGGTTAACAATTTCTATCTTAACAGCTAAACATAGCAGTGACCAAAACTGAGCAACAGTTAATCAGAGATTTAATAACAACTTCATCAATGTAACTCACTTAACAACTTATTCCTCAGCAGAAATCAATTCCAGAACCAAGCTACAAATCACAGTATGCTCACTATCAAAGTAGAACAGTTCATTAAAAATCTTCATAATGTCAACCCAAAACATCACCATCAAGGTGACAGTCACCCAACAGATAAATTACAACTCAACACAACTAACACAGTACACAATCTCATACTTCAACCTCCACAGAATATTAACCACAGATTAACAACCCATTTCAGAGAACATACCAATACACATAATCAAGCAGCAGTAAACCATAGAGGGCATTTTCCAAACAACACCTAAACAACATCCAAATGACTAAAATCTCAGAGAAGAAATCTCACCATGAAGGCTCGAGAGTAGACTCGAGGACAGGAAACAGCAGCTCCAACCTTCCCTGCATCCTCATCCCTCACTCGGCCTCCAGCTCCCTTCCACCTGCGAGCTCTCTATCCATTTATTCCTCTCTACTAGAAGGGACACTCTCTGCCAATTCCCAAAGGTAGAGAGTGAGGTTCTCCAACACGCTCGACTAACCACTGCCCAGCTTTACAGAGTGTTTCCCACGCTGCACTACAAAGTACGATTCCAGGCTAGAAGATTCATCCTTGGCAGTTAGCAGCTCAACCCAAACCAGGTCAAACCGGGTTCGATCACACCCTGGTCGGAGCACCCACTTGGAGCACTCGATCGGAGCAACTCCCCAGCCCCTGCAAATCGAAGCCGAAAATCGCAGTCATGCCGTCCAAATTACAGAGTCCAGGGAGAAGAACACACTTACCTCATCCCATCACCAGAATCGCAGCAGCAGGAGCTCCAAATCGTCCCGCGAAGCCTCACTGCCAGAGCCCTAACCGCAACCCACGATGCAGCCAACAGCGCGCCCACACGCCACCCAGTTGTTCGCTGGACCCGTCGTCGCCGTCACCATTTGTCGTCTCCCGTTCACCGCCTTCGTCGCTCGATCTCACCTTCTCTGTCATCTCCCCCTCTCTTCTCGGTTTTCACTCTTTCTCCTACGTTTTCACCAATGGCTGAAAGCCAATTCAAAATCTCCTTTTAAATTTTAAACCCAACCAAGCCACACCATACACACTGAACTGGTTCTGCTGCTGAACCGGTTCTCACCTCCAATTCCAATTAATTCATTTCCTTTCCAATTCCGATTAATTCAATTCCTTTGATCCAATCATTTACTTAATATATACTTATCTCCAATTGACAATTAATTTCCTTCATTTCCAATTCTTCAATTAATCTTCAATTAATCATCTCTAACATTTAATCTGAACTAATCAAATAAATATCCTTGTATTCTTCTTCTAAATTAATTCTTAATTATCATACGATAAATTACCGTAAATTATAATCTAACGAATACGTCATTAGTAATACCTCGATAATTATCCACTATCCTCAATTTCTTTCCAATTATTCTTATTAAATTTTAAAATAAAAAATCAGGTTATTACATCAGTGGTTAATTTATTAGCAAAAAGAATTTAGTAGTTGATTGGTCATTGATCACAAAGTACGATGGTTGGTTTGTCATTTTCCTGTCTTTTTGAATACGTTTTATTTTCCGTTGTAACTTTTAACGAGAAAAGATATTTTATTTAATTTCTTTTAATTTATTGGACTTTCTCTCTACAAGAGATTTGTCTTCTAATCTTCTTAAATTATTTTAAAAGCTGATGGAATACTCTTTCAAGTATTTTGAACACCCTTTATTCACTGTTTAAAATTTTAAATGAGATAAACTATCTCATTTAATCCTTTTTCAATTTTTTTGTCATCATGTATTGTACATTTGTGATTCTCACCAAAATAAAAGAAAAACATGCATAGGTGATTAATAAATTTGAGTTTTAACACTAAAAATTTACAAAATATTACGTTTATATCTATTTCGTAATAGGTATAAAGCCGATTTGTCATCTGACATCTTCCTTATAGCTTCACAAACATCTAATATTCAATTCTATAGTTTAATCTAGAACACTAGTTTGTTTGGTGTTTCTCCAAACTATGGCTTCACCACTAAGAGTGAATATTGATCTATATTGACTTTCAATCATGTTTATTGATTTTGAAATCATAATCACTACAACTAGTTGAAATCAAATCCCTTTTAAAATGTACAAACATATAGTTTCTTTGTCTCTCCAGATACTAAAAAATATGTTTTTGACTATTATCCAATGTTCTAATTGTTGGTTTGATGGAAAACAACTAACTATTCTTACTGCAAAGCATATGTCAAGTTTTATGCATAATATAGCATGCATCAAACTACAACTCTTGAAGCATAAGGATGACCTCCAATATTTTCTTTTTTTTGAGGTGTGTTTGGACATTACCTCTTAAAAAAAATTACTTGATGAGAAAGCAAATTGCTTTTTGTAGTTCTATATTGAATATCCAACAAGTGTTTGTGTTTTGTCAAAATATAATGTATGAGACAAAGTTAACAACTTGTTCTTGTGATATTTTGTCAAATGGATTCTAAGGATATAGATCTCATCTCCCAAAACTTTCATTTGAAATTACTTAGACAATCAAAGTTTTATATTTGATAATAATGTTATATTATTTTCAATAAATAAGAGATCAAATAAAGAACAAAGATTGCTTGGGTTGTCTTTGATGTATTTGTAACTCAAGAATAATCAAGACTCACATGAATCCGTAAGATTGTATAGACTCATCAACTCTATTGTACCGTGAACAAGATGATTCCTAGTCTATAAATGGTCCTTTAACTTGGAAACTTTTTCTTTCATCCTTAACAACAAAACCTCTAATTACTTTACATAAATTATCTCTTCATAAAAGTTACATTTACATATATTTGTCAAATTTTATAGTCATAATGATAGAGAAAAATGTAAATTGACTTACATAAATCTTCATAGTCATTAAATTTCTTTGGGTACCCTTAGATACTATCATGCATTTAATGTCTTTACATTTTCGTCCACTCTTTTTTTTTTTCTTGTAGATCTATTTTCTTACTATGAGTTTCACTCCTTGAGGTAGATCTACAAAATGGCAAATTGATTATGGGTGGATACATTCAAAATATATGTTGCATCTATATGGTGTCTCCCTAAAATGGTTTTACTGGATGGAACCATGTTGACTAATAATGTCTTATTTGTTCTATCAAAAATATTATTTTGTGGAGGTATTCTAGGTGCTATTAATTGGGATAAAATGTCAAAACCTAATGAATAGTACTTGATTTCATTAACAAAGCATTCAGCTCCTCTGTTGGATCTAAGGCATTTAATAGACTTGATCTTGATGCATAGGAACGACATATTTTCTTATGACTTTATCTTTGTCATCCATATTCATGTTATGAGTATTTATTTTCCCTGCTCCTACCATATTGTAGTGTTTTCAGTCTTATTTTAGAATATAGTTTCTTTGGCACTTGCTCTATGAAGGTCAAGATGACTCATGTGAAGGTGTAACCCATATCAGTGAGGGTGCATAATCTCACATTGCTTGAGAGAGTGAAAAATTCATGGTTTATAAGTAGGGTTTTTCTCTCTACCTAGTACAATACAATTTGGGCTAACCCTAAAAATAAAATCATATGAATTTCGACCCAAATGGAACAATATTATACTATGAGAACTAGGGGGATGTTACATTTTTATAGCCAAAATTGTATCTTGCAAAATATTGGAAAATGTTGTGGCATAATTGAGGGAGCGCCTAGGGTTAGATAAGAATGCCTAGTCCGAGCTGAGTGGGTGCTTAGACATTTTGTTGTTTTGGAGTGAGCACTTATGCATTAAATAGATGGCGCCTTGACGTTTTGTTCTTCTTTTGTGAATATCGTGGAATTTTTCGTAAAAGAACACGGCACTTTTCAAATGTCGTCATATTTCCATGTTTCTAGTTTGATGAACATTGTGGCATTTTTTGTACAAATGTCGCGATGCGTTGCTTATGGTTGACGTTGATATTTTTTTGATCTTTTCTTTTCACACAACTTTTGACTTCCATTTGATAACTCTTTAGCTTTAACATTAAAATCATGACTTCTTACTTTTTTTTTCTTCCTTCCTCCATATGTGATCTCCATTAAGAAATGAAATAAGACATGTATAAGCGACTAATAAATTGACTTTAACATTAAGAATTAACAAAATATTATACTTATTACTATTTAGTATTAGATATAAAACCTATTCATTAAATACCCCAAACTAAACATTTTTCAAGTTCTTAAGCAAAAATCATAATGAAACTAATATGAAGAGAACAATAAGAATAACTCTAATGCCTTATTGTCTCCAACACAACACACAGTACAAAATAGTTTGTATATATTGTCAACATGTCTAAGACTTTCAAGTTAATATACACCTTGCCTTCGAATTCTCGTGCATATTGATGATAGTTTCCCTCACAATTAATTTATCATCTCAAATCAATATATCAACTCGAATATTTATCTACCTAGGTAAATGTATATCACTCATTTACTACAGTCTTTTAGACAATCTCCACTACTATGACTTAATCACCTTAACAAAGATCCTTAGCACTTTATTTAAATAATCCAACTTATTCCTTTTTAATTAATTTCCACCCATTGAGTATCTAAAAGGCTAACTCAAAATTAAAAATGGAGTAGGGAATTGAATAAACTTTTTTATTGTTAGAAAAGTGGCAAGTCTAAATCATTTCTTTTCTAAGATGTATAATGTTACAGAAACAATGAGTAATTTTCAAAAGTTTTGTAAATTCATGATTCAATTTACCTACATATTTATTTATCTCAATGTGACATAAATTTTCCAAAAGCATCTTTCTAATACAATGATTGAAACTTTGCTATAAATTGAGGATTCTCAAGTGTCTTTTAAACATATGTACATGTTTATTATTTACTAAGCACTACTAGTGAGTCAAATTAGGTTATATCATCCGCGTGCTATCTTATTGAACAATAAACTTACGTCATACTAAACAAATGATATGAAAACTAGAATGTAAAGATGAAATGGGAAAGAAGTATGTACCTTGATATGCTTGACTTATAGCACTATTTTATTGAAAATATTTTCAACTATAGAAATAAACTCTAAACTGAAAAGGTTAACAACACTGTGAAAAAAAAAATGCAATATTAAATATAGCTGAAGGGGAACATGCTAAATAAAATTGAAAAATCTAACTACTGCCTGAAAATATGAAAAGAAATACTAACAAAAAAATAAAAGAGAGATACTTAAAAATTGGTCTAAATTGTGTCTAAATTGGGATAAATTGATATTTGTCTCAAATAATATCATATAAATTTTTTTCTAAACATCTAGTTAATACAATGATTGAAACTACGTGCTCTAAACAGAGAATTCTAAAATAAGACAAATAAATATTCATAAGTATTGTTTAAACAAGAGTTTGTATTTATCAATAACAAAAAAATAAAAGATAGACAGCAAAAAATTGGTGCCCCACCCCCAAACGTATCCTGAATAGTGTCCCTACTAATCACAAAAATAGTCCCTCGCAAGAATAATACATTCAAAACTTGATAACTAAATCTTCTCAATACTCTTACTATCGTCTGAACTTAGGGGTACATAAAATGCTGGAGAAGGAGGAGGAGGTTGTTGCTTAACTCCCATGTGAAATGCCATCTATGTAATGACCATGAACATAGTGGTAAATATGGAGACATGGTAAGCTATGAGCCATTGAGGCCTCTAATACGTATGTTGATGGTGCTATGCTAGATCCGCACGTATAGATTGCAGCTCCACCTTAGTAGTCAAGGGTCCCACCGGCTGTGCTCATTGCTCTATGTCTACAGTGGCCAGACCATGTCACAAGGCATAATCCCCTTCCTTGATGGTAGGGGTCTCAAAAAGTGTCTCTAGGTTTCAGGTAGCTTAGATCTGATCAATAGCGTTGGGATTTTGGTTGTAGAATGCTTTTGGGATGTCTGCGGAGGTTCTAGACACTGTTCTAATACCCAGGATTAAACTTTGACTAAGAATAATAATAATTGAGAATTTTGAAGATTTTGAGAATGATTTATTATGAAGTATATTACCCTGATTTTCTATAACGACATTAAGTAAAGATAATTGATAAATTAATTGGAAGATTTATTTGATGGAATTATTACAATTGATTAAGTGAAAATTTTTGTTAAGGATTAAAGTATAAATTGTTGAGGGAAGTATTAAGTTGGCGTGTTTGGTTAACTATGGAGAAATAGGTCGACTAAATGGTCGAGGACGTGGTCGAGTAGCTTGACCGAAATATATTACATATTGCATTATGGTTTTTTCGTTGAGTGATCAGTCGACAGTGTGGTCAAGGATACTCGACCAAAAAAGAAGAAAATAAGGCAGTGGCGATGAAGCGGACAACGAAGTGAAGATCAATCTAGCTGTTGTCGAGTTCAGCGTTGGAGCGGTCGACATGGAATGTCGACCGGGAATTACCGGTCAATTGGTATATCACCGATCCCACGACATTTTGCAAAAAATGAATTGGCGGTCGATTGTACCAGTCGATCATATGTTGACCGGTCCCATGTGAAAATGCAAAAGTTGGATTTTTCAACGTGCTCCGATCGAGTATGAGATCGAGTTTACTTAAGCGGCTACTCGACCGATTCCGCAGTAATTCCATAAAATGTATAAACCCGAGATGAATGTTTTCTAAATTCTCCCCACGTGTCCTTCCTTTTGTGGTGACCGAATAGGATGAGGGTTTGATTTATGGGGATATGCGAAAGAAAGAAATGAAGAGGCACAGAGGAAGTTCTCTCTGGAGAAGGGAGAAAGTGGCCGAAAGAAGAAGAGGAACGAAGGGAAGAGAGACTATGAGGCTCTGGAGAAAAGACAAACAGAGGAAGAAGAGAGGAAGCTTCTGGGTGAAGTGTGAGATTCTGTTTTCAGGTGATGAAGTCTTCCTTATGCCTTTGGGGATTCTAAGTGATTAAGGCTCCCTATATTTTCTGTTTGAGGGATAAATGCTCTCTGTTGGATATTGTTTCATGGTTTCATGAGGTAGTATTCTGTTGCATGCATGTTAGTATTGGGAGATGATTGATAGTCTGTTTAGTTGTTGAAATCCTGGATGGGTGGTAAATGTGATGCACTGCTATTGATTTTGGTCACGGTGAAGAGTGTGTTATGTACTCCCTACTTAATGAGTTTATTGAAGAGGTAATCCATTAAATGTGATTTAGTTATTGCTTTAAGGAATGCTCTGTTGGTTTAAAATGCTCTCTGTGATGAGATATGCTCTGGTGGTGCGGTTGTTCCCTGCGCTCTATGAGTTGCTCTCTGTCCATAAATATCTGAATATGATAATTAGTGACGTGAAGAGAAGTGTTCAATTTAAGATTCTGTAAATTAAGGTTACTGTTTATATGATGTGGTGTTGATGAACATAAAGATGGAAACTATTTAGTGATTAGTCAGAATTCTATTATGAGAATTAATTGTGTCGAACTTTATGTGAGTAATGAACTGGGGAATTGAGGTTAATAGTCTGTAATTATTGATGATGGTTTATTTAATGGTTTTTGAAGGTATTTAAGAAGAGGAGGTAAGTGCTAAAGTGCCTACGGATACGAGGTAAGTGATATGTATATGTTTTGCCAAAAAGCCTACTCCGCAAGAATTATTATTTGTATGCTGACTGTGTTTATTAGAAATAGGTTCAGTTATTTATTATGCTATCATTCGAGAATATTACAACAGATCGAGGATGTATTGCTCCATGATGTTGTGTTTATTAGAAATATGTTATTTTAATGATATGTTTATTAGATTTTAAATGATATTGATACCGATCATGCTTGAGGATTATAAAATGTTTATAATGATCATGTTTTGCGGATTTTACTGATGATATAAATATTGTATGCATTCACGAGCATCATGCATTATGGTTTTCAAACGATACGAAAAATGAATTTTTATGCATGGTTTTGGAAAGGAAACAGAAACAGAAAATAAATGAATTAAACGGAATAAAGGTAAATGAGATGAAATGAGATGTGGGCTTGTTAGTTAATCCTCGGTCGGTGCCAAGACTGGTCGTCTAACGGGTGAGTGAGATTGTTTAAGCGTTGGAGCGCACAATCGCTAGTAGGCGACAGTTGTAGCCCGAGCCGTGGGTTGTGCGTTGTAGCGCACAACTGCTAACATAGCTTTCAGTCGTAGCTGGAGCTGCTTACCGTTGAGGTTTGGTCACTGTATACTGGTGTACACAGTAGCTATCAGTCAGTTCAACCGAAGTCGAGCCTTTATCACATAGCAGATCCCTGGTTGGTGTCGGGACAGACCAACCAATGGTAAGTGTGGTCGTTTAAACATTGAAGCGCACGGCCGCTAGTAGGCGATGGTTGTAGCGAGCAGTGGCTTGTGCATTGTAACGTACAACAAGTAGCTGAGCTTTCGGTCATAGTCGGAGCTACTATACCAGAGGTGTCGGGTCGGGTGCATTGGACAGACCAGTCAATGGCTAGCAAGCTTTCAGACTATACCATTGCTACTATGCCGAGGGCATTGGGATCAGGTGCATCGATATCTACGGAAACAAAAAACAAAAACGGAAAATAGATTAAAACATAAAAGATAAAGGAAGATAAAAACAGAAACTACGTATGAGTTTAAAAAGCTGCATGACATGTGCATTTTAGATTTTATTTTATATCACTTACTGAGTATTAGGCTCATTAGTTAAGTCTTATGATGTAAGTACACGCACGCGAACATGAGAACAAGTTAAGGAGCCGTTGATGAAGGATTTGCACTCGCGGATCTTGTGGCTGGCTAGCCTAATAGATTTAAAAAAGAGAAATGATTTATAAAAGGTTTTGTAAAATTACTTAATTGTAAAATAAAAGAATTGTATTTACTTCTATTACGATTTGTAAAAAGAATTTTATGAAAGAAAAGTATTCCGCTATTTTTATAAAAGAAAAAGTTTTCAAAATTTCACGTTTTTAAATATAAGAAAAATCAGGTCGCTACATGTATGTGTAGTGTTGTTGAGTTCATGCGTCCGCTCGGGTCATCCATTGTAAGAGATTGGGCATCCGCAAGAGGGTCTAGTTGACCACTACCTGACCCCGGTAGACCGTAATTGAGTTCTCGGCGTCTACAATAGCTCAAATGTCCACGTCAGATATATCTGTGAGTACGGATGTCCGCGGTCGCATAAGTGATCTGCGCAACACATTTGTATTTGGGCTGGTTGTCTGTTGTATGGCCCGATCAACTGCAACAGGCGTTTTGGGCCAAACTTTATATGCTCGACACTACGTGCCTCGATGAAGTAGAAAATAGGCATACGATTATCACATTGTATGTAGTTTCCCTATTACACACTCATTCTTGATCTATCTCATTTAGTAATATTGGTTATATGACAATTGATGGGTTTCATTACCAATAAGTATGACAAAAGACACTTTGATCCTATATCCTATATTGATGATTGATTGACAAAATTTTTTGTAAAGACTTTGGGCACATAAAAGTTTTGGGATATATGATTATAATCAAAATATATAGACCAAGTGAAAAATTGTTGAATTTATTTAAAAATTATTTAGTTGGGATTATACATTTAAATATAATTATATGTTAGTAGCTATAATAAAATTAAGTGAAATTAATGATCAGATAAAGATGAGTTTTGACATTTAATTAAAGTATGAGTTTCAACCTATATATACAATTAGTTAGGTTTAACCTTGACGACGAGTTGAACATAACATAACCCACAAGTTACCTTTAATGTTATGATTCCAAAATCAAATAACAAGTTATCTTTCAATCTCTCTGTTGCCTGTCCACTGAGAGAATACAAATACTAACGTTTAAAATTCTTTTGGAGGAAAATCTTTCTGATTTAGAAGAACAAAACCACTAGTACGGAACTCGACAATGGCTAATAGAAACTAGTAACAAAGATTATTTAATAAATTAATGAATATTTCGCAACTATCTTGCCTTGACTATTTCAATATCATGAAAATGATTTTAGATTTTACAAAAAAAAAGGTTTACAAAATTAAATCTAACATCATTTGCTAAGCTCCTTAGGTCATAATAACTTCAAAAAGGAAATTCTATGTTTCTTTAGTTTATTTTTGAGCCCTGGAATCCAAATTTCATACGCCATCACTCTTCTTACATTAAGCTCAATTGAATTATAATAACCTCTTGTTTTGCTACTTGCAAAGGATTAGGGCCTTCCTCTTAATATCAAACATGAAACACATCATGCCCTCGTACCTAAGAGAGGTAGATCCGATTTAGAGAAACTTTAAAGCAAAAAAGGTGATGGTTTAGTTTAGTACACATTTAAGGATTTGTTTGTTTTCTTTAGCTTGGTTTAATGATATATTTTTAATTTTTGTACAAGGGAATAGGGGTGTGCAAATCGAACTGGAACTGAAGAACCAAAGAGAAACGGGCGGTTTCAGTACTGGTTCGGTGCCGAACCGAATTCGGTTCTGATTGAGCATAACCGAATTTGGCCATCCGGTTCTCGGTACCGACCGAAGAACCGAGAACTTAATTATTTTAGGGCACCCTGATTCTGATGACCCCGCAGTCTCGACTCCCGCACCCGCACCCCGGCACCCGCGTCCAAACTGGCGACTCCCGATGCTTCTCTCTCAAGTCTCACTCACTCTCAGTCTCAGTCTCTCGACTCCCACTACCTCCCGAGTCCCGAGCTCCTGAGTCCCGACTTCGTTCCTGCTTCCGTCGACTGAGAGGCGTCAAGCGAGTCTCCCCTCCAGCCCTCCCAACCCGAACGACGTTCGTCTCCCCTCCAACCCTCCCCACTCCCGAGTCTCTCGACTCAGAATGGGGACCGAACGATGATCGTCTTCCAACTTCCTTCCGGCTTTCACCGACTGAGAGCTCGCTAGCTTGATTAGTATTCCTAGTTTGCTAGTCCTGTGTCCTCTTTGAATTGTTAGTTGTCTCTTGTTAGTTCAGTTGTTAGTTGTTTAATTAACACTATATTTCTGTTCTTATTGCTCCCTGTTAGTGTTTATTGTTTTGTTCTGATTTTTCTGTTCTGATTGTTACCTGCTAGTTGTTACTTGTTAGTTCAGTTGTTAGTTGTTCTAACTAACACTATTAGGAATATGTTAGGTTGATTGTTGAAAATGTAGAAAATTTTGAATCTGTTAAATTGTTGGTTCTAATTTCTATTCTGTTCTTATTTTGTAGTGTTGGTCCTGTGATAGTTTCCTGTTAGTGTTGATGGTCCGTAGATTATGAATCTGTTGATTGTTGATTCTATGTTTGAGATTATGTCATTATGAAATATGAATTTATTCATTTGGCTAGTAATGTGATTCTGAAATGAGTTTTTAAATTGTTGAAAATGTAGATAATAAAAGCTTTAATGAAACTATAGAGAGTGCTAATGTTAACCCTATTACGGGTTAAACGAAGAGGAAAAAATCTGATGTTTGGATTCATTTTACTATGGTAGAAAGCACTGATACAAACAATCTTAGAGCAAAATGTAATTATTGTTCTTAGACATATGCATGTCATCCAACAAAGAATGAGACTTCAAGCTTGAAAAAACATATTAGTTCTTGTAAAAAATTGTTGGCAAGTGTAGATGCGAAGCAAAAGACTTTAAGCTTCCAAAATGTAGATAATACGAGATCAACTTCCAAATTTGCATCTTTTAGTAGTGCAATTGGGGGAGAACTATTAATAAAAATGGTTGTTATTGATGAAGTGTCTTTCAAGTTTGTTGAATCAGAGGGTTTTAGAGCTTATTCTCATTATTTACAACCGAAATTTGTTGTACCATCTAGAACTACAATTGCGTGTGATGTTATTAGCATGTATGAGAAAGAAAAAACGAAGTTGAAAGAATATTTTAAAAACACATCTCACGCGTATGTTTGACTACGGATACATGGAATTCAATTCAAAATTTGAATTATATGGTTTTAACTATGCATTTTGTTGATTGTGATTGGAATTTGTATAAAAAGATTATCAATTTTTGTTTGATTACAAATCAAAAAGGTGAAACCATTGGTAAAGAAGTAGAGAGATGTTGATTTGAATGAGGGATTGAAAATGTTTTGACAATTACAGTGGATAATGCTTCTTCCAATGATGTGGCCATTTCTTATTTGATTAAAAGTATTCGAAATTAGAATGGTTTAATTTTGAATGGGGAATACATGCATATGCGATGTTTTGGATATATTTTGAATTTGATAGTATGTGATGGTTTATAAGACCATCACGAATCTATCACGAGAGTACGCCAAGCTGTGAAGTATGTTTGATCCTCTCCTGCAAGACTACAAAACTTTCAGAAATGTGTGCAAAATGTTAAAATTGGGTGCAAAAGTAGTGTTTCTCTTGATATGCCTACAAGATGGAATTTCACATATTTGATGTTGAAAAGCACAGAAAAATTTGAAAAAGCTTTTTAGAAATTGAAGAAAACAGATGTTATCCCAATCTACTATTATCCCAATCTATAGATAATATTCTAAAAAGCTTTTGAAAAAGCTTTTTAGAATATTATCGCAATCTACTATTGGGTGGAGAAAGTCCTCCCACAATAGTAGATTGGGATAATATTCGAGAACTTGTCAAATTTTTGAAGATTTTTTATGATACGACTATAAATGTTTCAACCTCCTTGCATGTTACTTCAAATATATATGTTAGTGAAGTATGAAACTTGAAAATGGTTATCCAAAAAATATGCTGAATGTGATAATCCATTGTTGGGGAGAATGACTATTGGAATGCTAGACAAGTTTGATAAATATTAGAGAAGTTGCGATAGAATAAATGTCTTGATGTATGTTGCAGTTGTTTTAGATCCTAGATATAAAATAAAGTATTTGAAACATTGTCTTTCCATGGTAATGGATAATGATAAGTCAAATGATTTGTTAACCCAAGTACAACTAGTGCTTGAAAAACTATATCTCGAGTATAGAGGTGATTCGGGATTGAAAAATTCAAAAAAACAATTATAGTACTACAAGTGTACCAACAACATCTACAATCTTGAGACAAAAGAGCAGTTTGACCCACAACAAGCTGCATGAGATGTTTTATAGTCGCCCAGAAGAACAAGATGCTTCAACTACTCGATCAGAACTTGATCAGTATTTATATGAAGCATTGGAAAAATTTTCAAACAAACAAGACATTCTCACATGGTGAAAATTGAATTCATTGAAATTTCCAATTCTAAACAAATTGACAAGAGATATATTGGTTATTCTCATTTCTATTGTTGCATCGGAGTCAGCTTTTAATAGTGAAGGACGGGTACTTGATTCATTTCACAGTTTTTTGTCCCCAAAGACTGTCGAGGCGCTTATTTGCACTCAAGCTGGATTCGATCTTCAAAACATGAATAAAAAAATTTAATGATGATCTGGATGAACCAAGTATCTTTTATGTTGATAGTGTTTTTCCTTTATATTTGTTTTATTAATTACTATGTTTTATAAATTTGTTTTGAATTTATATTTTTCAGAGATTATACAAATTAATAACGCTGATGAAGTGAATTAGTCTGAATTTTATAGTGATGACAGATGACAACGTATAATAAAGTATTTATATTTTTATTCATTTTGAACCATATTATCATCATTTCTTTTTTCTTTTGATGTTGTATCATTCCAATATTCAATTGATTAATGTTTTTGACATGCAGAAATTTAGAAATAACTAACTCAGTTGAGTATTTATATTTTAATTCATTTTTATTTTTTTGATAATTATCATTTGTCAACTAATTACTTCTAACTCGTATTGTATTCATTCTTTGGAAGTTTATAATCCAAAATTTGAGGATACTAGACATTGGACTTGGAGTTTTGGACAATGAAATTGGACACAAGAATGATATTTTTTGTTCATTAATCTAAAGTTTTATAACTTTTTTGTTTCTGAATGTTTTTTTTGTTTTGTCACTTTACTTTTTTGGTTTTTATATTTTTTGTTATTTTATATATTTGTTAGTTTATTTATGGTTGTTTTATTTATACCAGGTTAATGTTGTGTATAATGTAATTTTGTTTTTTTTTATTTTTATAAAATTTTATTATAATATTTATAATATATATATATATATATATGGTACCAAATTTCAGTTAGGTACCAAATTTTCATGGGACCGATTTTGATTTATGCGGTTCTACTCTAAAATCTGATCGAACTGGACAGTGAACACCTTATAAGATCATCTAACTGTACGTACGTGTGTCTGTCTCTTTCTGTAACAGTCAACGCACGCGCCTATTTCAAACCCTCTTTAACGGATAGGGATGGACGTCTCGAAAGACGAGTGGAGTCGAGATATTGGTCATCATCGTTTCGTAAGATACCACAAAACAATCCCTCGAGTTTATTTTTGTGTTTTATTTTCATTTTGCAGAGAAGTGTGCAGTGCAGGCGATCATTTTATTTGAGCATGATTGGATTTCTTGTCTCTGAAATTTCGATCACTGTAATGTACCGTTGGGTTTCATTTTCCCTCGCGCCAAACACCCAAAAGGAAAAAGAGGAGGGGAGAGAGAGATTTTAAGTCAATAAAGAAATTGAAAATGAGAAAAACAAGGGAGGAGTAATAAAGCATTACTCAGATACAAGCTACTTACTTCGATTGAATGCTCTCTCTCTCACTCTCTCTGTGGAGGAGAGACCGATAGCAGAAATGGGCGTGGAGTTGAGCTGAGACTTTTGTTATTTTCGATGGTAGAATGGTTAGAAATTTTCATATCTTCTTCTTAGACGAAGAGGATGGCACTAAGAGAAGAGGGTCAGGAACAGGAAACCTTCCCTGTGGTCCTCGACGCCCTTTTCTGTGAAGAAGAGAGTTTTGATGAAGATTTAGGGGAAGAGAGCGACTACTTATTGGATAATATTTCGAAGAAACAAAAGTTTTCTTCTTTGGATTCGAAAGAAAATGACTTGGTTTGCGAAGATGATGAGCTACAATCTTTGATTTTAAAAGAACAGAATCCCATCATTACCCTATTTTCTGATGAGTTTCTCATGGTAGCTAGGAAAGAGGCATTGGGTTGCATTTTTCGATCCAAGGTTCGGTTTGGGTTCACTCCTTTCACCACTGTCCTGGCTGTGAACTACTTTGATCGGTTTATTTCTAGCCTAAGGTTCCAGAAAGAAAAGCCATGGATGAATCAGCTTGCAGCTGTCGCGTGTCTCTCTCTGGCTGCGAAGATGGAGGAAACCCAAGTGCCACCTCTACTAGACCTTCAAGTATGCAAATATTTGTAGTCCATCTGTTTGTCAGAATGTCTAACTGATTAATTTCTTTAATTTATGCCGCATTTACATTTGTGTTCAGATGGAGGATTCAAAATATATTTTTGACGGGAGGACTATCCAGAGAATGGAGCTTCTGGTGCTCTCAACCCTTCAATGGCGGATGCATGCTGTAACCCCTGTTTCCTTCTTTCATCATATTGCTAGAAAGCTTGGTTTGACAGCACATGTGCAATGGAAATTTCTCTGGGAATGCGAGCGTCTTCTCCTCTCGGTGATAGATGGTAAGTATTCAATGAAATCTCTATTTGGTTTTTAGTCAGTATGATCATAATGTTTGGCAATGTGAGGTTTCTCTTATACATTTTGTGAGTAGATCCTTTTTTATTCAGGTGTTTTCACTTCTTCTCTAGGTTTTGTTCTGTTTATTTTTTTGGTCTGGTTTTCTTTTCATTTTTTATAAAATTTTATTTCAGTTCTTTCATATTTTTCTTAAAAGATGATCAAACTTTCCTAAATGGCTTCATTTGGCTTCTGATTCATGGTTGTTAATGGTTCTGAATTTCAGATTTCAGAGTTATATGTCACCCACCGTCTGTCTTAGCATCTGCAATAGTGCTACATGTGATTGGCAACATTAACCATCATTATCTGTTGGACTACCAAAATTGTCTAATGACAATAATGAGAATTAGTAAGGTATGCTACGAAATTCCTGCAAAATAGCTAGATGTATTTGCACACCTGCTGGTCGGTCCTTGATTCTTCGATCTTATGACATTTATGATAGGAAAAATTAGATGGGTGCTGTAAGCTTATCATAGGATTGACAGAGAGTAAGTCGAATCCTACCGAAAGGAAGCAAATTTCTACAACACCCAACAGCCCAAATGGTGTAATTGACACAACCTTTAGATGGGATTCTTCAAACGAATCATGGGCTATGGCATCGATATTCTCGACTTCTCCTGAACGTCTAATAAAAAGAAGTAGAGGTTTGGATGACGAGCAGCATGTGGACGCAGTCGGCGGCACTCATTAGTCTTTTCTCAGCCTTAATTTCTTCATCATGGTATTGAACTCTTTCTCATATAATTAGAATTACACGTTCCTGAGCTGCAATCCTTTGATTTTGCAACTTGAAAGAAAATGGACGTAGATTGTGGACAGTCGATGTAGTGTTTTATTGGGGCAGCAGGGTTGGTCATAAATTGATCTTTTCTTGGTGAATTGTCTTCCATGAATGCATTAAAGAGTAGAATCCCAGTTGAGAAATGACAATTCTTGATGTCAGTGAGCATTGATGATGAAGTACAATCATGGACGCTATGATTAATGTATGTGTCTTTATATTTCATCTGAAGGATGAATCTTTCTTTTTGGCCATGAATTACAAATAATTGAGGTCGAGCACTGTAAGACAGTTGAAATAGTTGTACCAACCACAGGAAAAAAGTTAGTGTATTTAAGGCGATCAATGTGGTCACTGATTGATGTGCGAGAATTTATGTAATAATCATGAACTTAGAAAAGAAAATACAATGGTTTGCAATGTTTATTGAATGTCCAGAAGTATAATCTTGGTCCATTCCTAATGAGAGTGTAGAGCTAAACCAAGGATATTTTATGTGCATGCAGCTCGAACAAGGGATAAAAATTATTTATTGTTGGAGCGCATTTTGCTTAGAATCTCTCACCCAACTGATCTTACAACTTTGAAATCAATTGTTTGTCTCAGACTCACCTTAGGACATCCCGTCCGTATTTGAAGATCACACTCAATGTATATAATAGTGAGTGTGATCTTCAAATACAAAACTTTGAAGATCAGTTGGGTCAGATTCTCTACAACAGAACATAGAAGGTCACTCTCTTTTCTCTCAAGTTTCTTTCAAATCAAATAGCAGTCCAAAGTTACCATTCAATACTCCAAGTCAAACTTTGTTTGAAGGGGTGCTTGTAGGGTTGTGCAATATGTGGTTTAGTTCGATTTTAGTGTGGAACTAAATTGAACCGCATTGGTTTCAGTTCTGTGAACTAAGAATTCGGTTGGTCAGACAGTTTCGGTTTGGTTTTGGTTTACCTACTTTCTTTTTTTCCATATATCAAAATAATCCAAATTGAAAAATACATTTTCTCTTTCTAATATTTATTCTCTCTATTTTCATGGCAAAAGTATAAAAATATAAATTTTAAACAAAACGATAAACCTTTAATAAACACAAAAATATAAAATCAAATCGAAATATTAAGGTAGACAATAAACATATAATATTCATTATCAAAGTTCAAAAAGTAATGAAAATATAACTAAATAACAAAATAGTAATTGTATCAGTCCTAAGTTGTCATCGCAATTCGTAATATCCAGTGTCTTCAATTGATATAAACTGTAAAAGAATAGTATAATTTTGAATAAATTATTTGAAAGAAAGTAATTAACAAAAAAATAAAAATTAATAAAAATAAAATAGAAACATACAAATTTTAAGTCATCACTATTAAATTCCAACTAGTTCACTTCATTAACTCCATTAATTGATATAAGCTCTAACAAGTATAAATTCAAAACAAATATATAAAAGATAATAATTAATAAAAGAATTAGAAAAAGAAAATGTAAAACATACTTTGTTCAAATTTGTCAATATCATCAATTATATTATTAAAGTTGATAGATTGATATTTTGATGATCGAATCCATCTTTGAGTGCAGATAAGCACCTCGACAATCTTTGGGGAAAAAGAACTGCGATTTGAATCAAGTACTCGTCCTCCACTACTAAAAGCTGACTCTGAAGCAACTGTTGAAATCAGAATAACTAATACATCCTTGTCAACTTGCTAAAAATTGAAAATTTCGACAAATTCAATTTTTATCGTGTTAGAATGTCTTACTTGTTAAAAATTTTTCCAACCCTTCATATAAATATTGATCAACTTCTGTCTGAGTATTTGAAATATCTAGTTCGTCATGACGGCTACAAAACATCTCATATACCTTATTGTAGGTCAAAGTACTACTTTGTCTCAGCAAACGTTGTTGCAATGTACTACAATTATCTTCTGAATTTTCAAAATTCAAATTGCCTTTATACTTGAGATATAATCTTTCAATCACAATTTTTATTTTGGCTGACCAAATCATTTGTCTTATCATTATCAACTAACATGGTAAGACAATGTTTCAAAAATTTTGTTTTACATCTGATGTAATAACCCAAAATTATGTTCTTCGTACACGTGATGTAATTAAAACTATGGAGATATATGGATATTACATTGCGTAATCATACTTGTGAATTATGAGGTGAATACATGGGGGAAATTGGTATGGAGTAAAAGTTTAGTAGAAAAACGTGAGAAAAGAGGGGAATTTGGCTATTTTGGATGTCTGCGGACGACTTATGTTGTCCAAAGCATTCAGGACGCCATCCCAGCATGTAGGGATGCATGAGGACGATGCCCTGCTTTAATCTGGACACTTTGGACGAGTTCGGATGAATGCGGACGAGGTGAGGTCTTGTCCGAATTGAATCTGTCCAATTTGTTGACACTTTCGAACACTCGCTGACGAGGTAAGGTCTCGTCCGATTTGAATCTATCCAACTTTAGACACATTCGGATGTATGCGGACGCAGTATGAGGACGCTAATTCTCGTCCGAAATCACAAATTTGCCTACGGTATTTTACTCATACAGACGAATGCGGACAAGGTCTATACTTCCGCACTCGTCCGAATCATCGCAGATCAGCGACAAAAATCAATGGGGAGAGATACCAAAAACAATACAACAAAAATCTCATCCTTTGTGAAAACTAACAACAAAAATATTATCGGAGGGTATCGATTCAATCAATCAAGACAATGTATATTCTTCTCTCCCTATTGAATCATCAACAAGTATATATGGAGGAAAGGCAAAAATATATCATCAAATCAAGTCAACAATTCAATTCAACATATCAATCAAAGCAAATTTTATTCCCCCATTTGACAATTACAATACATATAAAAACTTAGGGAACTTAAACCATCAAAGTGTATCAATTTATTTCACCCCCTACATCAATGTTCAAAATCAAATTATTGGGGATACCTAAAATATCAACACAAAAGAATTCAATCAAAATTATTCTCCCCCTTTCGTCATTAAGCATATATAAGAGTTGGAGATTTCTAAATAATCAAGACAAAACAATTCAACAATTTGATTCTCCCCGTATTTCACTAAACAAATTCAAACCAATGAGGATTAACAAAACATCAAAATCAAATACCAACAATTCTTTGACATATGCAATTTATGATACCACTTGTTGGATTAAAACTAAGAATAAACCAATTGAAGAATTAAACCAATTGAATGATTAAAACAATGACACCAAAGAGAATATGCAAACTAGAGAATCAATATTAACCAAGAGAATAAAATTTTAACCTATATGCAAATAATCAATTCAATTCTATTCAAATCAAGAATATAAATTATTAAGCAATTCCATCAATTTATATGTCAACTCTTGATTCGCAAAATTGAAAAGCATTTAGGTACTTTTCTTAGACACTCAAATCTTTTTGGATCTTTTATCTTTAGTAGTGATTCCTTTTGGAACCCAAACCATTTTAGAATTAATCATTTTGCCATTAGATTTCAATGGACAACAAAATGATTTATGCCCTATACAACTATAAGTATTACAAATAGATGGCCAAATAAAGAAATTATTATAATTCTTCTTTTTAGCAAATGGTTGACAGTCAATTTCGATTTTGTCAAATGTAATCCTTTGCTTTCTTAGGAGCATATTTAAATTCTTGCTCTCAATTGTGAAATTAAGCACAACATTGTTCAAATCATTATTTTTAACTTTTAATTTACAAATATCATTCTCTAACGATTGAGCAAGTGCATTTAAACCATCATTCATATTTCTCAATTCACAAATTTGATTTTCAAAGGATTTAACCATATCAACATACTTTTTCATCAAAGTTTCATTTTTCTTTTTCAATAACTTATACTTTTTTTTGAGCATACTAAAATGATCAAACAATTCATTAAATACATCAATCAAATCATTATCATCACAATTATCTTCTAAATCACTAGAAGAATTGTGTACCTCATTTCCCTTGGCCATTAAGCAAATGTTGTCCATTTTCTTTTCTTCGGAAGATGATTCTTCATGTGTGGCTTCAAGGAGTCTTCAAATTTGATGTGCACTTTCACATCTTTGAACCCTATCAAATTGATCTTTTGCTAAAGCACAAAATAGCACATTAGTAGCTTAAGTATTTAAGCTCAATTTACATTTATCAAATTCATTATATTCGTAATACAATTTTGGGGCATTTGTACCATTTACACATTTCATTGTCACATGTGACCCATTTTCAATTATATGCGACAAATCATAATCTAAAGATTGAACAAAAAATTTTATTCTAGACTTTCAATATAAATAATCATTTCCATCAAATAATGGAGGTCTAGGAATAGATTGTCCTTCAACAAAAGTATTGAAATCCATATTTAATAAAAAATTTATCAACCAATTTAAAACAAAAAATTCAACAAATGAGCAAGTTTATGCAAATATAAAAAAAATTAACTAATATACACAATATCATACAAAATTTTTAATTAACCCTACTTTGAAATCACTTGTTAGACCGTTGAAAAATTCATCGAATTTTGTGCTAGAGCGGTTGACCGCGCACTGTTCACCGGTAGACCGCTTCAATGCATTTTACACTCCAAACACAACTCATGCCTGGAGCGGTGGATCGGAGCTAAAGTAGCAGTCAACCGCTCCTTTTGTTCCTCAATATTTTTTGGAGCTCTCTGCCATTTTTGCAGTCAACCATTTTTCCTCTGCTCGACCACTTGCTCAATTGCAAAACTAGGAAGCAATCTGTCTTTTTACCAGTCAATCATTTGGTCGACCAGTTATTCGTGCATACTATTTTGGTTGACCATTTTCGCCTTTTATAGCATTCCTTTACTTCTCTAAGTCCTAATATTCATACAATAAGTTACAATGTAACATGCCAATATTTTTAATCATTGGGATATTACAGGGCGTATTAGGAGCATTGAGTCTAAGGGTATTTCCATTCGTACATGCGATGTAATTGAGAAGATAAGGTAGTTAGGATATTACTTTTCGCATGGTTACGTGTTATTTTATTACATGTAATAGGGGGAAGTTTTACGGGATAGAAGTTAGGCTAGAAAATGTGAGGAAAGTGCTGACTGTGCACATTGGGACGACTCGGGATGCCGTTTTCACGTCCTCAAAGTTTTCCCCTTCCTTTAATCAGGCTTCGGACGAGACTGCGGATGAAGCCAAGTGCTTACGGATGCCAATAGTCCCGTCCAAATTGAATCTGTCCAGAACTGGACAGATTCAGACATTCGCGGAGAATGCGGACAAGGTGAAGTCTCGTCTGCAACGCCTCTGTCCGATTTTGGGACACATTCAGACGCTGTGAACGCCTCGTACGGACGCCAAACCGCTTCCGAAAGTGGTCTGTGGACGGTACGGACATTGGACGGGGACGCCATTTCTCGTTCGAAGTTCCTTTTAGCCTACGAAATTTTGATCATGGAGACGAGCCATTTGCGTCTGCACCCGTCGGAATTAGCCCAGATTAGCGACAGAGCAGATTTAAAATCAGAAGGAGAACGACGTATAACCAATAGAACGCGACCTCCCCGACATGAAATCTCTTCCCAGACCCCGCGTGGCCGACACCCTGCCTTCCCACACGTGTGGTTGTCTCCCCCTTTGGGTATAAGTCACCTTCCCCTTCCCCTTTTCCCATTCTTCTGCCCTTCTTCCCCATTTCCTGTGAGTGTGAAGCGTTCCAGAGGGTGAGAGGGAGAGCTGCGATTTAGTGAGCCTGTGGGAGTGGAGGAGAGTTGAGTGTGATGTGAGGTAAGCTAATGGGTGAGTTGCTGCTGTCCTGCTGAACCGTGAGCTATGGGTGGAACTGTCCTGGAGTTGGAGCTGCTCCCTGCAGTTCGTGAGAGCTGCTGGAGCTGCTGTCCACCATGAAGTTGGTTGTCCCTATTGTGTTCTTCGTATGGTAAGGAATGGGTAGTGTCTAGCCGTCTAAGCCTTACCCACGAGTATGTGTGCGTGAGTTGTGGAGTCTGTATGTTTTCTCTAATACTCTGCATGTTTATATTCTTGTTTGTTGTTGGTTAGCTCTCTGTAGTTTTCTGTTGGTTGGTTTCCATAGTTAGTGTTTGCTATATTGGTGATATTGAAATGCTCACTGTTGACGTTGATAGTATAGAAGACATATTATATTGCTTTGTGAGTAGAATTTGTAGGTTGTCTCTGCTATTGGTTTTCCTGCTTCCTATGCTTATTACTCTGTATGTTCCATGCTTGGTTGTTCACAAGTAAATAATCTTGGTTGATGTTAGTACATAATTCCTTGACTGTTTGTATGGATGTAGGCTATGGTTGCATTGACATTTCCCTTAGAGTTTTATTGCCTTATTATTAGTTTATTGATTAGCTCTATGTTAGTCTTATTTTTAGTTGTTGGTTGTCTCGTAGATATAAATTGGTTGTGAATTGACTAATCGATTAGGTTTATATTAACTTAATCAATATGCGCATCTAAATCATCTAGGTTAATAATCGTATTTAAATTCTATTATTTGATTGTTAACCCTTTACTTAATAAGCCTTTTTAGGCTTACAGTTTACTCGTGGTGTAGGTACCCGCAGGAGAAGATAGTGTTAAATTAGAAACAGTGGATGATGGATTTACACACGCGAGTTTGAGGTTGGCCAGTCTGCATGAAAAGTAAAGATAGTTGTGTTGTAATTTAAGTTAATTAAGTTTTCCTTAAATTATAACTAAATGACGAGTTATTTCTTTCAATATTTACGCTTCCGCATACGTATTATTTCTGCAACATTTTAAGTGTTTCTAACTGCCCGGCTTGCACTCTGATATTTCTTTCATAAATTTTAACGCGTTTTTCAAATGGATTTACAAAGAAAAATCTGGGTCGTTACAGTGGGTTCAGAGCAGAAGTTTTAAAAACGATTTCGTGGACTACTCTGATCATTTTTAAAACCAAGTTTCTAACTTGTTTAAAAAGGATTTTTGGAAATTCAAATTGATACTATAGTCTAACTGCCAACACAAGCCTTGATGTGGAAATCGTTCATCGACTGTAAGCACTTTAATTTAATTGCTTGTACTTTAATTTGATCGCTTTACTTGTTCTCTTTAGCATGCATATTTATTTTTGATGATAATGCTAGAGTTAAAGAATGAGTTAGTAGAATGATGATAAGAATGGAGAATATTGGAACTGTTTGGGAAATTTTTGTGCAGGTTATTTAGCTTTGGGGGAGTCTAAAAAAAAGGGAGACTCTGCCCAAATTTTTTGAAAATAAGGAACGAGATAGATAAGTGGAAGGGACGTAGATTAGACTAACTGGATAGTTAGATGAAGTTAGATAGTTAAACGAGGGTACTTAGATTGAATTATGCACGATTTACGAACGAGTCACGAGCAACAAGAGTGAATTAAAGAAAGGAAAAATGGAAAACAAGAAGAAACATGAACGAACAATTAATGAAAAAAAAAAAGAAGAAAGAAAATTTTTGAGGACCGGTAGCTTAGTTCAGCACATGAATAAAAGCTAAAGAAAATGATAATGTTTCTGTGGTCCAGTAGCTTAGCCCAACATAAGAACAAAAGTAAAAGAAAAGAAAGTAAATCAAAATGGCACCGATACGAAGTGATGGAAAAAGCGAAATATAAGACAAGTTAAAGCGTAAAAGTGTAAGAAAAGATGAGAGGTTACAACGGGTAAATAAAGGGCAGACGTGATAATAAGATTACGATTAAGTGTTGAATCAGTCGAACTTTTCAACAAAATGAGCACATGGACTGAACCAGACACGGGAACAGAAACAAAAACTTTGGAAACGGAAATGGTATGAGCAAAGAAACCGAAACAAAAACCGAAACAGAAACGGAAACAGAAACCAAAACGGAAACCGAAACAGAAACAGAAACAGAAACGGAATTTCCAGAAATGGAAATGGATATAGATATAGATACAGATACGGATATAGATACAGATAAAGATACAGATACAGATACATATACAAATACAAATATGGATACAAATATAGAAACAGATACGGATACGGATACAGAAACGCATATGATCACAGGAACCGAAATGGATACCGAGGTAGAAATGGGAACAGAAACATAACCTGAAATAGGAACGGGAACAGAGACAGAAACGAAAATGAAGTTTCCAGAGTGATTTTTGGAAATGGATACGGGAACGGAACGGAAACGGTAACGGGAACTGGTATTCACACACAGACTGGGAAGCACAAATGGGTTAGAAACCTAAGAGGGGTAAATAAGTAAGAGAGTAGTGTAGCAGAAGCGTGGAAGAGTAAGTTCGATAGTTGGATTGAATTCGATGCAAAGAGACGAGTTTGGACGTTGCCAAGCCGACTATTAACTAGAATTAGGCAAACGTCAATCTGAGAGGGGTTAGTATTAAGCTAAGCCTAGAGTCAACCAGAACACCAATTGGGTAGTGAGTAAAGGATTGGACGCGTAGATAGAGATTGTTAAGGGGCAGATTTTGGGGACGAAATTTATTTTAAGGGGGCAAGTATGTAACATCTCGATATTTTTAATCATCAGGATATTACAAGGCGTATTAGGAGCGTTGAGTCTAAGGGTATTTCCACCAGTACATGCGAGGTAATTGAAAAGATAGGGTAGTTAGGATATTACATTTCGCATGGTTACGTGTCATTTTATTACATGTGACAGGGGAAAGTGTTACGGGATAGAAGTTAGGTGAGAAAATGTGAGGAAAGTGTTGACTGTGCACATTGGGACGACTCGGGACGCCATTTTCATGTCCTCAAAATCGTCCCCTTCCTTTAATCAGGCTTCGGACGAGACTGCGGATGCAGCCAAGTGCTTGCGGACGCCAATAGTCCCGTCCGAATTGAATCTGTCGAGAACTCGATAGATTCGGACGTTCGCAGACGATGTGGACGAGATGAAGTCTCGTCCACAATGGGTCTGTCTGATTTTTGGGACACATTCAGACGCTGCGGACGCCAATCTGGGTCCAAAAGTGGTCTACGGACGGTACGGACATTGGACGGGGACGCCATTCCTCGTCCGAAGTTTCTTTTAGCCTACAAGATTTTGCTCATGCGGATGAATGGGGAAAAGCCTTGTGCGTCAGCACCCGTCCGAATCTGCCCATATCAGCGACAGAGCAGATTTAAATCAGGAGGAGAACAATGTATAACCAATAGAACACGACCCCCCCAACACGAAATCTCCTCCCAGACCTCGTGTGGCCAGCACCCTGACTTCCCACACGTGCGGTTGTCTCCGCCTTCGGGTATAAGTCACCTTCCCCTTCCCCTTCTCCCATTCTTCTGCCCTTTTCCCCATTTCCTGTGAGTGTGAAGCGTTCCAGAGGGTGAGAGAGAGAGCTACGATTTAGTGAGCCTGTGAGAGTGTAGGAGAGTTGAGTGTGATCTAAGGTAAGCTACTGGGTGAGTTGCTGCTATCCTGCTGAACCGTGAGCTGTGGCTGGAACTGTCCAGGAGCTGGAGTTGCTCCCTGCCGTTCGTGAGAGCTATTGGAGCTGTTGTCCACCGTGAAGTTGGCTGTCCCTATTGTGTTCTTCATATGGTAAGGAATGGGTAGTGTTTGGTCGTCTAAGCCCTACCCACGAGTATGTGTGCGTGAGTTGTGGAGTCTGTATGTTTTCTCTAATACTCTGCATGTTTATATGCTTTTTTGTTGTAGGTTAGCTCTCTGTAGTTTTCTGTTGGTTGGTTTCCATAGTTAGTGTTTGCTATATTGGTGATATTGGAATGCACATTGTTGACGTTGATAGTGCAGAATGCATATTATATTGCTCTGTGAGTAGAATTTGTAGGTTGTCTCGGCTATTGGTTTTCCTGCTTCCTATGCTTAATACTCTGTACGTTCCATGTTTGGTTGTTCACATGTAAATAATCTTGGTTGATGTTAGTACATAATTCCTTGACTGTTTGTATGGATGTAAGCTATGGTTGCTCTGACATTTCCCTTATTATTAGTTTTATTGCCTTGTTATTAGTTTATTGATTAGCTCTATGTAAGTCTTGTTATTTGTTATTGGTTGTCTCGTAGATATAAATTGGTTGTGAATTGACTAATCGATTAGGTTTATATAAACTTAATCAATACGCGCGTTTAAGTCATCTAGGTTAATAATCGTATTTAAATTTTCTTATTTGATTGTTAACTCTTTTCTTACTAAGCCTTTTTAGGATTACAGTTTACTCGTGGTGTAGGTACCCGCAGGAGAAGATAGTGTTAGATTAGAAGCAGTGGATGATGGATTTACATGCGCGAGCTTGAGGTTGGCCAGACTGCGTGAAAAGTAAAGATAATTGTGTTGTAATTTAAGTTAACTAAGTTTTTCCTAAATTATAACTAAATGACGAGTTATTTCTTTCAATATTTACACTTCCACGTACATATTATTTCCGCAACGTTTTAAGTGTTTCTAACGACCCGGCTTGCACTCTGATATTTCTTTAATAAATTTTAACATATTTTTCAAAGGGATTTATGAAGAAAAATCTGGGTCGTTACAGTTGGTATCAGAGCAGAAGTTTCAAAAACGATTTCGTGGACTGCTCTGATCATTTTTAAAACCAAGTTTCTCACTTGTTTAAAAAGGATTTTTGTAAATTCAAATTGATACTATAGTCTGACTGCCAACACAAGCCTCGACGTGGAAATCGTTCATCGACTGTAAGCACTTAATTTAATCACTTGTATTTTAATTTAATCGCTGTATTTGTTTTCTTTAGCACACATATATTTTTTTTTATGACGATGCTAGAGATAAAGAATGAGTTAGTAGAATGATGATAAGAATGGAGAATACGGGAAATGTTTGGGAAATTTTTGTTCTAGTTATTTAGCTTTGGGGGAGCCTAAAAACAAGGGAGACTCTGCCCAAATTTTTGGAAAATAGGGAACGAGATTGATAAGTGGAAGGGACATAGATTAGACCAACTGGAAAGTTAGATGAAGTCAGATAATTAAACGAAAGCACTTAGATTGAATTATGCATGATTTACGAATGAGTCACGAGCAACAAGAGTGAATTAAAGAAAGAAAAACGGAAAACAAGAAGAAACATGAACGAACGATTAATGAAAAAAAAATGAAGAAAGAAAATTCTTGTGGACCGGTAGCTTAGCTCGGTACATGCACAAAAGATAAAGAAAATGATAATGGTTTGTGTGGTCCGGTAGCATAGCCCGACACATGAACAAAAGCTAAAGAAAATGATAATGGTTTCTATGGTCCAATAGGTTTGCCCAACACAGGAACAAAAGTAAAAGAAAAGAAAAGAAAGTAAATGAAAACGGCACCAATATGAAGTGATGGAAAAAGCGAAATACCGACAAGTTAAAGCGTAAAAGTGTAAGAAAAGATGAGAGGTTACAATGGGTAAATAAAGGGTAGACGTGATAGTAAGAGTTAGGATTAAGTGTTGAATCAGTCGAACTTTTCAACAAAACGAGCACATGGACTGAACCAGATACGGGAACAAAAACAAAAACTTCAGAAACGGAAATGGATACGGAAAAGGTATGAGCACAAAAACCAAAACGGAAACCGAAACAGAAACCGAAACGGAAACCAAAACGGAAACAGAAATAGAAACCAAAATGGAAACGAAATTTCCAAAAATAGAAATGGATACAGATACAGATACATATATGGATACATATATGAATACAGATACAGATAAAGAAACATATACGGATACGAATACGAAAAATCATACGATCACAGGAACCAAAACGGATACCGAGGCAGAAACGGGAACAGAAACATAACCTGAAATAGGAACGGAAACGGAGACAGAAATGGAAACGAAGTTTCTAGAGTGATTTTTGGAAATGGATATGGGAACGGTAGATAGAGATTGTTAAGCTAAGCCTAGAACAAAAATCCGAGAGGGGTTAGTATTAAGCTAAGCCTAGAGTCAACCAGAACACCAATTGGGTAGCGAGTAAAGGATTGGAAGGGTAGATAGAGATTGTTAAGGGGCAAATTTCAGGGACGAAATTTATTTTAAGGGGGGAAGTATGTAACATCCCGATATTTTTAATCATCAGGATATTACAAGGCGTATTAGGAGTGTTGAGTCTAAGGGTATTTTCACCCGTACATGTGAGGTAATTGAGAAGATAGGGTAGTTAGGATATTACATTTTGTATGGTTACGTGTCATTTTATTACATGTGATAGGTGGAAGTGTTACGGGATAGAAGCTAGGCGAGAAAATGTGAGGAAAGTGTTGACTGTGCATATTGAGACGACTCGGGACGCTGTTTTCACGTCCTCAAAGTCGTCCCCTTCCTTTAATCAAGCTTCGGACGAGACTGCAGATGCAGCCAAGTGCTTGCGGACGCCAATTGTCCCGTTCGAACTGAATCTATCCAAAACTGCATAGATTCAGAGGTTCGCGGATGAGGTGAAGTCTCATCTTGTTCGATTTTGGGACACATTCGGATGCTGTACACACCTCGTACAGATGCCAAACCGTGTTTGAAAGTGGTCTGCAGACGGTACGGACATTGGACGGGGACGCCATTCCTCATCTGAAGTTCCTTTTAGCCTACGGGATTTTGATCATGCGGACGAATGCAGACGTGCCTTATGCATCCGCACCCGTCCGAATCTGCCCAAATCAGCGACAGACCAGATTTAAAATCAGGAGGAGAACGACGTATAACCAATAGAACGCGACATCCCCAACACAAAATCTCCTTCCAGACCCCACGTGGCCAACACCTTGCCTTCCCACATGTGTGGTTGTCTCCCCCTTCAGGTATAAGTCACCATCTCCTTTCCCTTCCCCTTCTCCCATTCTTCTACCCTTCTTCCCCATTTCCTGTGAGTGTGAAGCGTTCCAGAGGGTGAGAGGGAGAGCTGCCATTTAGTGAGCCTGTGAGAGTGTAGGAGAGTTGAGTGTGATGTGAGGTAAGCTAATGGGTGAGTTGCTGCTATCCTGCTTAACCGTGAGCTGTGGCTGGAATTGTCCAGGAGATGAAGCTTCTCCCTACTATTCGTGAGAGCTGCTGGAGCTGCTGTTCACCGTGAAGTTGGTTGTCCCTGTTGTGTTCTTTGTATGGTAAGGAATGGGTAGTGTCTAGCCATCTAAGCCCTACCCACAAGTATGTGTTCTTGAGTTGTGGAGTCTGTATGTTTTCTCTGATACTCTACATGTTTATATGTTTGTTTGTTATAGGTTAGCTCTCTGTAGTTTTCTGTTGGTTGGTTTCCATAGTTAGTGTTTGCTATATTGGTGATATTGGAATGCTCACTGTTGACGTTGATAGTGTAGAACGCATATTATATTGCTCTGTGAGTAGAATTTGTAGGTTGTCTCTGCTATTGGTTTTCCTGCTTCCTATGCTTAATACTACTCTGTACGTTCCATGCTTGGTTGTTCACATGTAAATAATCTTTGTTGATGTTAGTACATAATTCCTTGACTATTTGTATGGATGTAGGCTATGGTTGCTCTGACATTTCCCTTATTGTTAGTTTTATTGCCTTGTTATTAGTTTATTGATTAGCTCTATGTTAGTCTTGTTATTAATTGTTGGTTGTCTCATAGATATAAATTGGTTGTTAATTGACTACTCGATTAGGTTTATATTAACTTAATCAATACGCGCGTTTAAATCATCTTGGTTAATAATCGTATTTAAATTCTATTCTTTGATTGTTAACCCTTTTCTTACTAAGCCTTTTTAGGCTTACAGTTTACTTGTGGTGTAAGTACCTGAAGGGGAAGATAATGTTAGATTAGAAGCAGTGGATGATGGATTTACACGCGCAAGCTTGAGGTGGGCCAGACTGTGTGAAAAGTAAAGATAATTGTGTTGTAATTTAAGTTAATTAAGTTTTTCCTAAATTATAACTAAATGGCGAGTTATTTCTTTCAATATTTACGCTTCCGCATACGTATTATTTCCGCAACGTTTTAAGCGTTTTCTAACGGCCCGGCTTGCACTCTGATATTTTTTTCATAAATTTTAACGTGTTTTTCAAAGGGATTTACGAAGAAAAATTCGGGTCGTTACATACAAGGACTTAGATAAACACATTAGACAACATTAATACTCTAATTTAGGGTATTTTCAATCGAGAATATAACATATTGATCAAATCAAGCAAATATACAATGAACAAATTAATTAACCAAATAAATCTATCATTATCAAAACAAACAACTTAATACCAATTAGGCCAACAATTGCCTCCTTCATCTTTTCACAAGTGAAGGCACTACCAACTCCTCTTGTAATAAATTTGACAAGTGCTGAGTGATCTTGTTTACTTGCTCAACAAGTGAACTAAATTGAGGTTGTGTAATATGCTTATTGCTTACACTATATTGATGAGTCTTTGCAAATTTGGATCTCCAATAAAAACAAATATGATTCTATAGAAAATATCTTCAAGTTTTGATACCAAATGACATGTCAATGGAAGCTCTAGAATGCTCTGATACCAAAAAGACACACTAATTGTAAGGTTTCAAAAGTGTGCAGACAACCACAGTTCGGAGTTTCATAGATTTTTTTGGAAAACTATGAAAACAACAAAAATAACTCTAATGAACGAATTTTAGTGTGATTTTCTTATAGAATCTCAAGAGATGAGTGATGAAGAAACCCTTAAAATTTCAAGGGAAATTTCCAAGGGATGATCAAGATATGGCCAAAACAGTGCAGGTAGATTAGAAACTGCAAAAAAGCATAGCTTCGATACTCCAAGGTGATCTCTGACAAAGAAAAGTCCTCAACTTAATAATTTGAAAGATTTAATAACTTCACAATAAGTCCGATATATGTACCAAAGTGAAAAAATGAAATAAGGGAATAAAAAGAAATAAACAGAAAATTGTGAAATATGGAAACTTACTCTTGTTTTAACTCGAAAAAGGTTACATAAAGATTCTACTAAACCATCACACTCAAGTTCACCACTCTTGAATGATAAGATAAACGATTTTGAGAGGTAACTCTCAATAATCTATTAGAGATAAACCTCTAATTTTTAATTTAATAATCAAAACTTCATCTCGCTAAACAAAACTCTAATATTCTACTAAATAGTCAACATAATAATAAAACTATAAATAAATCAAAGTTCTAAATTAAACAATTAAATAAAAATTAAGATTAAAATAAAATTAAAAGCTAGGGTGAAACCCGTGACACATCAACAACCATTGTCCTAACATCTTTATTTTGAATATTTCATAATTAATTATTTTTCATAATTAATAACATTCAAATAATAATAGAAGATGACATAAAAATCGATAATTTTAAACTTAATAATATTCATTAATTAATATAAAATTTTTTAAATTAATCAACATAATTTTTAATTCTAGAGTAATTTAACTAAATACTTAAAATTTTTCTATAAAGTCATACAATATATTTATTCAGTGTGATGTTTATTGATATAGAGATTCACAATATAGTTACATTTATTATTCAATAACCTCTCATGTTATATTTTCATTATGGGCAGGTACAAGCTACTGCAGTTCTGAATCGGATCGAACCATGGACTTCAGATTACGGACTTTTGGAACCCAAATTATTTGGCTTCATTACCAAACCAACTTTCACTGGTTGTTTCAAGAATTCAAAAATTATTTTTAAAAAAGAAAAAAAAGAATTTTCTTGGAATTTTACTTGAATATGTTTCAAGATCTAAAATTTTAATCACAATATAGAATTTTATTTCACTGTAAAATATTAAGTCCAAAAAAAAGAGAAATAAACTAAATGTGTAAAGCAAAGACTATGCAAAATTCATAAAATTTTCATCATAAAACCATAAATGTAAAGTATAAGTGCAAACATTAATAGTTGCATGTTATCACTTCTGCTTCCTCTTCGCCTCTTTCATCGAAAATGAAATAAGCAAAATACCAATACTTAGCACATTAAGAATGAGATATGTAATTTTCTTATGTATAATAATTATGAAAAGAAATCAAAACATAAGTATAAACCTTGGTCCACAATATCTATTATCTCATCATATAAGAGCTTTGAAAGTTTTGGGTAATAGAAAACTACAAAATGCATTAAGAAGAAGACCACTGCAACTATAAAAATGACTAACACATTTTTTCGCTATTTCACTAAAAAAACATGAGTACTTATATGAGTTTTTTTCCACCATGTTTAAAATAGGGAGGATGTCTAGAAACTTCTCTAAGTCTCAAACAAATTTTGATCGACTTCTAAAATATTTACTTAAATCATCTTGTTTAGGATTATTGTCGAATAACAAAGGTAGACGACACTACAACATGGAAGACTGAGAGTACTCTTCATACATTATCATTAACAACACTTGGACTCTGATCTTCAGTATTTGAATCACCTCAATGTTCTAAATTGTCACACCAAGAAGGTGACTTAAGATAGAATGGGAATCAACCGACCTGAAAACAAATTGAGCCGCCTAGCCCATAACCTTAAAAGTTTAATATAGTAGTAAAAGACATTAATAAAAACTGTTGAGAAAAAGAACCCAAAACAACAGAATAAAAATACATTTTTTCTCTCTTTTGTGCAATCAAATAGGCAAAGCAAACCAACAAAAATAACGAGATCAACAACACCAATTATTAGCATGGAAAACCCTCAAAAAGTGTGAGAGTAAAAAACCACGGGATCCGTAGGCCGCTTAATCAAACCTCCACTATAATAGAAATAATGGGTACACCAAAGTTCCCTCTAGTTTAACAAACTAGAGGCATACAATATTCATTAAGATTGAACACATTAATCTTGGAAGATAACAAAAACGTAAGAGAGGGTAAATCTAGGGTTACCAAAACTGCAGTCCCATTTGTATCCTGTCTGACCACCTTTGAGAGCTCAAACAATGATCTCACCGTTCAAAATATATTCCTTGATGTTACAAACCTACAGTTCAAATTTCAAGGTGATCCAACGGTTGATTCTTGGAAAAACGCAATTCTCGTATACCTGCCTCTGAAAATCCAAAAATCCCTTTTCGTCTTTCTTCTCTCTCACTCTGTCTCTCAGTTTAGGGTTTCATTAAAACCCCCTTTTATACTCAGCCCACGAAATATGGGTCGAGCCCAACAAATCTCCCCCTCGGCTCATATATCGAGCTCGAGCGCACTCGCTTTCTGCCTGCAAGTTTTAAGCTTCTCTTGAGGCAAAGTTTTCATCATCATGTAATATCCATTTCATCATAGTCAATACCTTTTGTTTGACTGAATCCTTTCACAATTATTCTTGCCTTATAGCTAGGCTGTAAGTTGTTTTCATCTGACTTCAATCTGAACACCTGCTTATTTTTCAAAGCTTTTTTACCTTTCGGTAGTTTCACCAAGTCATAAGTGTTGTTTTCATGTAAGGAATTCATCTAATATTGCATTGCATACAACCACTCATTTTTCTTCTCATGCGAAAGAACCTCCTCATAAGTCTCTGGTTCTCCCCCTTTATGACATGCCTCGGGGGCCGAGGCCTATTACTCGATCGCAAACAAGGTCCTTACTGTCACTTAGCCAAATTACTGATGATCTTGTTTCTTTTGCAGGTATTAACTTCGAGGATGATTCTATTTGGGATGTTGTCCCAACGGATAAGGAGCAACCTGTTCATGTCTTGACTTGGGACACACGTGAATGTTATGAGCTTCATCAGACGGGAATTTGTCTTCCCGGCATCCCAAACGTGTAACCTTTCAATTCTGCATATTTTTATTTATTTCTTATTTTTATTTTCATGGCAAACATTGAGCCTATTTTGTGAGGGTAAAGCATGGTTATAAGCTTTACTCAATCATGCATTTAGATTGTTGGTTAGGTTAGATGGTGATGATTGAGTTATGGGCTAAGTCCAATTCTTTTCAAGCCCAAGGAAAGAGCAAGCCCAAAGAAAACATCAAGGAGCTGCCACGTGTACGCCATGCATGTTCTTCTACCAGCTTTAATCTCGGCCATTCATTCCACATTCATCCAAGAGCCTGCATATTGCCACCCACATGCCTCATCTTGGCCGTCCATCATCTGCCTCATCTCGACCGTCCATCACCCCTACTCATCATCACCTAGGTTATAAATTTCCATGGTTAGACGCATTGAAAGACAACTTTTTACGAGATTAATATATTGCTATTTCCCTTCCTTGTGAGGAAATTCCGACTCCGACGAGCGGCCGCCCCGGATCTTCGAATCCGAGACGAAGTAGAGGACTTCCTTGTTAGCAAGCTCGTGGTGCTTGAGCTAACTCGTAAGTTTTCCCTTTTCAAACTTCCATTGGGAGTTTGAGCGAGGGAAAACCGAACCATTGCCCGCGATCGGTAGATTTTCTTCGAAAATCTAGAATTCGTGAACCTAACGTTAGATAGTTCCCGGATCCGATCAAAGGTCTACATCTCCTTCCCTGTCATTCTTCGTGGGTTACTTACACGTACTTCCTTTTGCAGGTCGTCTCGTGTCACTTTAGTGAGTACCACATAATCACTAGTAGAATATCTTCTAGAAGGTTCCCTGACTCTGTTGGGCCTTCTCAATTGGGGCTCAACCGATGGCTCTATTGGGCTTTCTTCAATTGATTCATTATCAACTGGAAGATGATCATCTGTCTGTGTATCTCTGTTATCAGGCACTGTAGGTGGACGAACCATACCTGCATCAACTTGCTCTTCACTGCTAGACTATGGCTTCTCTGTCTCATCAAAATCTGCAATGGTTTGATCTTCCAAAAAGACTGCATCTCTACTTCTGATAACTTTCTGGTTGATCGGATCACAAAATCTGTACCCAGACTCCTCATGACTGTACCCAATGAAAATGCACTGCCTCGTTTTACTGTCAAGTTTAGATCTCTCATCTCTAGGGATATGCACAAATGTTCTGCAGCCAAAAACTCTCAAGTGCCCATATGAAATATCTTTCCCTGACCACACCCTCTGAGGTATATCATGATTCAAAGGACCTAAAGGCGAAAGATTTATCAAGTCAACCGCTAATCTCATTGCCTCCCCCAATAGGATTTCGGCAGCTTTGCATAAGAAAGCATACAACGGATCCTATCATTAATCGTGCGGTTCATCCTCTCTGCAACTCCATTGTGCTGGGGCATTTTTGGCTCTGTTTTTTTAAGTTTGATCCCATGAGTTCTGCAGTACTCCTCAAATGGCCTTCTGTATTACCACCATTATCTGAGCGAACACATTTCAATTTCTTGCCAGTTTCTCTTTCAACTAACGCTTGGAAAAGTTTGAAGAAACCTAAAGCTTGATCTTTAGTCTTCAAAGCATAGGCCCATACCTTTCTGGAATGATCAGGTAATATAATAACGAGCACCACCAAGACACATAGTATCCATAGAGCATATATCAGTATGCACCAAATCTAACACATTTGGTCTTCTCGTCGGAGGCAAGCTTTTAAAAGAAACTCTGTGTTGTTTACCAGGTAAACAATGAGTGCATACCTCTAGCTCTATACACTTCAAACCAGGAACTATCTGTTTCTGAGAAAGCTTATGCATACCTTTCTCACTCATGTGTCCAAGCCTCATGTGCCATAGTTGAGTAGACGAGTCATCAACTGTATTCACTTCTCCCCTGTAAGAAGTAGCCTGCATAAAATAAAGAGAATTGTATTTCTTTCCTCTAGCCACCACCAACGACCCCTTAGTGAGCTTCTATTTACTTTCACCAAAGTGGCTATAGTATCCCTCATCATCAAGTATACTAGTGGAGATCAAATTGGATTGATATCAGGAACATGCCTCACATTCTTCAGACGCAACGACATCCAGCATCAGTATTCATGTAGACATCACCCATGCCTACTATCCTGCATTCTGTATTGTTCCCCATCTTCACATGACCAAACTCACCAACACTGTAGGTAGAAAATACATCACGCTGAGAAGTAACATGGTATAAAACACCAGAATCTACTACCCAACGAGGATCATGACATGCGAGGTTAATACTACTATCATTGCAAATACTAGTCACATCCCCATCTACAGCTGCTGTAGTATTGACATCATCAATCTTCTCTTCATCTTTCTGATCGTGTTTTTGTTCTCTCAACCATTTTCTACATTGAGATTTCTTGTACCCTGGCTTGTCACAATAGAAACATCTGAAGTCATTCCTTATCTGAGACTTCCCTCGTGATCTGTCATTACTATCACGGTTCTTCTGATTACTACTCTTGCTTTTATCTTGTCTCTCTGAAACTAGCACCTGACTCTATGCAGTTAGCTCTCGCTCTTTTCTTCTGTTTTCTTCATTCAACATGCTTTCTTTCACCATCTTTAAGGTGAGGACACCATATGGAGCGAAATTGCTAAGAGAAACAACAAGAGTTTCCCAACTATCAGGCAATAAACTAATCAAACACAAAGCATGTATCTCATCATCTAGCTTCATGTCAAGTGCTGCCAACGGATTCAGAATTCCCTGAAAAACATTCAAGTGATCTAAAACTGGAGTTCCATCTGTGTATCGAAGATACATCAATTTCCTGAGAAGAAAAGCCTTATTATGTGCATTCTTCTTTTCATACAACTCCCTTAGAGTCTCCCAAACTTTGTTGGTGCTTGTCTCATTGGCAACATGCTGATAAACACTATTATCAATCCACCATCTAATTTTGCCAACTGCTTTTCTGTTCATCTTGACCCAATCCTTTTCTGACATCTCATTTGGTTTGCCTTCATCTCCCAAAAGTGTGTCTTCATAATCTAGACAACATAATAGGTCTTCCATTCGCGACTTCCATATCGAGTAATTGTAGCGGTGAGTTTAATCATAGTATTGCTACTATTACTTGACTCCTCCATTTGACAAACACAAGAATAACCACTAATTCAACCTGGTGCTCTGATACCAATTGTTGAGAATCGAATGCGAAACGAAAAAAGAAAACTGCGGAAGCAGGGACACCAAGATTTACGTGGAAAACCCTAACTAGGAAAAAACCACGGGTAGAGGAGAAATCACTAAGAATGAAATCAAGGTACAATGAGTTTTGCGACTCAAGCATCAATATATAGAGAAAATAAATAACCCTAATATTGGATATGGGCCCGACCTAGCCCAACTATAATTCGGGTCACTCCGAACTCTAACAAAAACATTACCAGACAGAAACAACAATGCAAAATACAAAGCCCAACCTCACAAAATAATCTCTCGAATAAGAATTAAGAAAGTACTAAATAAATAAAGGTCTCGCCGAGCTCATTTCAGCGTCAACAACTGATGTTCTTCTTGACTAAAATATGAAAGAGGATGTTGTTAGGGTGAGTTGACTAAACTCAATAGAGGTAGAGTTTTACGTTCAACGTTAAAATTATAATAAAATGAGGAGCATGCCATATATAAAATAGATTTATAAAACAAGCAGTAAAACAAATGATAAAACACTCCACTATAGTGTGGTATATACAAAACAATATGACCTATTGTTCATATAGAAAGTCAACTGAACATGGAGTCATTCACGAATTCCGGGCATTCCATGTCATAGACATATGTAATAACAGTGATACTTGGCGATCACTAAAGCCAAAAAAATAAGACATTGATCAGGTTTAGGGTTTTGCGCACAAAGACACGACACTATCAACTATCCCATTACTCTACTTAACACAAACAAAAACATCCTCTAACAGTCGAATGTATGTAAAGAAAATAAGGCCCCTTTACGGGTCGATCAACCTTGGTTCACTCAACCAAGATTGATCAATAAATGAAATGCTCAAATAAAACATGTCTAGTGAAAATACATAATAGTATAAAACATACAGCTATAAAAATAGACATGTTATTTCATATGACAACACTTCTCAAAATAAGGTTTTATAAAACAGTAATATGCTGGACATAAAAATAAACTCCTACCTCGCAACGTACCTACCCAACAACCAAAGCCCAAGCTAGTCTGAAAGGTGAAATTAGTAGCCCATACACCATTTCAAATATTTTGTTTTCAAGGTTGCCAAGCTTTGTATATCAATTCTTGGATTTTGAAAATCATTAGCGAGGAAAGTTCTTGGTGGAGACCTAGCAAGCCATATTGGAGGAGATACTACTTAGGAAGCTACCAAGAAATCACAAAAAAGAAAGTTCATGGTGGAGATGTAGCAAGCTATATTGGAGAAATGACAACTTAAGGAGTTACCAAAAAATTGTTTTTTGGCTACACATACTCAAAGGTATTCTCACAACTATATTTGTGGAAATTATGGAATTACAAAGGGGTATCTAGGACACTTCCAAGCTATTGTTCAATTATGGAAGGTGGTTTGTGAATATCCTAATATTATTGGCCTATCACATTATACAAAAATTGTTTCCTTATTTCATTCATGGGGATTTTAAAGTTAATGCAAATTTCAAAGTCCATGCCACATCTCTCTATCTTATGGAAGATGATTATTAAGGGATTAATATATGGCCACATACACTTAAAGTTGTTCTCAACTTTTTATTTATGGTAACTATTATTGAGGCTTACTATGAAATGTGAGATTTTTAAAAATGATTTAAAAATGTCACGTGTAAATTTTTTGCAAATTTTCGGTCAAATGTGAAAGAGTTGACATATTTTGTCGCATAGCTGCAATACGTGCGTTTTTTGTAAAATGGTTAAACTGGGTTTTTCTTAGTGGGGATTTATTTAGAAAACTTTTTGAGTAAATTATTTAGACTAATGAAAATTTTCAACTGACGCTAAAACGAGTCGGATCAAATCGGGTAACGTGAATTTTAAAATAAGGTTTTAATATATATTATATAATTATAATTTCCAAATTATAATTTATTAGATATTACTTTGTTAGAAAAAGATTTCAGAAGAAGCTTATGAAATTCTTCTTTCTTCGACACTCTTCTCCCGATTCTCTTCTTCAGCCGAGGCGATTCGCGAGAAGGGACTTCGCGATGAACCAGCGATTCCAGCGCCGTTGGAAGCTTCGTTCGGTTGAGTCCTTCCGTTTGCGGGCGGTTGCGTGGTTCGTCCGATGAAGTTGGTGTTGGCCGAGAACAGGGAGCTCGGGGCTTCGAGCTTCAGTCGACTCTGGAGCTCCGTCTGATGGCGTTTTGAACCAGAAAGCTATGATCTTCCAAGTCCGATTGAGGTATTTTTCCCGCGCATTTTCTTTGGTCTCTCGGCCAATCTAGAATTTTTGAGTTTTTGTCGTTCATTTTCGTTTTGATTTCTGGATTTGGTTCTCGTTTCTTCTGCTGTAATGGTGAAGTTCTGAGAAGTCTATGTTGGTTGTTGAGACCCATGGAATCGTTGCTGTGATGTTTAGGTTCACATTATGTTGATTTTTAAGATCTCCCGAGAGTAGCGAATTTTGGTCCGTGTTTGATTCTGGTTTCTGTTTTGGGGCTCTGTAGTTTTCGGTGATAAATTTCAGGAGATTTCTAAATGATGCTAGGCTTGGTGTGCTAGTTGAATTTGTTTTCTATTTGATTTCTTCGTTTTTGAATTCCTACCCGAGAGTGTGTTTCTATTTTAGAATCTGTTGCCCTGTAGATATGGGTTAATTTGCATGTTCATTTCAATTACGGCTTACTGGAAATGGTGAAATTGGTTTTGCTGTTGTTTTGAATTGTGGATTCTGCGGGTGATTGAGAAAAGGGCTCACTGCTGTGCTTTTGTTTTGGTCCACCTACTGCATGTGTTTACATTCCTTATCTTGATTTTGCCAGTAGGCATTGTTGAGGAATAGCTATGCTCTATTGTCTTTCAGTTTTTTTCTGCCTATTGGTCACTGTTGCTGGACATTATTGAAGTTTTTACTCGGTTAAACGAGTTTATATCTCTAATTCATGCACTGTCTTGTTAGGTGTTGTGAAGGATAGTGCCCTATAGTTGGGTTTAGCTCTCCAAATTGGTTTACTGCTTGATAGGCATTGTAAGCATTGTAGTAGACTTATCTTATGGAATTGTTTTGGTTGCCTTACTAATGAATGCAGAACTGTTGAGAATAGAGCTCTGTTGGTTCAGGAATGCCTTTATTTCATTTAGGTGTTTCTGAAGCTAGTGAATTTGGATTCTTAATTCTGTTGAAGCGTTGTTATGTTGTTGAGCGATAAGATTGAGGATTTTGTCGGGATTTCTAGCTTCAGATTTTGGGTTGGGACTCGTGGTTGTCCTTAGGAACCGTCGTGGATTTTAGTCTTAATTGAGACTCATCTATTATCCCTTGTATGATTGATGGGATGTTGACACCGGCCTTGTTATAGGTTCTGGAGGTGTCAAGTGGTTCGACTTTCGCTTACGACAGCGCGTGGAGCGGGATTGTCGGTAAACGTGTCGTGGTTGCCATCAAGGTAGGGATTTTTATACTTTTTGCACTGTATTGCATCATGGTTTTCAAAACTACTATTTTGTGGACTACCACACCTGAAAACTCCACGAGGATTATTCTACAGCACGTCAGTTTTTGTTAGTAGTATGTTTTCTCATGTTTACATTCCGTACATGGTTTATTGCTGATAATTTTATATATATTGATTATGTGATTCTGTGCTTGTAATTGGGGAATGAATCCTTTTGATGCTTTAGGCATTCTCGGGCTAAAGCATCACGAGGCTATCCTGTCAACCTTCAACTGCAAGAAAGTTTGACATTTGTTATGTATATTGGGAGGATGAATCCTCTTGATGCTTTATGCACTCTAGCGCTAAAGTATCACGAGGCTATCCTCGAAACCTTCTACTACATGAAGGTTTAATATGTGTATCGAGAAGATGAATCCTCTTGATGTTTTAGGCACTCTAGCGCTAAAGCATCACGAGGCTATCCCCGTACAATCTTCTGTTGCATGAAAATTAGTCGTTTACTTGTGAAATGACGATGGGGCATTCATGACATGTCCTCAGTTTGAAAGTTTTGAAAGTGGAAAAATATAGGTGGTGCATTGGTGACGTGTCCTCTTATTGAAATTTCTGAAAGTCGGAAAATAGGATAGGAGGGTGATAACGCCTCCTTGGTTTGAAAGCCCCTAAACTTGGCCAGGGTATTGTCACACGGGTTGGCAGTGTTGTTAGTCACGAAGATTAGTCTATCACAGTATCGTTCCATTTGGCGGTTGGCTGGACGACTGAGCTTGCTCATCGGCAACCTTCGTCAATTTAGGATACCAAGGTTCTAGTGAGTAGGGATCTATCGTGGGGCAACTCCATCCGTTACTATGATTATGCAAGTTGTGTTGGCTCTGTGAAAGAAAAGAGGATGGGACATTGATGACATGTCCTCAGGTAAAGAGCCCTGAAAGTCGAAAAATAGGATGGGAGGGTGATGACGCATTCTTGAGTCGAAAGCCCCTATTGTCACAAGGAGTTGTAAGTGTTGTTAGTCACGAAGATTGCCTACCACAATATCATTTCATTTGGCGGGTTGGCTGGACGACTTAAGCTTGCTCATCGACGACTCTTGTCAATTTGGAACACCAAGGTCCTATTGAGTAGAAGTCTATCGTGGGACAACCTCATCCGTTACTACGATTATACGAGTTGGATCGACACGGAATTCTCGCCACAACTAGGTTATGCGCTGGACCTTCGGATTGTATCGGCGGTGACTACGGTCCGTCAGCACATCTGGGCTGCTATTACACTAGTTGTGTTGTCGCTGAGTTCTCATCGACAACTCGAGTGACGTACTGGATCATTGGATCACCATCATTGGTATTCTTTCCTACCTCATAAGTTGTTGCTATTGACGAATAGCCACCTTTCTCCGAGTTGTGCTGGGGCGGTTACACGAGTTGTGTCGTGGCAGTTTGGTCCGCCGGTAACTCTGGTAATACGTCGGATCTTCGGATTGTATCGGGGGTGGTTATGGCCCGTCGGCACATCCGAGAGATCATACCATCTTTCGATGACGAGTGACGGATGGGTCCTTGAGTGACCATCCCTTTTCACGGATGGCGTTTTCATACGAAAAATGATGTTGACATATTTTGCGATTATAGCTGTCTAAGTATACAGTGGATTTTAATAAAGCCAAATCGAGGGCCATGAAGCTGGATTTATAAAATGATAAAGTTTTTTATTGTTTAAAATTCATGTAAGGAAAATGAGAAGCATAAAATAGTTTTCAAAAATGAAGAAAAAGGTTTCAACTTACATTGCATTTAGTATAGATTTTCCTACTGAGTTAGTCACTCACCCCTTAGACTATATTTTTCCCTAGGTTATGGTGTAGATCCAGTACACTAGTTTTGCATGTGTGGCAGCAGAGCGATGCTAGTGTTTATTGTTGGTGCTTCGATCTCCCCGTAGATGAGTGGAGACTCGTCGGTTAAATCCCTCCGTTCCTGGTATGTTAAGTTTAGTTTTTGGTGTTGTTTGATTTAATTCCTGCACAGTACCTTTATTTATTATGCTATCATGTCTCTAGTTGATCACTTTGTGGACCCTAATCCATGTGATTGGGCTTGGTGATGTGCGCACGGAATGCCAAGGGATGGATGAACGCAACGCTTCTCATCTCCTTGGATAAGGACGCGGCTGCAAGTTTCTTTCGTGATATAACTCACACGAAAAGGATTTTGGATATTACGAACCAAAGGGTCTTTGGATATCACTCACCAAAGGAAGAAAATGATTTCTCCAATTCTCGAAAAGCAAAAGTTTTCTTTTTTTATTAATCTCCAACTATCTAAAACATAAAATGAAGTGGCTTAATATAGCCTTTTATAAACATAAATTTGAAAACTAAATAAAAGATAATCTATAAAAAAAATAATCTAAATAAGTGGATCTAGATCTCCAAAATAAGTGGATCTAGATCCTAAAAAAGTGGATCTTTTTAGATATACTATCTAAAGAGATAATATCTTTTTCTCTCTTGTCCTCCAAGCTTGTCTTCATGGGCTTGCTCTTGGGCTTCTTTTCATGTTTAAATCGTCCACTTGGATGGCTCCATATCTTGAGTTTCTTGATCTCTAAGTTTGAAAACTCAGGCTTCCCTTTAACTTTTGCTCTCTATTCTTTGGGCTTTTACCATAGCAAATGGACTTCGAATTAAACGATCTAACATGCGTTAGAAAGCTTAGGACGTTGGTTACAATATTCATGAAGACCACTTCTTGAAACGATGTAGTCTTGATTTTCAAAATAGTCAAACTATGGGAAAAGGTCAGAATGAATACAGTTTTGGAAACATCTTCAATTATTCTCTTGATCTTCCACTTATGCTTGATCTTCGTGATATTTTTTTAGGCTTGATAAATAATCGAATAGTCCCATTTCACATCACTTGGGCTTGGTATTATCCCCATTAAGTTTTTCGCATAAAAATTTACGCCTTGGGTTGGGTAACTGAGTTCTCTCCGAGAATCTGGTCGTCTGACCCGGCGGTTCTGTTTGGCCCGCCTCTGGGTCGTGACACTTACATTATTTCTAACTCAAAGACAGAATTAGAATATATTATCCGAGTTATTGTTCAAGCATGGGAGGAGGTTTTTGGAAATATCAACAACCTGCTGCATCAATCATTATTTGTTTCCTTATTACAATCATGAAGATATTACAATCTTGATGGCCCATGGTGAATCTACTAGTTTATATGACTATTATGGAAAAACAAGGCATGATTCAAGAACGAATCCTTTTCAACCTCGAGAGGATGATGGACTATGAATATGCTCTATTATTAATCAAGCATCAAATAATATCATGGAGTCATTCAAGGTCAAGCATAGGTTGGAGTTCAAGAATAATGAAAGAATAATGGAAAGACTTTCCAAAGTTGTCTACTTTTTGACCTTTGACACGTGTTTGATGATTTTGGCATTTGAAACAATGTAATTTCAAAAAGAGTGCTTCATAAAGATTGTAGCTGATTTCCTAAAATTTCTAAAATGGATTGGATTGTTAAATTTGGAGTTTGTTTACTATATTAAAAGTCCACGAAACACGGAGCTGTTATTATGGAAACTCCAAGTGTCCAATCTTGGAGACCAAGGAAATCTCTGCATGGATACCATCCAATTGGTCGAGCACCAACAAGAATTAGCTTCCAAATTACATCAAGGCTTGGAGAAGAAGAAAGGAAGAATTAATTAAATATTCTTTAAGTTAATTAACCTAGTAACTACTTCGTAGAGAATCAGATAACTTATACTATGAGCCTACTTAGAGTTATTATTGCCTATTTAGTTTATTATTATTTTATAGTTTGTAATTGGCTATTTAAATCCACCGTATGTAACTGTTTTAGATTGTTGAATTTGATAATAGAAATGCTTTGACTTGTTTTTGAAATTGGAGTGATTCCTCTTTCACCCCTTTCGCATGCCACAACTTAAGGTTTCCTTGTGTGTGTTACATCACAGATTGGGCTCACTTGTAAGTTGGGTGAGTTCTCTTATTGGCCTCCGCATTCTTACTCCTTGGAGGAAGAAGGTGTGAAGTGGTGTCTAACTTTCTAAAGGTGTTTCATCGTCAAATCAACCATACGAGAGTATTTGTCACAATTACTTTCTATTTCTGGCAACCTAATTTCTATCAAGCATATTTCCTAATCTGTACTTGATATTTACATTATTCTTGAAGAAATCTTTTCTTATTTCATCCAAGAAGACATGGTCCAAATTTCAGCTTAAAAGCTTCTAAAATGAGGGAGTTATTGAATCTCAAAGTCGGACTTTCCATATTGAATTTTGCAGCCAAATAAGGAAACTAAAGAACCAGTCGATCAACCTAACCACCCGCTCGATATGACCCTTCATCTGTTCGCCACTACCTTTTTTAATGTTGACATTCTGCTCGACTGCGAAGTACCGGATGACTTCCATCCTTTAGTATCGATCAATCTCCGCCTTGTGTTTTCCTCTTGATCAACCGCCGCCTTCCTTGATCGACCTCCGAGCCTAAGAGTTGCCACAATTCTTCAATCTTCATCAATTCTTCAAGTATCAATTGTCCAACTTCCTCAACACTTCAACATCCTCAATATTTATAGGTGTTATATATTCTTACCCCCTTCCGCTGGTGCATCAACTATTGCTCGAAAGCTTTTGCAGCATCTCCATCATAACTGCGATAGGGTAAAAACTGTTCTCTTGGAGTGGATTACGAAAATTCCTTTTTTGCTACATCTTTGCTATTCTGAGAAAAGAATTTCACTTAGTCAGAAAGTTCCTTATGCACAGTGGACAACATCCAAAATTTTACGCTAACAAATTCTCAAGTAATCACTATTAAGAATTTTGTAAAACCATAGGCTCATACACCAATTTATTTCTTTAACGACCCACAGGCGAACCTAACAGAAACACGGGGTTGAACGACCCAATCCTTAGACAGGACCTGATTGCCCATCCCAAGGCTTGGTTTGCACCGGAAGACTTGAACACAAATCAATGTCATAGCCTACTCAAAATAGGCCTAGGTTGACACAGTGATTATGAGAAATAATAGTAAAAATACAATAAATACGGTGTATCAAATCCAAACCCCAAACATTTCTCAATTATTCTTTTACTAAGCCAAATTAAATGTAGAAATCTTCACCAGGAAATAAAGATAAAACACTCAAGAAATTAAGGGAAATAGAAAGGCTGCCATCCAACAGCTACTCTGATTAACTTTGTCTTTATCTGGGATAGATGAGGAGGTCAATGGGGTGAGTGTCTAACATAGTAAGAAATTTATATTAAATACAATGCATGTAAAACTGTTTTACCTTTCACATCTAAACCATGATCAAAGACAATGGTCGTGCATAGATTTACAATCATTTTTTAACATTTTTAGAAATCAACCCCACAGGCCACCATGAGTTGTAAGAAAACATAGTTGTATACATAGACAACTAATATCAAAATAGTTCAATGGGGTCTTTCACCGTAAAGCGAGTCTCAGTGAAAATGGAGGATCATTCAAGAACTCCTCCAAACAAACACACAGAAAGTTAGTGATCATTTCTAAGTAGCACCTCATGAGCCAAAAAGGGTAAAGTGATATCAATCCGAAGATCTAGCAATATCACCCAGGTTGCCGATGAGCAAGGCTCCGCGACAATGCAACTGTGATAACAAATAATCAAACATACCCTAATCAAGTTTAGGGATTCAAAACCCAACTAGCATGTCATCACTAATCTATTACCCATTTCATACAACGAATAAACAAAACATCTTCAAGCAATACAAGATGTGTTGTGATAGCCTAGTGATACTTCAACACTGTGATTGTCCACAATATCAAGAGGATTCATTCTCTTGTATTAGTGAAATACCATGCACGTGAAGATAAACATGCAAAACTCATGTATACATATGTAATCTCAAATAGTCCCCGTCAAATTTTCATACGTGTTAACCCACAAAATAAAGTTTTGAAAACCATGATGCAATGCAGTGCGATAAAGTATAAAATCTCTATCTTGACGATGGTCTCTCCTCTTGGCAAAGGGAGCAGCAATCTTGAGAATAGACTGGTAGTCAATAAACTCGTCTGAACCCTCAAAGTCTCTTCACAAAAGCTAGAGATCACAGCCTTGCGAACGTTTCTCAAACCTCATTGTACCAACCACACTACTCCCCCCCCCCCCCAAAGTGACCAAATGAGAGAAATTGAGTTTCCCTTCTTCTTATAATTTTATTTTACTATATTCAATATATATCATAAATTTATATATTCGATTTCTTCGATGCTCTCAAACGTTAATCAATTTTCTACCGGAGGCAATTCCCATCTACTGAATTAATTTTTTTTTATTTACAACATGAAAATAATCAATTTCATTGATTTGAGAATTTGACAAAAAATTCACACAAGTGGTTACTACGCGACAAAACAGGTTAACTATAAACATCTTAACCAATTATAATGCAAAAAATTTACACGTGAAATTTTTCATTACAAAATTTTCAATTTTTACACATTCAGTGACACTAGATCTTCTACACTTTTTTCTTATTGAAGCTCCACCTCAAGCTGAATTTTCTGGTTACTATCATATTTACCATTAGGCATTGTCTCCTCTCATTGTTTGTAGGGATATATAAAAGTCAATTCGGTTTGGTTTTAGAGTCAAATGAGAACTAAGCCGAATTTTTTTTTAGTTTCTTAAAAATGGAACCGAAATTGAACCATCCAAAGCGGGAAACTGAATTAGAGCCAAACCAAAAATTTCAGTTCAATTGCAATTTGGTTCCAATTTTAAAAAAAATTAACATTCTTAAAAATAAAATTAATTTTCGTGTAATAAAAAAAATATTATTCAAATTAAATATACCTAATAATTTTATTGTAATAAAATAATTTCAATAATATATTTAATAATTAGGTATAGCCTACTCATTGAATCACTAATTATTACAATTTAATAATTGTATTTCTAATTAAGTAATTATTTGATGATTTAATCACTAATTAGTATAATTTAATAACTAAATATGTAGTGATTTAATTATTATTTAGATAAAAATCAATTTCTGTTCCTATAGCTTCGGAACCGACTCAAACAATACCAGAACTAATTGGTTCAGTTCGATTCTTAGATTTTTGTTCACCCCTTATCGCTAGAATGGATAATCTTTCTCATTGAAAGACACATCTCTACTCACAATAATTTCTTTTTGACCAGGTTCAATAGACCACAATCGATATCCCTTCACCCCTTTAGGATACTAAAGAAAAAATCTTTTAGCTCTTGGTTGCAATTTGTCCTGTTTGATGTGAGACTAAGTAGCACATCCAAACACTTTGAGCGTTGAGTAAGATGGTGGTTTACCATACCACCATTCACGTGGCGTTTTGAAACTTATTGCAGCATGGGGAAACAAGTTTACCAGATAACTAGTTGTTTTTACTGCCTCCGCCCAAAAAGATCATGGAACACCCGCATTGATAAGCATGCATCATACCCTTTCCAATATGGCTCAATTCATTTATTCTACAAGACTGTTGGGTTGAGGAGTATAGCTAATGTGTGATGTCTTGAAATTCCCTCCTCATTAGATTATGCAATGAACTTTGCTGAACAATACTCCATACCCTTATTCGTTCATAAACTTTTAACCTTTTGTTTGTTTATTTTCTACCATACTTTTCCAAATTCTGAAGGTTTCAAAAATTTGACCCTTGGTGTTCAAGCATTATACACACAACCTTCTCACTTAATCATCAATTATGGACATAGAGTAATGTGCACCTTCATTTGATCCAACTTTCTCTAGCCCCCACACATTATAGTGGATGTAGTCCAAAATTCCTTCTGATGAGTGATGAGCAATTTTGAATTGAATTATTTTGCTCTTACCAAGTGCACAGTTTTTACAAAATGCTAATTTTGTGATTTAATCCTTTCTTAGCAACTTATGTTTCCGCATTTCAATTAATCCCTTTTCGCTGACATGTCTCAACCTTAAGTGCCATAGACTTGTTTTATCTCCTGCTAGTTCTATGACCATATGAGCCTCTCCTACGATTGTTTCTCCTTGAAGTATATATAAGCCATTATTGAGACTTCCTTTCATTATAGTGAGAATTTGCTTCGATACTTTCATAGTACCTTTAGTTACTTTTACTAAATAGCCATGTTTATCCAGCATTCCAATTGAGAGTAATTTTCTTTTAAATTGTGGGACATTGCTCCCCTGTTGGATGGTTCTTATACATCCATCATACAATTGATCCTTCACCTTGAATCTTACACGATTTGCTATTTCCTAAGAGCACTTTATCTCTTTTAATTTGTTGGAAATTCTGTAACCATTCTTTTGTTGGTGTCATATGGAAAGCACATCCAAAATCTAAAATTCATTCTTCCCCATAGTCGAACGATGATACCACCAACATATCAGAAGACTCATATTTGTCAAACACCAATGAGGCATCTCCATTTTTAGATTTCTTTTACGCTATGCTTCACTTTCTTTCGTAGCACTCATTCTTGTAATGTCCCTCTTTATGACAGAAAAACATTTTCTGCCAGATCTCGATTTTGACTTGGATTTTCCCTTTTGAGGTTTAGAATCTCTAGTTGGATTTCTCCTCTTGCCAGTATCCCTTCTCCATTAGATCCCTCTTTTATACTAGATTTCTTTTGTGATTTCTTTGAATCTAATGTAGCTTTTGTTAGCCTAAGTGTTATTATGATTATTTGTTTTGATGATGAATATGTTAATTATAATTATAAGTTGTTTATTGTTTGAATATGCTTAATTGTTTTATCTTATAATTATATTAATTTTCATTAGAAATACCTCTTAACAAGGGTATTTATATGTACTAATATGTTGGTTTAAGTCCATGTAGCTAAGTTTTGGGAATTAAACACTTCAAAATGTGGAAAACATGGAGTACAGGTCGACTAACAGTGGAGATTTGATCGACTAGTTGGCTGAAGAAAGGGACAAAACAGAAAAGCAGTCTACTAGTTTAATGTGGATGATCAATCGCAAATATTACAGAGAGCTCGAGAATTCCAGATTGTTGAAAAGAAGTTGACTGGCTAGGAGAGGTGATCGACTGCAAAAGGGACAGAGAACTTGAGTTTTCATCGGTCGAAGAAGCAGTCGAGCAGCTGAAGATTTGATTGACCACAAAATGGACAGAGTCGAGCAAAGTTTTTGAAATGCGAAGAGGTGGTCGACCAATATGCTAAAAGCGGTCGACCGGTCAGTTTATACAATGCAACGACTAATTTCCAATGGTCGAATGACGATCGATCAAAATGAGGGTAGGCGACTAGTCGAACAAATTTTATAAATAGAATACACTCTAAAGCTCAAATCAACCAAGAGACAATTGTAGCAAATCTCTACAAATTTTAGTACACAATTTCTCATCAACCATAGAGTGTCAAACCTAGCTCACCCTATAATACCCCAATTTTCTATAACGAAATTAAGTAAGGATAATTAAAAAATTAATTGGATTATTTGGATAATTATGAAAGATTTATTTAATGAAAATTATTAGAATTGGTTAAATAGAAATTTTGGTGAATAATTAATTGGGAATAGATTAAAGAGGAATTAATTAAGGTGATTAATTAAAGGAAACATTAAATTAATTAAGAGAACAATGGAGGAGAATGAAGAGCAGTGAGGAGAAAGAAGGATTTAAGTGTAGATTATGGAGAATTAAATATAGCAGTGGCAAAACAGTGGCAAAAAGATGAGGAAGAGATGTCCTTTATGGAGGAATGTATGACAAATGTGAAGAATAAACGATGGATATGGAGGAACAGATGCGTCTTGTGGAAGGCGAATGTTTGGCGTAATGAGGGGTTGGCGTCATTTGTTAAGAGTAAGTAGAAAACGACACCATTTTGATGCGTGGGACGTCCCTAAGGGAAAACAGATGTTCCATCATTGAGGAATTAAAAGAATATGTCGTCGTTTAAGGAAGCAAGGGATGTCCTTTATGGAAAAAGGACGTTCGAAGTAAAAGTATAAGTGGAGTGATGTTGTTTGGAATGAAGTTTAGGAAGCGATGGATGTCCTTTATAGACAAAGGACGTATGAAATTGAAGTAAAGGGACAGTGTTAATATTAAGTGGGATGACGGCGTTTGGAAACAAAGAAGGAAAGTCTTTTAGGAAGGAACAGGCGTCCTTGATTGAGGAACTGACGTCCCTCATGGTGAAGAAGTTGACAGACGTCTCTTAGAGGTTGACAGACGTCTAAAATGTGAAGGCAACAGACATCCCTTATTGAGGAATAGACGTCTCTCATGGCAAAGAAATTGATGGACGTCTCCTTAAGGGCTGACAGACGTTAAAAAGTGGAATAACGGATGCTGCAATATGAGAAAGTGAACGTCCCTTGCAGTGAAGAAAATATAGATCCACAATCCACTCCCACATGGTTCAGTGGCCCAAGAAGATAAATTGAAGATCCCGATAATTGTTTATCTTCTGTGATTCTGCCACATCTCTTCCCTTTACAGATGGCATTTTGTGATGGGTGTTTGGTGTGGTGCTTGGTATTAATGGAACTTATATGTGAGAAAGAAAGAGAGATAGACAGAGTGCATGCGAGGGGAGAGGAGAAATTCTCTAGAGGAATTGTGGGACCGAACCGTGAGAAGAGAAAGTGAGGGAGAAAAGCTATGTGAAAGGAGAATGCTCTCTAGCAAGAGATTTCAGTGAAGACAGAGGAGGTAAGAGAGACCAGTGGGAAGCCGTGTATGTTTTGTGAAGGAGCCTTCTCGAGTAAGTCTCTGTTTCTTGTTGCTCTATGAAATGTGTTAAGATTAATATTCTGAATGATTTGAGTTATGTTATTATCCATGTTGAAGACCAAAATAGAGAAGAGAGAAAACGAGAAGGTAGGACAGTGAGCTTGTGGGAGGTCCCTGCTCTTAGGTCCTCGGGTGAGCTTTTTTCTTTAGGAAAGGTATAGCTTCCTTATTAGTTGTATGGATTTAAGTGATGATTATGGATAAATGTAGAAGGTAAAAGATGAATTTCCTTAGTTTACTGCTTTGAAGGATTAATGAATGTATACTTTGTTATTGGATAATGCTCTGTGTTTACTACTTGGTTTTGTGAAGCAAAAATATTATCTATGCTGGATTAAGGCTTTGGGTATAGGCTTTGTTAAGGTTGCATATGTTCTGCAATGCGGTTAATAATCTGTAAACCAAGTTTGGATATTATTGTTGGACATTGGTAAATAGGGATGTGTTCTGTTGTAGGGAAATGAGTCTCTATGCATTTATAACTTTAATATGCCCTGTTGGTTGAGGAATTATGTAGTTTGGTATATGCAGAAATAGGTTTAAGAATATTATCAAGGATAGATTATTGTTAAGGAATATTATTGTGTTTTATAGAACTCGGTAAATGGGTATTAGAGAGGTGGTGTTGACGCTGTTGAGATTATTGAGTTGTGATTATTAATGATTTAATATTATGGATTTTGAAGGTATTGAAAAGGGGATGATGGATAACGATTAAGTGCTGATACACGTTAAAGCTTCGAGGTAAGTGATACGCATGTGTTTTGGTCTTTGGGGCCCTACATTGCAAGAGTTAAGAATTGTATGCTAATTGTTTACCGCTTTATTAGAATAGTAAGATGTTGAGTTTGTCTACTGCTTTATTAGAATAGCAAGATATTGAGCATGTGTTCGCAAATGTACTGTTGCTTTCTGGGTGTTTATTAGAATTAGGTTCTTTTAATGATATATATAATAGATAAGCATGTTCAGAAGTTATAGTAACGATTTGATAGACACTGTATGCATTCACAAGCATCATGCGTGTAATACTTGAAATTTTGCCTACATGTAAAGCTTTGATATTTGTGTAATGTAATGTTTGGTCATAGTGAAATTGATTGATATTATTGAGAATGATGATGTTATTGATGTTTACGAATAATTGGATGATAATAGTCTAAGTGTAATTAATTATATGTTGAAAGAATTAAAAATAAATGGAGAAAAGAATGTAATAAAGGAGAAAAGGACGGTCTTTGTAGAAGGTGGATGTTAAGTGTGATAAAGTGAACGGCGTCGTTTGGAGTAAAAATGAACGTCCTTTATGGACAAAGGACGTCCGAAATAAAGAAATAGAAGGGATACAATGTCATTTGGAGTAAAGACGGATGTCCTTTACGGCAAAATGACATCCAAAAAGGGAAAGGAAGACGATGTTTTTAAGAGTAAGTGGGACGGTGTCGTTTAGAGCGAAGGACGTCCCTAATGGACGAAGGATGTCCGAAATAAGGAAAAAGTAGACAACTTAGAGAACGGTGTCGTTTTGGATAAAGGATGTCCCTAATGAACGAAGGACGTCTGAGATAAGAGAAAAGATGATGACGTTAAGTTTGAGTGGAGCGGCGTCGGTTGGAAAGAAGAAGGAAAACATGTAAAATATGAAGACAACAGGCGTCTCTTATTGAGGAATAGACGTCCCTCATGGGCATAGAAGATGGAAAACAGACGGCATCGTTTTGATGCGAGGGACGTCCCTAATGGATAAAAGATGTCTTGTATAGAAAAATTAAAAGAATACGGCATCATTGGGTTATGACGGATGTCCCTCTTGAAAAAACAGGGGTTCTGATTGTATCTGGCATAGAAAAATTAAAAGAATATGGTGTTGTTTGGGTTATGACGGACGTCCCTCTTAGGAAAACGAACGTCCTGTATAGCGAGAGTTTTTGGCAGCGTTGAAATATCACCCAGAATAATAGTGATCTGTCAACAGAAATACAAAATACTTTGAAAACGATGGATAGATTTTTAAATGGATGTTTACGCATGACAATCCTATCCTTTTTGTGTAGAAATACGGGGCAAAGCTGGAGGATTTGTGGAGACGATTTCTGAATTCAAAAAAGGGATATCTTGAGATTTAGAAAGAAGAGGAGGCCATCGCTACCGGTGCAAGAAGAAACCTCAACCAGAGAAGATTTTCGTGAAATATGTAAGAGATATTGCATGTGGTTTGCTAGAGGTGGCCTACATCACAAGCGTAGGCTTTGTTTGTGTGAATTGATGATAATACGTATGCTTCTAGGTTTGGTTAATAAGTTGGATGTTGATAATCTGCTTCTAATCATAGGTTTGAGTTCACTGTTTAAGATTGTGCAATGATATTGACTTGCTAAATGATAAAGTTTTCATCTTATGTACTAATGATGTGCCCCGTGAACCGATCACATGTTCTCGAGCTAAGAAGCTCCTTTCTACACTAACACGTCGTTATTTTGCAGGTCATAATAAATTATGGGACTTTACGGAGGAAATATTGCATGAAGACAAGGGAGCTCCATTTCACTTCCTCACATGGAGCCATGCAACTCAATCAGCTAGCTCCTAGACTTCCCGGCTTGAAAGGGCTACATTAGATTGAAGATTTTGAAGGTCATTTGAGACTTTGTTACGTCACACTTTTTTTTTCTTAATACTGGATGTTATTTGGGATTTTATTTTGTGATTTCTAGAATATTGTTAGCTTGCATTTTGGGAGGTGCTCAGTTTGCATGCAAACCGAGCCCTCATGCCCTATCTTGTAGTTCCAAAGGCATTTTTGTTTTTTCCTTTTGTAAGGCCGTTAGGGGGTATTTAGTCCCCTCAAAGGCATTTTGGAAACCTAATTTTGAGGACCCTAAAGAAGATTTCTCTTGGCATTTTGCATGAAGACCCGCGTAGCATCCCTCTCAGCCAACTTCATTCTTCAACATCGGTTTGCTTGTTCTTGCTAGATCTCAAGTGAACCGATTCTTGCTGCCTCTTCCAGCTCATTTTCCTTGTGTTGTGGTGCTTGTGGCATGGAGGTAGAAGAACTAACAACCCCTGGTGGATAGAGCCTTTCTTTGTATTGGCCGAACTAATCGCCCCTCGGATTTGGAGGATTTGCGGACTCCATCGGTTTGTCACCATGCATCTACCCATCTTTTGAGAAAGGAGTCCATTTTCTTGAAGTTATTGGCTGTATCGTTGTTGGTTTGGATTCAGTGAATATTATGTTGAGATTTGGAATCGTGAGTTGATGTTTTAAAAGGAAAGTATCCATAGCGAGAATCTGTTTTTGTGAATTTCCAGATTTGTTCCTTGATTTGTGATTCGATTTGCTCAGGGATTGTGTGTTATTTGAGGATCATATTTGTATGTGATATTGCTAAGAATATTAAGTATTGTTCCTCCAAATTTGGGCTGGTTTAAGTGTATGCAAGTGGTCATTTCATTGTGGTATTGTTTAGTAACAGAATCTGCCCCGTAAAACCATAATCCGAGGGTAAATTTGGTAATAGTATATCTTCGAGTTTAAAGCGAGTTTGAAGCTGAATTTTTTATATGATGATTCTCTTTGGACTACTGATTTAAACGCCTGCAAATTTCAGCCTTCAACTCCTTATGCTTATGAAGATATACTTGTTTGAAATTTGAGGACCGAGTTGATTATTTGGTCTAGCCGATTGTGCTTGTTGTCTTCCATAGAGTCTTGGACTATATCAATTAAGTAATATAAAGTTGACTGATTTATCTTATGCTCTTTGTTGGATTCTTCTATAATGATAGTCATGTTCTATGATGTTTCTTTTACGTCTAATAGAATAAAGCATGTTGTTCTGCTCTCTTTTACATTTGATAAATGAATAAAGCATGTTGTTATGCTCTCTGTTTGGTTTCTGCTGTATAGTATGAATTGTTGTGTGATTTGCATACATTGCACAAGAATGAATAAACATAAATAGACGTTGGAGATTGGAGGGTTTAGAGATGGTGATGTTTGGGAGAACCAAGAGATGATGTATCTCATCTCCGTCGAAATTGGGTGACAGTTCTGTTCAGGTGCCATGGATTCGGTGTCTAGGAGAACTACGAGATGAGGTATCTCAATATCTATCGGGATGGGTGACAGGTCTGCCCAGGCTAGATCCCCAGAATGTATCTATTTCTTGTCCGATAATATCTCCAATGTTCTAGACTATAGTGAGACTACAAATAAAGTATGAAAGAGATAAGTTCTTTTGTAATATGAAAAATATGTATATTGTGTCTACATGAGTATTTCACTTTATTTCATTATGTATCTTATTGGGCATTAGACTCATTATATCTCTTGTGATGTAGGTGATGATTGTGATCCTAATGATGTGCATGTGGAGGAAGTATGATGGGATGAGTGCTTGTGTTCCCGGCGAATGTTGACTTTGGAGGTTATGACTCACAAATTGGAATAAAATTTATTTAATTGTTTTTCAAGGGTTATTGAACTTATTTAGTTAATGTTTATTTTAAATTGTTTTAAAGGATGATTTTATGTTTAATTTAAAGATTTTTGCTTATATTTACTCTTGTATTTGTCTTGCACTTGTTTTACAAATGTGTTTTAAAAAGAAAAAGTTTTATGTAAAAAACGAGATGTTACAATACATGGTTTTGAAAAGGAAACAATAATGGAAATGAAATATGAATAAATATAAAGAAAATGAGAAAGATAAAAGTAAATAAAGGTAAATGGTATAAGTTTCTCATGATGGCCACATTCACCCAACTTCGGTTTGGATCACTATCATGATCTTGTTTACTAATGAAATGTTCCTAGAAAAGGGTAAACGGTATAAGTTCATCATGATAGCCAGGTTCACCCAACATCTGTCTGGATCAGCATCATGATTCCGTTTACTAATGAAATGTTTACAAAAAAGGTTAAACGGTATAAGTTTATCATGATGGTCAAGTTCACCCGACAACTGTTCGGGTCACCATCATGATCTTGTTTGCCGGAATCATAGTTCAACACAGTTCATCATAGTTCTTCACAATTCATCACAGTTTTATAAGAAAGTAAAAGAAAAAGAAAAAGAAAACAGAAACTGCATACAACATATGCATTTTTATAGTTTTCTTTTATATCACTTACTAAGCATTAGACTCATTAGTATATGTCTTGCGATGTAGGTACATGCACAAGAACAAAAAAATAGATTAAGGAGTAGTTGATGAAGGATTTACATGCCCGGATCTTGTGGATGGCTAGGCTATTTAAAAAGATAAATGATTCGAAAGAGATTCTGTAAAGTATTTAATTGTAAAAGAAAATGATTTTATTCTTCCGCTGCGATCTGTAAAACAGGTTTTAAGAAAAGGATTTTACTTATTATCTTTAAATGTTTTTTATAAAAGAAACTCTTTCGCTGTTTCACAAAAGAAAAGAAAAAGTTTTAAATTTTATACATTTTCAAAAGGTAAGAAAAATCTGGTCATTACACTCCCATCCTAAAACTTGAGAGTTTATATTTGGAGAGCTTAGGTTCTTATTTGTAATTTTCGTTTTATTTCCATTGTACTTAAATCGAGGGTGACACCATGTGAATAGTCAAGCTAAGTGATGTGACCCATGTGGTATACAAGGACCAAGATTCATACCTAGATCACATCACTAAGGGTGACATGATGTAAACCGAGGTCCAATGACGCGTGCCCGAGCCAAGAGACTTATTTCATCCTTAACTCATTCTTTTTTTACAGGAAAGACTAATTTATGGGATTTTACAGAAGAGACTACTCACGAGGCCAAAGGAAGACCATTTCATATTGTTACTTGGATTAGCTCACCTCCAACGGACTTCACTACTCCTTCCAACTTTGAGCCGGCTTAAGGTTGCAATTCGTCTACATATTGGTTCCATACTTATTTTCCATTTTTATATTTAAGATACTTGTTGGTTGAACTTTGAGTTGTTGATTATTATTTGGTTGAATTTTATGTTTTAGTAAGTCATTTTTTAGAGGTGCGCGGTTTGCATGTAAACCGCGCCCTCATGCCCAATTTTTGGTATGTTAAGGGCATTTTAGTCCTTTTATGTTTTGTTGTGAAACCTTAGGGTTTAATACCCCTTTTGCTGAATGGAAGATCAGTTTGGAAAATTAGAAAAGAAACCCTTGTTTGAAAGTGTGAGAACCGCACGGATCCTCCCTCCTCTCGGCCATCCTCTTTTTCTACCCGAACTTGCTTCTCTCTGTAGCGTTTTCTTGAGCAAGTTGGAAGGGTTGCGGTCTCTTCCAAAACATCACTCTTGTGGTGTTTTTGTAGTGTGGAGATAGGAGAAACGTTAGACCCATGGAGAGTGTTTGATCCTTGATTAAGCCGAGTATATCCGATCCTCTCACGGTAGGAGGACAAATCGGGCTCCATGGTTCATTTGGTATTTTTGAGGATTATTGTAGGTAAGACCTGGTTATTCTGGATCTATTCTTATTATATTTGGTTGTCACCATTTGTGTTATGAGATATAGTTGTCGTTCTTTGTGAAGATGGAGATATTCTGGAATTCTTATTAACTGCAAGAATCTGTTTTCTGTGTGAGCTGATTTCTGCAGTCGATTGTTGATCTGTTTGGAGCCCTTACGTTGGTTTTCTTGATTACTTTCCTTCTAGAGATTTATTCTATATTGAGTGACGTTGTTGCCTGCCAAATTTGGTAATTGTTAGATTTATATAGAGTGAGATCTCTCTATTTTAATTCTGGTCGCCCGATCTGCTCGGGTGAAGCCCTAGTTTTTGAGTTCTATTGTTTCGGCCATAAGTGGCGATCCAGAGTGGATTTTGTAATGAATTTTTTGACACAATTTATCTGCATGTGTCTAGTTTGAGCCTTCCAAATTGTAGCTCAAATTCACGTAAGAATTGGGAGTTTGATTTGTTTTATTGTTGATTGTTCGGATTATTCACAGTTTCTGCACAGATTTCATAAAGAGTGTTCTTGGTGATCTTGAATCCTATCATTTGGTATCAGAGCTTTGGCTCACGTTTCTTGCTATATTTTTGTGATTAAAAGGGCTTATAATGAGTACGAGAAGTGGGGCTCACTATCACAACCCTAGAGATATGAGAAATAATTCAAATGCACCACCGCCTGAGGATACTCATGAACAAGTTGATCCTACTACACGGGAATTATTTGAAATGATCCAAAAATGCAACAAAAGTTAGAAGCATCCGAAAATGACCATGTTTGTGGTCCTAGAACCCCGAGGCCTCGAAGAAGGCTTAGCACTTCCCTTGATTCAAGAGGTCATGGTGTTAGTGATTTTGGTGAAGAGTGGGAAGACACCGTTGATAGTGATGCATCTATTCCGAGGAGACAATCTAGCAGCAAACATGATATGAGACATGTTAAGGTCTCTATTCCTCAGTTCAAGGGCTCTAGTAATGGTGGTGACTTCCTGGAATGGGTTGAAAAGGTAGACCGGATTTTCGATTGTTATGATTATTCTAAAAAGACTAAGTTACAAATGGTTACATTGGAGTTCTCCGGATATGCTAGTATTTGGTGGGAAAACCTTAAAGCACAAAGAAGAAAAATGGGGGAAATTGAAATCCGAAGTTAGGATGCCTTGAGGGAACTCATGAGGGGGTGATTTGTTCCTCCCCATTACAAGCAAGAATTATTCCTTCAACTACAAAACCTTAAACAAGGTTCATTATCAGTTGATGATTATTTGATCGAATTTGAAATTTTGAGGATACGATGTAAAGTGGAAGAACCTATGGAACAAACCATAGCTTGTTTCATTAGAGGTTTGCAAAAAGAGATTAGTGATGTGGTGGAATTACAAACTTATAATACTCTTGACGAAGTTATTCAATTGGCGTTGAGAGTAGAAAGACAAAGAAAGAGGAGGATAAAAGAAGGTGTAACTCGGCCTTTCCAAAAGAGCAACAACCTTCCAAAAATGACTCCAAAGTGGGATGGAAAAAGTGATACTGTGAAACCTAGTGAAGAAAAGAAAAATTTTGGTGATACAAGCAAGCCTAGATCTAGAGACATCAAGTGTTTTAAGTGTTTGGGATTCGGCCACATAGCTTCGCAATGCCCGAATGCAAAGGTGATGATTTTAAAGGGAAAAACCAATGAGATAATTAGTGAGGATGAGGTTGAAGAATTGGTTGTTCACAAAGGAGAAGAAGAAGAAGAAACTTTTTTATGCTCCAGAGGGTCCTCTACTTATTGTTTTGAAACGTTCGATGGCTATTCAGAATCATGTTGATGAGCTACAACGAGAAACCATTTTCCACACTCGATGCATGATTAAAGAAAAGATTTGTTCGGTGATTATTGATGGGGGTAGCTGTACCAATGTTATTTCATCGGATGTTATTGGGAAATTAGGGCTTGAGACCGTGGCCCACCCCACCCCTTATAAGCTCAACTGGTTGAATGATAAAGATCCAATCAAAGTTACTAAACAAGCCAAGGTAGCCTTTTCCATCAGAGGTTACGAGGATGAAGCTTTATGTGATGTCGTACCAATGACAGCTAGCCACCTGTTACTTGGGAGGCCTTGGCAATTCGATAGGAGGACCAAACATGACAGTTATACAAACTATTATTCTTTCAAATTCAAAGGGAAGATAGTTAACCTAACTCCTCTTAGTCCGGATCAGATTGTGAAGGATTATGAAAGTATGAATAAGAATAGAACTGAAGCTTCAATTATCATCACAAAGAGGGAACTTAAAAGATCTCTACTGCAAGGGGGGACGATTATTCTTATGGTTTTTTTAGAAAGATTGGAAGAGCTGGGATCTATTCCCGGCTCTGTTCGAAAGTTGCTTGTCGAGTATGAAGATATGTTTCCAGAAGAACTACCTCAAGGACTTCCACCTTTGAGGGGGATAGAACATCAGATCGATCTTATGCCCGGAGTTTCTTGCCAAATCGGCCTTCTTATAGACTAAGTCCCGAGGAGTCAAAAGAGTTATAGAAGCAGGTGATCGAGTTACTTGATCGGGGCTACATCAGGGAATCACTAAGTCCATGTGCCGTTCCCACGTTATTAGTACCAAAGAAGGATGGTACAATGCGCATGTGTGTAGATAGTCGGGCCATCAACCAAATTACTATTAAGTATCGATTTTCGATTCCCAGATTGGAAGACATGCTAGATGAACTTAGTGGAGCGGCTATTTTCTCTAAGGTTGATCTCAAGAGTGGTTAACACCAAATTCACATGCGGGAAGGCGATGAATGGAAAATGGCCTTCAAGACTAAATACGGCCTATATGAATGGCTTGTTATGCCATTTGGATTGTCTAATGCTCCAAGCACGTTCATGCGAATAATGCATCATCTTCTTCGGGATTTCTTGGGAAAGTTTATCGTCTTTTATTTCAACGATATACTTATTTATAGTGCTCATTTGTCGACTCATCTCATGCATCTTCGATTATTATTTGAAGTTCTACGCAAGTCACAATTATATGGCAATCTCAAGAAGTGTTCATTCGCCCAAGATCGCGTTCATTTCTTGGGGGATTACTAAGGATGGCATGGAAGTGGATGAAAGTAAAATAGAAGCTATTCGAAGCTGGCCGATTCAAAAAAGTGTCTCCGAGGTGCGAAGTTTTCATGGTTTAGCTTCCTTTTATCGTCAGTTTATTAAAGATTTCAGTTCTATTATGGCACCCATTACGGATTGTACTAAGAAAGGAAGGGAGTTCCATTGGTCCTCAGCTTGTCAAGCTAGTTTCGAGGCCATTAAAGAAAAATTATGTAATGCCCCTCTACTATCACTTCCTGATTTTGCTAAAGTCTTCGAGATTGAATGTGATGCTTCTGGATTGGGAGTCGGAGCGGTACTAATGCAAGAAGGAAAACCGATTGCTTATTTTAGTGAGAAGTTGAAAGGTACTGCCCTAAATTATTCTACTTATGATAACGAGTTCTTCGTGGTAATACGGGCCTTGGAAGTATGGCAGCACTATTTGTTGTCCAAAGAATTCATTATTCATTCAGATCATCAAACCCTGAAACACATCCAAAGTCAGGGCAAACTTAACAAACGTCATGGAAAGTGGGTGGAGTTCTTGGAATGATATCCGTATATCATTAAATACAAGAAGGGGGAAACAAATCAAGTAGCCGATGCTCTTTCCAGGAGATTTGTTCTAATGACCGAATTAAATGCAAGACTCTTTGGTCTTAATTGGATCAAAGAGTTGTATCCTAATGATATGAACTTTGGCGGTATTTATAAAAGTTGTTTGAATAAAGCGGAATTTCCTTTTTCTATCGAGAACGGATTTCTCTTTAAGGGAGGCAAGTTATGTATTCCTATTTGCAGTCTACCTGAAGCACTAATTTTGTAGGCTCATTGTGGTGGTTTGGCTAGTCATTTTGGTAATAAGAAGACTATAGATGCAATTCAGGAGCATTTTCATTGGCCACATTTACGACGTGATGTGCAGAAGATTGTGGAGCGTTGCATTATATATAAGAAAGCAAAGAGTCGTGTTCTTTCGCAAGGCTTGTATTTACCCTTACCCGTGGTCACTCACCCTTGGGTGGAACTTAGCATTGATTTTATATTGAGCATTCAAAGGACTCCGAGGGCAAAGGATTCTATAATGGTGGTTGTGGATCGTTTCTCAAAAATGGCGCATTTCATTGCTTGTAACAAAACTGATGATGCTCCACATATAGCTGATTTGTTCTTCAAAGAGGTTATCAGATTACAAGGGGTTCTGCGTTCTATAGTCTCGGATAGTGATACCAAATTCTTGAGCTCGTTTTGGAAAACTTTATGCCACAAATTGGGTACCCGGTTGTTTTTTAGTACTTCCTTCCATCCACAAACTGACGACAAACTGAAGTTGTAAATCGTACTCTCGGTGCATTGCTCAGATCCGTACTCAGTAAGAAGTTGACTGATTGGGATGTACAATTACCCTATGTTGAATTTGCATACAATCGTAGCATGCATGGAACTACACAACATACCCCTTTTGAAGTAGTATACGGATTCAATCCCCTTAAACCCTTGGATCTTCTTCCCCTTCCGATATCCGAGTACATTAGCGAAGACGGTGCCAAGACAGCCGTCAGAATTAAGTCCCTCCACGAAGAAGTGCAGAAGAGTATAGAAAAAAAGAATTTGGAATACGCTAAAGCTGTGAACCGAGGCCGAAAAGAAGTTATCTTTGAAGTGGGAGATCTTGTTTGGCTACACTTAAGAAAAGAGAGACTCAACAAAGGAAATGCAAACTTTTGCCGACAGCAGACGGTCCTTTCAAAGTATTGAGCGTATTAATAATAATGCGCATCATATTGAGCTTCCCGAGGAATATGGCATGTCATCAACCTTCAATGTTCAAGATCTATCGCCTTATCATGGTGAGGAAGAATTGCTAGAAGAAAACTTGATTGAGCAACCCTTAGATTTGAGGTCAAATCCTCAATTACCCGGGGAGAATGATGTAAAGGAGGTCCAATGACGCGTGCCTGAGCCAAGAGACTTATTTCATCCTTAACTCATTCTTTTTTTACAGGAAAGACTAATTTATGGGATTTTACAGAAGAGACTACTCACGAGGCCAAAGGAAGACCATTTCATATTGTTACTTGGATTAGCTCACCTCCAACGGACTTCACTACTCCTTCCAACTTTGAGCCGGCTTATGGTTGCAATTCGTCTACATATTGGTTCCATACTTATTTTCCATTTTTATATTTAAGATACTTGGTGGTTGAAATTTGAGTTGTTGATTATTATTTGGTTGAATTTTATGTTTTAGTAAGTCATTTTTTAGAGGTACGCGGTTTGCATATAAACCGCGCCCTCATGCCCAATTTTTGGTATGTTAAGGGCATTTTAGTCCTTTTATGTTTTGTTGTGAAACCTTAGGGTTTAATACCCCTTTTGCTAAATGGAAGATCAGTTTGGAAAATTAGAAAAGAAACCCTTGTTTGAAAGTGTGAGAACCGCGCGGATCCTCCCTCCTCTCGGCCATCCTCTTTCCTACCCGAACTTGCTTCCCTTTGTAGCATTTTCTTGAGCAAGTTGGAAGGGTTGCTGTCTCTTCCAAAGCATCACTCTTGTGGTGTCTTGTAGTGTGGAGATAGGAGAAACATTAGACCCCATGAAGAGTGCTTGATCCTTGATTAAGCCGAGTATATTCGATCCTCTCACGGTAGGAGGACAAATCGGGCTCCACGGTTCATTTGGTATTTTCGAGGATTATTGTTGGTAAGACCTGGTTATTCTATATCTATTCTTATTATATTTGGTTGTCACCATTTGTGTTATGAGATATAGTTGTCGTTCTTTGTGAAGATGGAGATATTCTGGAATTCTTATTAACCGTAAGAATCTGTTTTCTGTGTGAGCTGATTTCTGCAGTCGATAGTTGTTCTTTTTTGGAGCCCTTACGTTGGTTTTCTTGATTACATACCTTCTAGAGATTTATTCTATATTGAGTGACGTTGCTGCCTGCCAAATTTGGTAATTGTTTGATTTATATGGAGTGAGATCTCTCTATTTTAATTCTGGTCGCCTGATCTGATGAGTTCTATTGTTTCGACCATAAGTGGAGATCCAGAGTGGATTTTGTAATGAATTTTTATGACACAATTTATCTGCATGCGTCTAGTTTGAGCCTTCCAAATTGCAGCTCAAATTCACGTAAGAATTGGGAGTTTGATTTGTTTTATTGTTGATTGCTCAGATTATTCACAGTTTCTGGACAGATTTCATAAGGAGTGTTCTTGGTGATCTTGAATCCTATCATGACATCTTGAGAATTAGTCATTGTAAAAGTTTGATTGACACCCGTGAAGTCAATCATCACTAACTGGCGAGGTTAGGTGATTAAGGATCTCTAAGTGAGAAACTTGGAGCGCGGACGTAGGCGGGGTTGGCGAACTACGTGAACAAATTGTTTGCACCCTCTGCCCTAAATTCCTTATTATTATTATTATTATTAATTGTATGTTTTATATGTGATAAATCACTTAGGGTTTAGAGATAAATATATCACATGAAAAAATTTAGCACACCTAATTCACTCCCCCCCCCCCCCCCCCTTCTATAGGCGTGCATTCGGTCCAAAAATTGGTATCAGAGCAGGGTAATAAAACTTTTTATGTGATATTGTGCTTATTTGGATAAATTTGTATCTTTTAGATTATTTATCTTATTGAAATTTACTTGGATTTGTTTGAATTCTTTGTTTATATAAATTGCTATGGCCTTCAATATGCAAGTTGAAGGACAATATTTGGTTAGACCACCATATTTTGATGGTAATGATTATGCATATTAGAAGTCTAGGATGAATATATATATCCAATCCCTAGATTTTGATCTTTAGAACATTGTTGAAAATGAGTCTTTCATTCTACTTAAATTTGGAAATGGTATAGATATTCAAAAATTGTATAGTGAATATAATGATAGTGATAAACGAAAATGGAGTATGAATGTTAAAGCTATGAATACTTTATATTGGGCATTGAAGAATGATGAGTTTAATAGCATACAAGCATGCGATAGTGCCTTTGAAATTTGGAAAGTGCTTGAAATTACGCATGAGGGCACTAATTAAGTTAAAGAAAGTAAATTAAGAAAGCTTATTCATAATTATGAATTGTTTCCCGTGAAAAAGGATGAAATTATTATTCATATGTTTACTTGTTTTACTAACATCACTAATGGTTTGAAAGTGCTTGGTAGAATTTATCCCAATGAAGAGTTGGTTAGGAAAATTATTAGGTGTCTACTAAGGGCATGGCTACCAAAGGTTACCGTCATTTAAAAAGCGCAAGATCTAAAAGCTTTGAAGATGAAGGAGCTCATCGGATTATTAATGACGCACGAGATCACGATGATGAGCAATGAGGATAAAAGGAGAAGGAATCCTTCAAATCAAGGAACATTGCCTTCAAAGCCTCCTCAAGAAAATCATGTTGAATCCAAGGAAAAAGATGAAGATAAGGAGGAGATTAAGTACATGACTCGGAAGTTCAACAAATTCCTCTTGAGAAGAAAACAAAATGGGAAGTAGGGCATTATTTGCTTCTGATGCGGTGAACCAAGTCATGCCACAACTGAATGCCCAAAAGCTAATAAGAAATCAAAAGCCTCAAAAAAGAAAGCATTTAAGGCCACATTGGACAATAGCAATGAGAATTCTTCTTTTGAGATTGAAGAAGTTTTCAATGCGTATTACCAAGGACGTATTCGTAAGATTATAAATTATGAGAAATTAAGGTAATTAGAATAAAAATTAATTTAATAAAATAAATTATTATGTGGGATAAATAATTATAGGGGATAATTAAAAAGGAGAAATTAAGAAATAGGAGGAAATTATGAAAGGAGGAGTGGCTGAACCAGTTCACTAGTGAACCGGTCCAGCGTGTTAAAAGGAGAATAGCTCTGGCCATTCTGGAAGTGAGACCTGAACAAGTGAACAGACTAGAGAGAGGGAGCAACGAATGAAGACGAGGGCGAAGAAGGAGACTGAGCCCGAGAGGGCGTTCGAGCATGGGATGGCAATGGTGCTAGCAACATCGCGTGGCGACTCTAACCAAGATGCACTAGTGGATCTCACGGGTTAGAGCGACTATTTGGCATTGGGTCGCGGTTTCTGACTCCCAGGTCTGGTCGGGTAGTGTGGGCGTTGACGTTATGCTGTCGATTTGGGTGTCTGGTGGCCCACGGCGACAACGATGGATGGCGACGGAATGGATTGGCAGCAACGTGCAGGGTCGATTTTTGGGCCAATGGTTGGAGCCGGCGGGTCGGGTTGAGTAGCTAGGTCCAATTTGCAGTTTGGCCCGAACCGATCCTTTCTCCTCTAGTTTTGTTCTGATGAAGCCGACAATTCGACGTGCGATGAGGAGTGGCTTGAGGTATGGCATAGGTGTCCAAGTGCTGTAAAAGGAGGTGTGGCCTTGGGTGTTCTCTATTGGACGATATTGAGAAGGGAGTTCTCTGGAGCTGGCTGAGGATCTGGAGGAAGGGCTCTCGGTTGAGCTGGTGAAGTGACTGAGAGAGGAGGAAGGAAGTTGTGAATATAGTGAAGAGGAATGAAGAAGCTAGAAGGAAGAACCCTCGGGTCTACCCTGTTTTCTGGTGAGCTTCCTTCTCGGCTGTTTTGGTTAATTGGTTTCTGTTTAGTGGTTGTATACCGAGTTGGATTATGTTTTATGTCTTGGTTTGTGATACAAGGAATGAAGATTTTTAATAAGTTATGTTGGCTGTGAATTGTGGATATTGAACTATCTATTTTGGTTGAGGTATGTTCGAATAAATTTTATGGGATATTATCTATGTTGATGGATTTGGTTAGAGTACACTTGAGGATAATGCTTCTGTTGGATGGTTGAGATAATTAGGGATACTGTTATTGAATGTGGAAATGAATTACTACTTAGGTGTTTAAATTCCGTTGGGTTAAGTTTCTAGTGATTATTACATGTGTATTAACCCATTAAGTTGGGATAGGTGTGGATAGCACGAATGATTTAGGAATTCGTGGAATATGTTTTGGTTAGATTAAAATGATTGTTAAAGGGTTGTTATTAATAAGTAAATGTTCTAATTGTGAAGGTATCGGGATGAGAAGAAGGACAATAATTAAGTGCGAATGCGCGACAAGTTTCTAGGTAAGGAATTGGGTGGGTCTTGGCCATTTGGAGGCTCTACCCACAAGTAGAGTGCGTGAGTGTGTTGATTTCTTTTGTTAATACTTTATAGATTTCCCTTCGTTATTTGTTCTGTGATTTATACTCTGTAGATATTCTTTGTTGATAAGTTTTCTGTGAAGTATAGAATGGTTTGTTGTGCAATAGAGAATGATGAACTGAAGAGAGAAGTACGTGAGGATGAGATAAGCATGAAGGAACTATAGTTTCCTTTACTTATGTTAATTTTATTCTTGTTGCTTATTTCCTTACTTTCCGTTAGTTAAATCTCTTTGTGTAAGCTGTCTAATTACTTGCTGTTAGTAAGCATGTTCGATTAACTAGTAGAGCATGTAATTAGAATTCTATTAAAAAAATCTTAAACATGTTTAACCAATTAATCATTTATCGTAGTTTAACTAATTAATCTAAATAAGTGAATTAATTAGTCGGTGTTTATAAACTAGACTTAATTATGTTAATTAGACTTAAACATGTTAATTAGGCTTAAGCATGTAATGTAATTAACTTGAGTATGTTAATTATTACTTAAGCATATTAATTAACTTAACTAGTTGTTTAATTAATACTAACCCTTGAACATGTTAATTAACGAACTAGTTGTGCATGTTAATCAACTAACTAGCAGAGCATGTTAATTAACAAATTGAGCATGTTAATCAATTGAGCATAATTGTAATTAATTCTTGATGCATGTAAAGTGACTAGGACGACTACTTTGAATAAATATTAACTAGCATAATTATTAGCATGGTAATTAACTAAGATTAACATGTTTAATTAATTAACTATAATAATTGTAATTCTTCCATGAGTATGTAACGAATTAATATAATTAAATTAATATTAGCATGATTAATTCCTCCTTTGTTGATATTCTATATATTACCTTTTACTACAATCTTATTTACTGTAACTTCTACAATAATGTTTTACTTTATTAGAGGGTAATAGAGAAGATGATATAATAATTCATCTTGTGTTAATGGTATAATAATTCACTAAATCCGAGCATGTTTAACTAGTTGCTTAATTAATGGTTGTTATTCCCTTCCTTGAGCATGTTAAACTAACTAGGATACTAGTTGAACATGTTTAGTAATTTAGCATGTTTAACTAATTAGCACTAATTAGCATGTTCAATTAGTTATCCATATATAAATTAAATAGAATAATTAATTAGAAATGAGTATAATTAACTAGAGTAAATTAACTAGAGTAATTAACTAGTAGACTATTCCTTGAGCATGTAAATTACTTAGAATAACTAACTGGCTTAATAGTTGTAATTTGTTTTGAGCATGTACCTTAACTAGGATGACGAACTAGAATATTAACTTTATCTTCCTTGAGCATGTTTACTTCAGATGCACGTCGGCTATTAAGTTCGTTATATTTTCTTTATTATTGTGAATTACTTGTCCAAGCATGTCATTTGTAGTTTAATTAACTCTGTAATTGTCTCCTTCATATGCTTTACTTTATTGGGTGTTTAACTGATATTATTTGCCCTTATGTACGCTGTTCAACTATATGGTGCCTTCATTTCTATGCACTTTCAATTTCTGCTGTTCAATTACTCTCTTCTATTTGCACAATTTCAATTACAGTTACTTTTATTTCAATGGGCAATGTGAACTGTATCATGCATCATGTTAGTTGGAGAATATGTAATTAGACATCATGTTAATAGAAACCAATAAGGAGTGCCACTCAATTACAGTTACTTTCATTTCAATGGGCAATGTGAACTGCATCATGCATCATGTTAGTTGGAGAATATGTAATCAGACATCATGTTAATAGAAACCAATAGGAAGTGCCACCGGGGTGGTACTCACGCATGCATTGAGTGAGGAAAACCGTTAAAATGATAAGCGTTTGTGTGGTCCGGTAGCTTAGCCCGGCACAGGAACAAAAGAAAAACGATGAAAAAGGGAGTTGGGAGCGGATGGGTAGCGGATCTAGTTTGCGGCTATGCGAAGCCCCTTACCTTGACAGGAACGGGGACCTACTTCCAAGTAAAGGGTTAGGTCCGATTAACTATTTCATCCCTTATGAACCCTCCAATCTCCAGCTCGATGTACGAGTAAAGAACAAATGAATGAACGAACGTAATGAAAAGATTGGTTTGGGTGGCCCCTAATCCAAAAAGACTAAAGAGAGGCATAACATATTGCATGAAAAATTTTCCTTGCTAAGCCTTCGGGCTTACGGTTTACTTGTGGTATAGGTGCAGGTACTTGTACGAGAAGTTAATGCACAAATCAAAAAAGTAGGGGATGGAGGATTTGCACGCACGAGACTCATGGTTGGCCAGGCTAAAGAGAGCAGAAGAGAGCACGGTTCTAATTAAATTGTAATTAATGTTTTAGTTTCTTTCTTTAAATTATTTACGCTTCCGCAATGTTTTAAACGAATGATTTTATAACGCTTCCACATTTTATTTATTTGTTTTCATAACGAGTTTAAAGAAGAGTTAGTAGCGGTCTAGTTTAGCTTCGTACTGTGATTTGTTTTAAAAGAGATTTCAACGGTTTTACCAAAGTTTAAATTTTCACATATTTTAAAGGATTTACAAAAAATCGGGTCGTTACAGGTGGTATCAGAGCAGTGGTTTTAAAAATAATTTTCGTAAACTGCTATGATAATCTTTTTTAAAACTAAGTCTGTAGCTCGCTTTGATACGTTTTGCTGAGTAAAACGATTTTTCTAAAAGTCAAACGAGTAACTTAGCCTGCCTGCCAGCACAAGCCTTGACGTGAAAAATCCTTCCTCACTGTAAGTTTACTACTCGTTATTTTAATTAGCTTGTGATTTCTTATCCTAGTTTGGTAAATGGTTTGTTAGGAAGTAAATTAGTAGACTTAGTTTGTAATTGGTACAAATGGTAAACTCGAGATATATTTTATATTTTTGGATCATTAGTGGAATTTCTGGAGCTGTTTGGGATTTTTATACAGGATGTATAGCTTTGGGGGAGTGTAAAAACAGGGGAAACTCTGCCCAAAATTTTGAAAAATAAGTGAAAAGAAAATCCTAAGTGAGGTTAGACCAACTAGATAGGTAAATGAGGTCGCTTAGGTTACCATGGACTAGATACAGTCTAGATTAGTTACAGGAAATACAGAACACTTAGGACCAAACCAAAGTAAACAAATAGGATCCCACCAACCCAAGCAATTGTCCAAGAAGAATTTAAAGAATGGAGTTGGACCTTTAGTGAAGAAAGTTGGACGAGAAACCTATTGGATAGGATAAGTTGATCCCCTACATAGGTTAGTTTTCCTACAAAGACGAGAAGGGTTATGAAGGGTAATTGACTAAGAATGCGCTAGGTTAGATTTCCTATTGGAGAGGTTTAGTCTTGTTGTATGACCAACTGGGATTTGACGGTGGCTTCCAACATAAGTGGAGTAACATTGGATTAGTGATGAAAGGATGGTGGAACTTATATTAGACATGGATTATGTTCTCCATCTCGGCTCGAACCAGTCAAGGTAACCAAGAACGTGCTCGAACCAATCAAGGTAACCAAGAATGTGACTGCACAACTGTACGACAAGAGCGGATTCAATCGGTTGAGCTTCTCCTGGAACAGTATGAAAACAAAGACCGTAGTAGGAATTGGAACAGAAAGAAAACAGAAATTGGAACGGAAACGGAAATGGAAATGGGAACGGATATGGAAACGAAAACAGGAACAGGGATGGAAACGGAAACGAAGTTTAGAGAAATTAACTTTTGGGAATGGATATGGGAACGGAGACGGAAAAGGAAATAGAAACAGAAACAGAAACAGAAATGGGAATGGAAACAGGAACGGGAACAGAAAGAGGAAAAGGAACTGATACGAGAATAGGAACTATAACCGAATCAGAAACGAGTACATATATAAAAAGAGAAGCAAGACAGAACGCATCCAACTCAGCCATGGAGCGGTGTAGCTTGGGAAAGCTTGAATGGATGGATTTGAGGGTGGAGAGTACGTTCAAGTATGCCAAAGTTGTGGAGTGAGAGAGAAAAGTTTAAGTGCTACGTCCCAAGTCAGGGATTGTGAAAGATCTGAAGGGTAGAATCGTATAGGAAAGGTGAGTTCAACGTTAGTTGTGAGTTTAATGGCGGTCGGAAGGTCGTGGAGACTCTTCCTTGGTGTTGAATTCACATAGAATTGGTGAAAAAATTTGATGTGGAACGTCAAATTTGGGAGAAAATGCTGCAGATTCAAGAGTTGAGCAGCAACTATGAAGTATTTGTTGGATTGAAGCAATAATTGGATATAAGAAAATTGTCATTTTGCTCTTGATGTTGAAGAATGGCCGTGATTGGGGCAATTCTTCTCTAGAATTGATGTAAGCAGAGTGGCACAACGGAAGTGTGGAGAGTGACTACGAGGGTCTAATAGACTTTTTGGTACAAAATGACGCAGTTGGATAAAGTTAAGCTGATAATTATAGGTAAGAAAGGGGTACATAGTCTAGATAAAACGAAGTATTATGACCACTAGGGGGAACTACGTCATCAAATGGGGTAGCTAAGAAGATATTTTATGCGTAGGTTAGTGGTAGTGAGAGAATTACGCTAGGCAAATTTCGAGGACGAAATTTATATAAGGAGGGAGGAATGTAATACCCCAACTTTTTATGTCAGAATTTCATAAAGATAATTGAAAAGTAATTAGGGATATTTTAATTTATTGGATAATTATCGGGGTATTACCAAGGACGTATTCGTAAGATTATAAATTATGAGAAATTAAGGTAATTAGAATAAATATTAATTTAATAAAATAAATTACTATGTCGGATAAATAATTAGAGGGGATAATTAAAAAGGAGAAATTAAGAAATAGGGGAAATTATGAAAGGAGGAGTGGCTAAACCGATTCACTAGTGAATCGGTCCAGCGTGTTAAGAGGAGAATGGCCTCTGGTCATTCTAGTAGTGAGACTCGAATGAGAGAATAGACAAGAGAGAGGGAGCAACGAACGAAGACGAGGGTGAAGAAGGAGACCCAGCGTGAAAGAGTGTTAGGGCGTGGGATGGCGACGGTGCTGGTGACGTTGTGTGGCGACTCCGAGCAGGTTGCACTAGTGGATCTCGCAAGTTGGAGCGATGATTTGGCGTCGGGTCGCGGGTTTCCAACTTGCGAGTCTGGTCAGGGCAGTGTGGGTGTCGACGTTATGTTGCCGATTTGGTTGTCTGGTGGCGCACGATGACGACGACGGATGGTGATGGCGTGGATTGGTAGCAACGTGCAGGGTCAATTTTCGGGTCGATGGTTGGAGCCGGCGGGTCGGGTTGAACAGCTGGGTCTGGTTTGCGGTTCGGCCCAAACTGCTCCTTTCTCCTCTTGTTTTGTTTTGATAAAGCCGACAATTCGATGTATGATAAGAAGTAGGTTGAGGTATGGCGTAGGTGTCCGAGTGCTGTAAAAGGAGGTGTGGCCTCGGGTGTTCTCTATTTGACGATATTGACTAGGAATTCTCTGGAGCTGGGTGGGGATCTGGAGGAAGTGCTATTGGTGGAGCTAGAGAAGTGACCGAGAGAGGAGGAAGGAAGCTGTGAAGAGGAATGAAGAAGCTGGAAGGAAGAACCCTCGGGTCTACCCTGTTTTCTGGTGAGCTTCCTTCTCGGCTGTTTTGGTTAATTGGTTTCTGTTTAGTGGTTGTCTGCCGGGTTGGATTATGTTTTGTGTCTTGGTTTGTGATTTAAGGAATGAAGATTTTTAATAAGTTATGCTGGCTGTGAATTGTGGATATTGAACTATCTGTTTTGGTTGAGGTATGTTCCGAATAAATTTTATGGGATATTATCTCTGTAGATGGATTTTGTTAGAGTATACTTGAGAATAATGCTTCTGTTGGATGGTTGAGATAATTAGGGATACTATTATAGAATGTGGAAATGAATTACTATTTAGATGTTTAAATTCCGTTGGGTTACGTTTTTAGTGATTATTACAAGTGCATCAACCCATTAAGTTGGGATAGGTGTGGATAGCACGAATGATTTAGGAATTCAAGGAATATGTTTTGGTTAGATTAGAATGATTGTTAAAGGGTTGTTATTAATAAGTAAATGTTCTAATTATGAAGGTATCAGTACGAGAAGAAGGACAACAATCAAGTGCGAATGCGCGACAAGTTTTGAGGTAAGAAATTGGGTGAGTCTTGGCCATTTATAGGCCCTACCCACAAGTAGAGTGCGTGAGTGTGTTCATTTCCTTTGTTAATACTTTATAGATTTCCCTTCGTTATTTGTTCTGTAATTTATACTCCGTAGATATTCTTTGGTTGATAAGTTTGTTGTGAAGTATAGAATGGTTTGCTATGAAATAGAGAATGATGATTTGAAGAGAGAAGTACGTGAGGATGAGATAAGCATGAATGAACTATAGTTTCCTGTACTTATGTTAATTTTATTCTTGCTACTTATTTCCTTACTTGCCGTTAGTTAAATCTCTCTGTGTAAGCTATCTACTTACTTGCTGTTAGTAAGCATGTTCGATTAACTAGTTGAGCATGTAATTAGAATTCTACTAAAAAAATCTTAAACATGTTTAACCAATTAATCATTTATCATAGTTTAACTAATTAACTAATTAATCTAATAAGTGAATTAATTAGTCGGTGTTTATAAACTAGACTTAATTATGTTAATTAGACTTAAACATGTTAATTGGCTTAAGCATGTAATATAATTAACTTGAGTATGTTAATTATTACTTTAGCATATTAATTAACTTAACTAGTTGTTTAATTAATAACTAACCCTTGAACATGTTAATTAACTAACTAATTGTGCATGTTAATCAACTAACTAGATGAGTATGTTAATTAACTAGTTGAGCATGTTAACCAATTGAGTGTAATTGTAATTAATTCTTGATGCATGTAAAGTGACTAGGACGACTACTTTGAATAAATATTAACTAGCATAATTATTAGCATGTTAATTAACTAAGATTAACATGTTTAATTAATTAACTATAATAATTGTAATTCTTCCATGAGTATGTAACGAATTAGTATAATTAAATTAATATTAGCATGATTAATTCCTCCTTTATTGTATTCTATATATTACCTTTTACTTCAATCTTATTTACTGTAACTTCTACAATGATGTTTTACTTTATTAGTGGGTAATAGAGAAGATGAAAGAAGAATGAACTGAGTATGAATGAACAAAAGTTTCAATTACGATCTCTCCTTTTGTAGTGATGTGTTATTGTCTTCTTTGCATTTGCCTTCTTGTGTTAATGGTATTCTAGTTTACTAAATCTGAGCATGTTTAACTAGTTGCTTAATTAATGGTTGTTATTCCCTTCCTTGAGCATGTTAAACTAACTAGGACACTAGTTGAGCATGTTTAGTAATTTAGCATGTTTAACTAATTAGCACTAATTAGCATGTTCAATTAGTTATCCGCGTATAAATTAAATAGAGAAATTAATTAGAATTGTGTGTAATTAACTAGAGTAATTAACTAGTATACTATTCTTTGAGCATGTAAATTACTTAGAATAACTAACTGGCTTAATAGTTGTAATTTGTTTTGAGCATGTAACTTAACTAGGATAACGAACTAGAATATTAACCTTATCTTCCTTGAGCATGTTTACTTCAAATGCACGTTGGCTGTTAAGTTTGTTATATTTCCTTTATTATTGTGAATTACATATACAAGCATGTCATTTGTAGTTTAATTAACTCTGTAATTGTCTCCTTCATATACTTTACTTTATTGGGTGTTTAACTGTTATTACTTGCCCTTATGTGCACTGTTCAACTATTGGGTGCCTTCATTTCTATGCACTTTCTATTTCTTTTGTTCAATTATTTTCTTTTATTTGTGCAATTTCAATGACAGTTACTTTCATTTAAATGCGCAATGTGAATTGCATCATGCATCATGTTAGTTGGAGAATGGGTAATCAGACATCATGTTAATAGAAACCAATAGGGAGTGCCACCAGGGTGGTACTCACACATGCATTGAGTGAGGAAAAACGTTAAGATGAGAAGGGTTTCTATGGTCCGGTAGCTTAGCCCGGCACAGGAACAAAAGAAAACGAGGAAAAAGGGAGTTGGGGGCGGATGGGTAGCGGATCTAGTTTGCGGTTATGCGAAGCCCCTTACCTTGACGGGAATGGAGACCTACTTGCAAGTAAAGGTTTAGGTCCGATTAACTATTTCATCCTCTATGAACCCTCCAATCTCCAACTTGACATACTAGTAAAGAACGAATGAATGAACGAACGTAATGAAAATATTGGTTTGGGTGGCCCCATTCCAAAAGGACTAAAGAGAGGCATAAAATATTGCATGAACTCTTTTCCTTACTAAGCCTTCGGGCTTACGGTTTACTTGTAGTGTATGTGTAGGTACTTGTACGAGAAGTTAATGCACAAATCAAAAAGCAGGGGATGAAGGATTTGCACGCACGAGACTCATGGCTGGCTAGGCAAAAGAGAGCAGAAGAGATCACGGTTGTAATTAAATTGTAATTAATGTTTTAGTTTCTTTCTTTAAATTATTTATGCTTCTGCAATGTTTTAAACAAATGATTTTATAACGCTTCCGCATTTTATTTATTGGTTTTCATAACGAGTTTAAATAAGAGTTAGTAGCGGTTATGTTTAGCGTCAGCACTCTGATTTGTTTTAAAAGAGATTTCAACGGTTTTACGAAAGTTCAAATTTTCACGCATTTTTAAGGATTTACGAAAAACTGGGTCGTTATGTAAACTTTAAAACTTTTCTTTACATAGTGGAAGACTTGGCAGTTTAATACAAAATAACATTCTTAACGTTGCATAGCGAAAGACTTTGTTTGCTTTAGTTTACTAAACAATAATGTTTTGATGATGAATAAGTCAATTTCATAAGTTATTTGATCTTAAATGAAAATGTTTAAAATATTGAATATTAAACTTAATATGATTATCGATTAAACTTCATTTGAAATACCGTTAATAGGGGTATTATTGTTCTAATATTTGTTTTAAGTCCTCATAGCAATTTTCCAAAGTTTCTGGACAAAAGAAACTCAAAAGAAGCAAAAATAGACATAAAGGCCAACTAAACAAAGCAAATGGTTGACCAAGTTAAGTTGTACTGTTAGAAATGGTTGACCGGTAGATCAACCACAAAAATTACAGATTGCTTAGCATTTTGAAGACATTAGCAACGGTCGATTGGCTAGTCGACCGCAAAACTTATAGATTCAGACCTCAGTTTTTCAATACGAGGAAGCAGTCGATCAAAGCCCTGGTCAACCACCAGTGAGAAGAGGTTGATCAACATTTCAAATTAATATTCAAATTCAATGAACAAACAAAAGATTTATGCCCTACACAATTACAAGTATTACAAATAGATGGACATGCAAAGAAATTATTATAAACTTTTTTCTTTTGGAAGAGTTCATAACCAATTTCACCTTTATCAAAGGTTGTCCTTTGATTTCCTATTAACATGTTCAAGTTTTTGCTACCAATTGTGAATTTCAATACTATGGAGCTCAAATAACTATTTTTAACATTCAATTCACAAATATTATTCTCAAGCGATTTGTTAGTAGCAACTAAATCATCATTCTTAGAATTCAAAATGCTAATTTCCTTTTCAAAAGATTTACCAATGTCAACTAGCTTTTTCATCAAATCTTCATTTTCTTTCTTTAAGAAATTATATTTACGCTTAAGCAAATTGAACTTATGAAACAATTCATTAATGGCATTCAACAGGTCATCATTATCATCAAAATCACTATCCAAATCACTAGAGGAATTGTGTGCCTCATTTTTCTCCTTGGCCTTGAAACACGTATTGGCTATTTCCTCATCTTCGAAGGATGTGCTTTCATCACTTCTAATTTGAGTTGTACATACATGTGTAAGATCAAGAATTTTCCAAATATCACTAGCACTATCACATGTTTGTGCTTTATCAAAAAGCATAATATATTATGTTCATGGCCTTTGCATTTAAGCTCAATTTTTGCTTATCACAATAACAAGGCAAATTTAAAGCATTTATTCCATTTTCGATAATTTACCATAAATCAAAATTAATAGATTAAATACAAATTTTCATTCTAAACTTCCTATATAAATAATCATGTCCATCAAATAATAGAGGTCTATAAATAGATTGTCCTTCAACATTCAAATTGAAATCCATGATATATGCAACAAGGAATTTAAGTAAATTTATACAAACAATTTATAACGAGAAATTTATCCCAATATATGCAAATCAAACAAAATTAAACCAATTAAACAATTTATGCAAATATATACAATATCACATGAAAAGTTTTAATTAATCCCGCTTTGATTGTAATGACCCAAATTTTCGTCACTTTTTGAAAATGCGTAAAAATTTTAGAAAACGTGTTAGAGCACACCTAATCCAGACCGCTATCAACCATTCATAAAAACTCATTATAAAAATCGTTTATTTAATTGAAAATGCGGAAGCATTAAAATCATGTATTTTAAAATACTGCAAAAGCGTAAATAAATTTCATTTGAGAAATGAAATACTAAATAATTGATTACAATTAGAAAACTTTATTTACTTTACATTACAACCCGGTTATTTCTTACCTTTCATAGCCTGGCCAACCACAATCTCAAGCGTGCAAATCTCTCATCCACTGCTTCTAATCTGACGCTATCTTCTCCTGTGGGTACCTACACCAAGAGTAAACTGTAAGCCTAAAAAGGCTTAGTAAGGAAAGGGTTAACAACTAAAAGAATAGAATTTAAATAAGTAAAACAATTCTACATTATTAATAAGGAGTTTACGCCATGCACACAAGGCAATTGCTATAAAGAGAACTACTAATATTAAGGAAATGTGAAATGTCACGAAGCTAACGAAATCTATAGAATACCAATCAATCTACTCTATTAATTATCAAGGAAATATGGCAGGATATCAAACACAAAGCTAACACCAATAGAATTGTCAATGAATCTTCACTAATAACTACCAGGCAAGCAACCAGGAATTTAACATTAGTAACACATTCAAGGAAAACAGAACAGCCAACAACCGAAACCAAACAACCATAACTCGACGCATGCACACATACTCATGGGTAGGGCTTAGATGACCAACACTACCCGATCCTTACCATTTGACGAATCTAAAACTAGGGACAACTCCACTCCAGCTTCGACAGTAGCTCTGACCCCGGCTCCAGCAGCTTCATAGCAGCAGTTCCAGCAATCCACAGATGACAGCAGCTCCATCACACGGACAACAGTAGCTTCAACTCCAGCTCCTGGACAGCTCTAGCTTCGGCCTCCAACACAAAGAGCTCCCCCACCCGAGATCTCACCCTTCACTCCCCATCTCTTCTTCTTCAGCCTTGCAATCTGCCATTCCCCTTTAATCATAGCAGCAGACGAGCCAGGCACCCTAACCATCCCCTACCATGCCACCCTCCAATCCTAGCCACTCCCTACTGTCGGCTTCCAGCGCAACAAGAACCATCACTGGAGCGCCGGTTCGAACCTATCAGCAAGCTGGACCAATGCCTTCGTTCGGTCCAACTTGAACTGCCAGCCACGCCAGCGCAAACCGCTAAAACACCGAGCCCAAATGCCTGCCAACGTCGACCATGAATGCCGACCAACCAAACACGAAGGAGAGGGAAGGAATTGACTTACCTCGACTACGCCTCGCCGGAAGCCGAAATTCGTCTCCGCTAGAATTGATCCCGAGCCCCAAATCGGGAGCCCTAGCCACAAACCGCCGCGTCTCGCCGCTCCATGCCGCGCATGGACGTCGTGCATGCTGAACCCATCGTCAATGTCGTTGCCGTCACCGTCCGACATCGCAGACCCGTCTCCCACTCGCTCCCTGTTTCTCCCTTCTCTCGTCTCTGTTCTGCCCGTGAAACGTACGAACACAAAATGGCCTTTGGCCATTCTGTGTTTTAATAAGCTGAACCGGTTCAGTCCACTCCAAAAAATAATCCCTTTTATTAAATTACTCACTTAGTTAATTAAATTACCTCCAATTTATTCATTTACTCTAAAATACCCCTTTTATTTAATTACTCACTTATACCTCTAAATTTATCCATAAATTTATAATATCCCCCTATTGATTTAATTTAACAAATTAAATCTAATTTATTACTAAAATACCCCTAGGCCTAACGCTCCTAATACGCCATGTAATATACCGATAATTAAAAAAATTGGGGTATTACGTTGATACCACTTGTTAGGATCCGTGCATGCCTATAGTGGGGAGATTAGGTGTGCTAACTTTTTCGTGTGATAATTAATTCTCTAACCCTAAATGATTTATCAACAATGAATATGAAAGCAATAAGCACAAATATAAGAGAGATAGAGAAAGAGCGATATTGTTCACGCAGTTTTGTAACCTGGCCTATTTCTGCTCTCTAAGCTTTCCACTTGGAGATCCCTAATAGCCCAATCTCCCTAATTGACAATGTTTGACTTCAATGGTGTCAAAAAAATCTTTACAGACTGTTCTCAGGGCATCATCCTCTAGATTGATCTTCTCGGGCGTCAATCTAGCCTTTAACTATTCATAGGGTGTCACCCTTGATTTACAAAACAAATCAAAAAATAGAAAATTACAACTTAGAACTTAACTCTCTAATATGAAATCTCAAGTTGAGGATTGAGAGAGTTAAGTCTATGCACTCTTTTTATAAGTGAGAATACAAGTATAAAATTCGGCAGCATTTCCATAGGATTCTCACTTCTTAATTTCAGCTTCGGAGTGCCCTCTATTCATAAACCCTGCTTGAGTGGTCGACCATTTTCTTTTTGGTCGACTGATTTTCGATCATTGGAAATATTACCATTGAATTTTCAAACTATTGAAAAATTCGTTGAAAATTGCACTGGAGCGGTCAACCGTAGGGTAGATTGTTTTCTTCATACAAAAAGTTGTCAAAGGGATAGGTTGACCGCAGGGAAGACCGATTCCTTCATGAAGAAAACTATCTTAAGGAAGTGGTCAACCGCAGGGTAGACCCTTTCCTTCATACAGAATTTTATGCAAACAACCATTTTTGCGGTCGACCCTCAAGTCGATCATTTCCTTCGCCAGACCAGTTTAGTCGACCTTTTTCTTATGTTTTTGCTTCTTTTAAATCTTCTAAGTCCCAATGATCAATACGTAAGCTACATAGACTTAAATAAGACTTGTATTAAGAGTATTTTCAATAACGAATAAACGTATTTATTTAACAAATGTATAATAAATAACTTAATTAATCAAATAAAACTTTCATCAACAAAACAAATAACCTAATGTCTATTAGACCAACAGGCTTTTCATTCGTAAACCATTAAACCATGTGAAAAGACAATAAATAAAATTCTTTTCTTTGTAAACAACTTAAACCAATACTTTTACAAGTTCAAAACCTTTTCCTCTTAAATGTTAGTCTACCTAGCTACAAGGTCTTCTCGTGCAAATCCTCCATCAATTGCTTCTTCACTGCAGATACCACACATACGTAAATCACAAAACTTAAATTATGAGTCTTAGGCTCAGTAAGCGATATAAAATATGTGATGCACATGCTATGCAGCTTTTATAAAAACATATGCAGTTTTTCATTTTCCTTTACCTGTACCTTGAGTTTAACTTTACATTAACTTAACTTTAGTTCCACTTACCCATTCAAGCATTGGAGATGTCAACTTTACAAGGTAGAGTGGCACCATATGGCCCACATGGGGCAGACACTCAAGAACTCACACCTCAAAATGTCTATTTATATTTATTTCCATATTTTCATTTTCATTTAGTTTCAGTTACCCATCCAGGTGTTAGAGATGTCAACTTCACAAAGTAGAGTGGCACCGTATGACCAACTTGGAGTAGCCTACTCAAGAACTCGCATCTTTTCACACATATTTATGTTTATTCCATAAAATATCCATTTCATTTTTAAAACCATGCTTAAAACCATTTTCGTACATTTTGTTAAAACATTATGTATGAATGCATATGAATGCGTATAGTTAAACATATGCTAACATATTCTCAATAAATTCTCAAAGCATGATCAAAATCCTTAATTTAAAGAACTTAAATTCTAATAAACACAATATCAAAACATACAACAGTCATCAAACAATACATACTCAAACAATAGCAATATCAAGAACCTAATCATCTAATAAATACAGTTAACAAATAAATCCTATTCTCTTGTAATGTAGGCCAAAAGGCAACAAACATGCGATATCACTTACCTAGTGATCTTCAATGAAATTTCAACACTTAATGTTCTTCTTCTTAATACCTTCAAATTCAAATATATAAAATCATCAATAACAAATTATAACCTCATCCTCACCCATCCAAGCAGCAATTGAAAATAAACCATAAACCCCCCTTTCAACTATTCATTATTCTTAACAACTTTTACCCAAACAAAAAACTGAAATGGAACACTATCTGCCACATAAACAGAAAAATAACTTGTCCATAAAATCCATTAGAACAATAGTCAAAACATAAAATAAGATCCGTTTGCGTGGATAACAACAGAACCCAAACCTACAGAACTAACTCAAGCAATGGAGGATATAACCTCAATACATTTTATCCTTAACCATGACCTTCAAACCACAGTTGAAATATAGAACGATGAAATAATGAGCTTGACAGAGAGCTCACATAATCAACTTCCCAAGCAACAGAGCACTAACATCATCTTTTATCTTCTACAATATATCATATCCTTTGCATACATATTATAAGGAAAAACATGGAAGAATTGCTAATACCTAAAGACCTCGTGAGAGAGAGCAGTTCTTCCTTCTCCAACAACTCTCACTACTATTTCTCAAACCTTCAGCTCATTGTCCCAAATTGGACTATCAACTAAAGCCTTAAATAACCCATCCTCACATTCTTCATCAGCTGCCACTTTAAAGTGGAGGAACAGGTGGAGGCCTTAGGTAAATCCACAGAGCCTCCAACGCGCATTCCACCAACTAGAAGATAGTGTTGTTGCAATTCCAGGCGACGTTCGAGCTTCCCATTCAATCACCAACATAGTTCATGATCGATCAGTCTGAAAATAGCTCGCCTCTAGAATATTTAAGCGAACACCGGTTGATCATGTTCCTTCCCGTGATCGACCACCATATTGCATTTTACACTCTAGAATGCTCTGCATATAAGTGATCGACCGTAACTCTCCCTTAAGATCGACCACTCCCTGCTATCCCTTCCCAAAAACACATAAAACACCACCCGTCCACACTAAAACATAACTACCACATAATACAATATCAATAAGCTCAAATAAATTCCAATAACCCTCTATAATTATACTAGACATAACGTGATGAAATTTGGGGTATTATAATATTAGTGAATTGAAAGTGAAAAATAATGATTTCGATTCTATTATTTTGAAATCTACTAGTGGTAGTAAAAATTTGAGCATGCTTTTAGGAAAGCGAAGGGTCACATTTGATAAAGTTGGAATTGGCCATCAACCTTTTGCAAAGAAAAGGAATTATGAAAATTTCTTTGTTTGTCTTACTATTTATAATAGTTGTAATTGCGTAGGACATAAATCTTTTAGTTGTCCTTTGAAATCTAAGGACAAAATTAGAAATTCTAAATTGGTGTGGGTTCCAAAAGGAATCATCTCTAATGATAAATGATCCAAAAAGATTTGAGTACCTAAGAAAAACATATAGCTTTTTTTTTCTTGTAAATCAAGAGTATGGTTAATTGGTTGATGAAAATGCTTACTATCTAGCATATACTCTTGATTTGGTTTGAATTGTATTGATAGTGTGCATATAGGTTAAAATTTTATTCTTTTATTTTGAGTTGATTATATGCACATAGGCTAACATTCCTTTTGATTGATATTGATTTTATTGGTTGCATATTCTTTTTAGTCTCATTTTTCTCTAATCTTTCAAATGTTTTTAATTCTTCAATTGGTTTATTCTAGTTTAAATTTTGTCAATCCAACAATTGATATCATAAATTGCTTATATTGAATTGTTGTTGGTCGATAGACTTTAATATCTTTTGAACTCCCCATTGAGTTGAACTTGTTTATCGAAATAGAGGGAGAAAATAGTTTTAACATGAATTTTTTTTAAGTTTAAATATTTTTATTATTACAATTGGTATAATTTCAATTATTTTTCTTCATATATGCATGGTTCCTTACTCGTCCCTTGTAGTGGGATGGACGTCCTTTATGGTGAGAGGATTGACGGATGCCTTTGGGAAAGGCGGACGTCGCTAAGGAAGGAAGGGTATTCAAAGTGGGAATGACGAACATCCTTTATGGAGGGATGGACATTCGTTATTTTGAAATGGACGCCTTTTTATATGGACAGACATTTGGAATGAAAATGGAACATCGTCGTTTTAGGAAGCGAGGGACATCCCTAATGGAAAGTGGGACGTCTGAATGAAAGACTAGATGACGGCGTTAGTATGGGACGACATCATTTGGAAAGAATAAGGAAATGGGAAGGAAGGGACGTCCTTTATGGACAAAGGACGTCCGAAAATAGAAATAAAGGGAATGACATTAAGATTTAAGTGGGACGACGTTGCTTAGAACGAATAGTAAAGACGTTTAAGAAGGAACGAACATCCCCCATTGAGGAACAGACGTAATGACCCGGATTTTTCTTACTTCAAAAATCGCTTAAAATTAAAAATTTTCTTTTCTTTTACAAAACAGCAGAAAATCCTTTATTTAAAATTCTTTTAAAATGTGATCAGAGTTCTTTTCTATAAAGTCGGACCATTAAAATCCTTTTTCTTAAACTCGTTGTAAGCAGCGGAAAACTACAATTGTAAAATACTTTTTTCTCAAAACGCAGAGGAAGCATAAATAATTCATTTACAAACTGTTACATGTTAATTACAAAACACCTTTCTCCTTTACTTCCTTGAGCCTAGCAAGCCACAAGTCTGCCGTGCAAATCCTTCATTAACTGCTCCTTCATCTTATCTCGTGCGTGTACCTACACCATAAGCAAACTATGAGTCCGAGGCCCAATAAGAAATGAGATATACAATAGATGTATGCATCTAACTCATTATGTTAGACTGGTATCTGACCAAACTATTCTTTTCTTTTCGTTACATACATTACTTGTACATGGAGCTAGGAGATTGGAGAAATTTGTGGCGGAGAGAATAGTCTCTTATCAACTTCTAACCACCTAGGGTAGACCGTCTCTCGCAACCCGACAAGGAAAGGGTATAGTTCTCTCGCAACCCAATGAGGGAAGGACATAATTCTTCTAGTCTGCCTGGTTAGATCCGAACTACCTCTCCATCTTCTAACTCCCCTTTTTGATTTATTCATTTTCTTTATCCATTTTTCTCACGTCAATGCATACAAATATCCACTCAAGCATGACATTCCTACTTGTTTCTATTATCGTGATGCATGTTTATGAGGAACATTATCGTGATGCATGTCCATTAGAAGCATTATCGTGATGCATGTCCATGAGAAGCAGTAATCACAACAATATAAAAGTATGAGACATGAAGCCGTAAACACAACAATATATAAGCATGAAACATGGAAAATCTATTAACATACTATACATAGAGATATACTCTAAAACATGCTTGGCAATTTAAAAGAAACAATAACAATATAGGCAAACTTGATAATTTAAAGGAAATAAAAATAATATAGGCATGCTTGGCAATTTAAAATAAGCAATAACAATATAGACATACTTAGCAATTTAAAGGAAACAATAACAATATGGGCATGCTTGGTAATTTAAAGAAAGCAATAACAATATACACATGCTGGGTAATTTAAAGGAAACAATAATGAAATGCTAACATCCTAAATATGCTTAGACATTAAAGTAATAACGTGCGAACAACATAGACATAATAAATAAGGCAGCATAGTAGAAACGCTAACAAACAATCAAGGGAAAGACACTGCTTATGGTGTAGGGCCTCCACTGGCCAATGACTCTACTCATTTCTTACCTCGAAGCGTTAACGTATATTAGCATTTAATCTTTATCCTTCTTCTCCTTTTCAATACCTTTATAATTAAAAATATTTACTTATGAATAATCACAACTTATTAATTTCATTCTTATCCTATCCTTACTTACATAGTAATCCTATGAACCCCTTTGACACCCCAAACGGAATATAACACTTAACAATTCTAGCATTCTCAACTTAACAACTTTACCATTATCTATACCCTTAATATGTATTCATCACTTGATAGCATTTCATAATCCAAACTCAATATCCATTTTCTAACCAATTAACAAACCGTGCACGTAAAGATGCAATACAACATTTATCCAACAGCAACCAACAGAGTGCAATTCCGCAGCCGAAACTAAACCCAACATATTCATGCTTTCGGAAATAACCAACAGAGCATAATTCCAATATTTATTCCATTTCTTTATCATTTATAAACCAAGCATCATCAGCAGAAACACTATCCAACAACACATAAATCCTCCCTTTAACAAAACACATTCCCACTTATCTTAAAATGTTCCTTTAACTAATCACTTATCATAAATAGAATATAAACACTCTAAATAAACTCACTGCATGAAGTTCATACAACCAACAACAGACAACAGAGAGTAATATCCAACACAATTCGTCCATTAACAAAGAAGGAACATCCATAAAATCCATAATAAAGTTGAAGGAAATCACTCACTAGAGAACACCCGAGAGTAGCTTCCAACATCCCTGCAACCCAACTTCTTCAGAGTCTTAACTTCCTTGGTTTACAACTCACACCCAAAAGCTTCATCAAATCACATAAAGAGCATAGCCAAAATCGCAATTCCATAAACCAAAGGAGGAGGAGGACATTACTTGGAGATGGAAATAGACTTGAGAGTTCCATCCCTTTCTTCCTCCTTTCTTCTTTTTCTACTATCTTCAATTCACAGAGGAGCCTTCTCTGTTCTTCAAATCTCCAGAGCACTCGTTCACTCTTGAGAGTTCACAACTCTTTCTCTCATTTTCACTCCTCTTCCTCTGCATTTCTACGTCACTAGAGAGGCATACCGTGCCATGCCTCTGCCACAGACACCCACGGGTGTCCCTAAGCCATGCCCTGTCATCAGCACCATTCCTCCATGCACGTCCACGATGTCGTTTCTCCAAAGCAAGAACCAGCAAGGACCGGTTTGGACCGAACCACAAATCAAAGCAGCTGTTCCTCGCAAACCGCTAGCCCCTGCCCTTAAACCCAAGGCTGGAAATCACAGCCACACCGATGCCAATCCCCTCCTCCAATCATAGCTGGTCACCTGCACTCGACGAGGCCTCAGTCGATTACAACACACCAAGACCAGAAGCCGCACCGATGACACAAAGCTGCACCGAACCATCCCACAAAGCCCGACGCCCAAGCGCTCAGTTGCTTGCCATTCGCCGGACGACACGCACACCACGATGGAGCGCCAGCCAAGCCCGAGCTCCCGCACGCCCTCTGTCGTTCTCCCACTTTGCTCCCCCCCC